>QEPC01006987.1:0-10104 GCA_003113815.1 Sphenodon punctatus
TAGATTGCAGCTGGGGCAGTTGCTGTGGCAGGATCTCTATGGCACATTGTTCTCCTCACCCCAATAACCATCTGCCATGGTGCCTCTCCCTACCCTGACAACTTGCTATCCCTCCATGGTGATTCTCTCCATCCTGCCAGCACCCCGCCCACCATAACACCTCTTGCCAGCCTGATGTTCCACCATGGTTCCTCTCCCCATCCTGCCAGTCCATCGTCTCGCCATTATTCGTGCCTCTCCCCCCCCAGCCCACTGTCCCGCCATGACGGGGGTGGGTGGGGGTGGGGGTGGGGGTGGGGGTTGGATTGGGGGGGAGGGGAAGGGTTTATTTTATGAATTTTATAAATGTTATCATTTTTTGTTGTGAGCTGCCCCGAGTTGCCATTGGGCATGAGAGGGCAAGTATTTGTAAATAAAATAAAATAAAATAAAAATGATGTCTTTCCCTCCACCACCAGCCCACTGCCCCACCATGATGCCTCCCCCTTCCCCAGCAGTCTCTGTGCTCACCATGGTGCCTTTCCACCCATTCCCTGTGCATACCATTCACCTCTGGTGCTTCTGTGTCCTGGGAGGTATGGTATCCTGCTGCTCCCCAGCGCTCTCCTGGCCACCTACAAAAATAGTAAAGAAAATAAACCACATCATTAGATAGCAATAAACAGGAGCATTTTTCAAGCAGCTGTGTAAAGGCAGTCCCCACCAGATGCATTCACTTACCATAGTTGCCTGGCTATTGTACTGAGCCATGGCCACAGCAATGTAAAACCTGTGGAAGGAGGTTCTTAAAATGTAAAGGGCTGTGAAGAGCAAGTGCTGGGCAGGTGCTGCAAACCAAGAGGAGCTGGGACAATGTATAGCTGAATTTTGGCACCCGCTGGGCTTTTAAGATGCCAGTGAGAGTGAGAGCGGAGAGACAGTCAGGAAGGGGTTGCTCCTCGGAGCGCTCTAGGCTCTTCACCCATGACTCTGTGGTGCTGGCAGATCTCTACGGGCACAAAACTACACACAACCTAATTGACAGGATGCAGCCATGTGGGCACACCTTAGCCTGGATGTCCCGAGACTCTGCTGTGAGTCCAGTGGGGGCGAACACCTAATAAATGGGCAGGTGGACACCCACCTGGTGTCCGCTAATGTGGAGTATTATCTAGTTTGTTTTCATCCTTTGACCAGCTTGGAAGGTGGTCTCATTGGGCCTGAATATCACCCCTGATTGGCTGAGACATCACAATGCTCTGAGATGTTGCCATTCCCTGATTGCCTGGGAAACTGCCACTGAGGCCTGTGTCCCGTCCTGCTGAGCTCGCCCTAGTTTCAGTAAATACCATCTCATACCGAGCTGATTCACCTACTTAGCAGAGACACCGAGCGATACTGACCTGTGTGGAGCCTAGACACAGCATGGAGGCAGCGAGCCAATATCAATCCATCCTACTGTGTCAATATTGCCTCTTGGAGCTGCTCCAAGAGGCTCTTGGAGCCCCTAGCCAGAGGCTACGGTTACGATTGCAGCACTGAGCGACCTTGGGTTTACCCTTAGATGTAAAAACATCAGCTATGCCCCAGGACCACAGAGGCCCATCTGGCTACTCCAGTGGAGGGGATTACTTCATGAACCATCATACCAGCAAATATCCCACAGTGAGGGAACGAGTCAGTACTAGGGATGGCCATAGGGATGAAAATTCAGATTAGGATCCATTATAGCTCCGGATCTTTTTTTAACAGTTTAAATACAGATTTGGATTATGGATCCATATTTAAATTAATATGTTTTTTTAAAAAAGAACCTAAAATTGTTTTTTTTAAAAACCCCACATGCAAGCATGTGTGAAATGGCTGCAGAGCTGTTCTGCACCATGTGCAGCCCTTTTCCAAAGTGGAGGTGGCAATGCCTTTGGAAAAAGGAAGCCAGTCTGTGCATGCGTGGCAGCCACTTACACGTGCACAGACCAGCTCCCCTTTTCCAAAATGGCAGTGATGCTGCCGTTGCCATTTTGGAGAAAGGCTGTGCGTGTGCAGAATGGCCCTGTAGCCATTTTGCGCATGCATAGAATTTTAATTTTTAAAAAAAATATTTTTATTATGGATCTGTAATTGGGTGGTATTTTTTGGATTAATTTGCAACTGCCCATTACTGGGCCCATTCAACCTTCTGCACCAGGGTGCATTCCAGCCTAGCTACACCCTTGTTCAGCTTCGCCCTAGCTAACCCTGGCATCTCTTCCCGACTTGTCACTGCTGTTACTCTGTAAGATGCCCTTCGTCCCTACACAAGAATACAATGCCATGTGCCTTAACACAGAAAACAAAATCCTTTCAGCAAGTCACAGCCATTGAAGATTATACAATGTCCTACAATGCCCCAAACATATATTGTGTCAGCCCCTGTCTGGCGATACCCACCCATTCAGATGCATCAGCCAAAGGGTGTCTTTAGACATAACATCAATAGGTGTCTGAATGTGTTTTGACTAGGGCTGAAGCGGCAGCAGTTTTTACCACACTGCAATTCCATTTGTCATTTCGGAATTGCCCACGCCACACTTTGACTTTTCTGCCGACATTCCACTAATTCTTCCGGCATTCTGCAAATTTGGAAACGATCGGAAAAATTGCAGAATTGTCGGAAACTATCAGAAAACTGCTGTTCCGCTATTTCGTGGCGCTGGCAGAATGGCGGAAGTAGCAAAAATGGCATGTTTCTGCTATTTGTGAAGTCTGTGGAAGTAGCGGAATGAAATTAGTGGAACTGCGGAAGTAGCGGAATGAAACTAGCAGAATGAAAGCCTCTGCCATGCCGTACCACTAATTGCGGAAACGCTGTTTCCAGTGGAAATAGCTACCGCTGCGACTTTCCGCTACAGCCCTAGTTTTGCCCTTGATATGAACACGGGTTTGGCCCTGTGTGAATATGGACATCTTTATAAATAGCAAAGATCGGGTGTCAAAACCCCTAAGCACGTGTTTGGCTGTTGTGTGTAAGCACCATAACAATCCCAACACCAATTTGGCCACCTGTTGAACACGCTATGTTAACACCATTGCATCACAAGGACAAGTTGCGTGTTTCACCTGAACACGTGGCCAACATTGTGTCTAATGATATCATGTGATGTGTTAGCAGGTACAACATGGGGAACAAGGAGGCAGCGTTTGCGTGTTGAGATTGGGTGACGAGCAAAACGCGGATTTGCCCCAAGATGGGCTGTGTGTCTAAACAGCGCCACATGGTGAACACAGGACCAAACCGGTGTTCATATTAAGGTCAAAACACACAGCCAGACACCCGTTGACATTATGTCTAAAGACACCCAAAGTGACGCTGCTTAGGCACAGAGCCCATCTTGGGGCAAATTGGTGTTTTGCTCACCACCTGATCTCAGCACGCAAGCACTGACGCCTCCTTCCCCCTGTTATATCTGCTAACGCGCCACACGATATCATTATCCACAACGTTGACCACGTGTTCAGCCAAAACACACAAATTTTCCTTGTGATGCAATGGTGTTCACATTGCGTGTTCAACGGGTGGCCAAACTGCTGTTGGGATTGTTATGGTGCTTACACACAATGGCCAAACATGTGCTTAGGGGTTTTGACACCTGATCTTTGTTATGTCTAAAGACACCCTTAGTCTCTCTCCGACAGTGTTGGGACTGATTGGTGGTGCAAAGCAGCTGACAGGTGGTAGCAGTGCCAGCCCTGCCCTCATCCTGAGTAATCTGGACTCGAGCAAGGGTTGGAAAAGTAAGGACAGAAACAGGGAGGGATGTGTGTGTGTGTAAGAGGGGTATTGGTGGGGTTGACAGTATATATCTGCTGCTAGCCTTTTGAATCTCTCCATGCTTCCAGATCAAGGGGAGGGACTTTCAGGGCAGACTTCAGCTGCAGCACCTTCTTTTTTTCTCTCCAAATTAAGCACTGACAATTCGCATGTAACCAGGGTTTACCCCAAACTCTTCTAGAGTCCCGCTTTCTGTGCTTTTCATCCCCACATGCCACCCCAGTCCCCCTACTTCTGGTGACATAACTGTGGTCTTGCACATGGAGATTGGAAAGGGGTGACGCTGGTACGGCTTTATTCAGGGAGGACACCACCAATGGATAGGAGGAGGGAGGAGAGGTATGAAGGGGGAGGGGAGTATAGATTTGAATGGCGGCCCAGGCCTCCTCAGGCTCCACTGTCAGCGGTGGCTTCCTCCCTCAGAAAGCTTGTTCTACTTGTTCTCTCTCCCTCTTGTTCTACTTGTTCCCTCTCCTAAAGTTCATCCGCACCCTGTTCTCAAAGGCAATCCCTGTCTTTCCCCCTGCTCCCCCTTCCCTTGATAATAGCTAGTCTACCTCTACTTCTCCCCACCCCATATCCTCTCTTGGCTCCCTTCCCCCCATTCCTCAGCCCTGTTCTCTCTCAGGAGTGCATTGTTATTGGCCAGTTGTGTTTATTTCCCCAGAGTGCTGCTTTGGAAGCTCTGCTGAGACTCAATTGAGGCTGTTAAATTCAATTTATATTCAGCAGCACGAGGGAAAGAGAATCACAGCTCGGTGCTTCCTGGGCTCCTTTCCCCCATTATGCCAGGGAGGGTTGGCTATAAACTACAGCAGCCTCATCCCCAACATGGCCTCCTCTGTGAATGTCACCCTCCCACAGGTAAAGAGATTGTGGAATCAGCTTCCTGGGGAACAGAGGGGCAGTCAATTGGGTCTGGCCAGCATTTGCCAGGGTAAAAAAAAAAGCCAGTTTCCCTTGACTTATTTTGCCTCCTACTGTTTGCTAGAGCAGGTCACATCCTGGACTCCCAGCAAGGGGGGTTTATTAGGGGAATGGCGGCTAGAAATTGTAGACAGCAACAATCAGAAGGGGCAGACAAGGCAGAGCCCAAGTGGTGCACCTTAGCCTCACTCTGTCTGTGAGAAACCATTAGTTGAATTCCTGCAGAGCAACAAGTAAGACGACCACTGGTTAAAAAGCAAGTGGAAACTCAGGTGCTCCCTTTCTTTGTCATGGTGAGGAATTCAGACTAAACCAGATGGAGTTTCACCGGGCCGACTGCTTTGTTTTACTCTTCCATCTAAAGGAAAACCACACCAAAAATAAGAGACAATGCTTGATCTAAGGGACATTTTTAAACATCCCTTAGCACATCATGTATTTTTCTTGCAAGTATCCATTGCTACAGCTCTCAAGAATACAATGCAATGCTCACAAGTTTCAGTTTAATATGTAAAATTATACTTAGCAGTTTCAACATTTCAAGACATCTCCATTATTCAAAAGTCATGTACACAACTTTACTGGGCAGTTAAACTGAACATTAATTAGAAGCTCAGCCTTAACAGAATCAAGAGTTTCTGCAATCTGTCCCAATCTGTTGACACAGGGAACATATTCTTTCCATTGCTGTGTTTGAGGTAGGAATGGACATGATAAATTCTGCAAATTTCAAGAAAGTGGGGAACTAGGATTTGGAGACAAAGTTGTAAGACAATTTCTTAGCACAAGACTTTTCTTGATTAATTTTTGGTTTAAATCAGGGGTGGAGAACCTCTTGCTTATGGTCCTTTTGCAGCCCTCTGCCAAATGGCCCTAAGAGATTCATCTATACTGTCACTCAGTATACTTCATATGTGTCCCACTGGCAAGTCATTGGATAGCTGTAGAGCACTTCCGGACTGGTAGTCATGTTCCCTACATAAGAGCCATGCCCTCTAAACAGGCAGAATGACCCTCCATGTAGTAGGCCTATGCAGGCAATGTAATTCCCTACATATTATGTTGTCTACATAGGGGATCATGTTCTCCCTCTCTCCCTCCCCCACAGGACAGTCTGACCTGGAAACCAAGCCTGGATCTGACCCCTGAGTGAGAAAAGATTCCCCACATGTAGCTTAAAGATAGGGCCATGACTCACAAACCACTTATTCAAAATACCAAATACTGAAGTCATAAGATAATGAAGTATTGAAATATTAAATACCAAAGCAATGAATAACAAGGAAGTGAATAACAAACTGATGAGGTAACAAAGTGGTGAATATTAAAGGAACAACAACCAAAGCAACATACTTGGCAACTGTAATGGATTAGAATTTGGGTATTCACTTGAAAACCAGCACTGGAATTTTATTTGTGAATTTGGGACTGCAAACTTTTTTCCGCTTTAAAATTAAGGGAAAAGTGGTCACCCTAAATTTTACCCCTTCCATCAGCTTTGATTCCAGTCCTTCATGTCCACCAGGTTCCATCGTTCGAGTGTAGAGGCTCGGGCCCACTCAGTCGCTGTATTCCAGAGAGTAGCTGCTATCTGTTTTTTCTCGCCTTTGAAAGATTCATGCTTCCTCATCCAGCAGTAATGACTTCTTCCCTATTTGCTCAGCAAGGGCTTCATCTTGCTTCCCTAGTGACGTAAAATGAACACAAATGAGACCAATTTCAGTTGCCTCAGAGAGGTACTTGCCAAAGCCTTGGGCCCGGTCATCCAGCTTACAAGCTAGAGATGCTGACTGGCCAAGTCCAGGTCGATGCAGACCATGTGAACACACAGAGCCCCGTGTAATTGGGGGTCCCAGCAGATGCCCCTAATACATGGGGTTCATAATTAAACTTGAAATGACAATGTGTTGACTTAGAGTCATGGCCTACACCTATTTAGCTTGGCTTCACATTGCTTTAGATGCAGTAAATCTAGATTCAGATCATTTTAGACTGATGGCTCAATGCAAACATTTCCTCGTTTACTCATTCACTTATATTTACTTACACGCTTAGGTTAATTGCATATTTGCTATTTAATTATCTTAAAGTTAATATGGCTTAGCATATACCAAATGGGTCTTTATCTTTACATTGCTTGATCTTTATTCTAGTTGCATAAGTTAGACAGACAGCTAATGTTGGCAGAAGCCTTTTCACCCTAGGTCAGTAAAATTCCAGTAAGACATTTTTATTTAGGGAAGTAAAGCTGATGGAAGAATAAAGATAGTAGAAGGAAGGAAGGAAGCAGATATGCAAGACTTGCAGAACTGAGTTCATGAGGGTATAAACCGGATGCAAGTCTAGTTTAAATTCAGGAAGATGAGAAGTGGGGTGCAGTGTCGACTCTTAGATTTATATATCACCTCAAAGAATACTGCAGGGAATAAACAAGTTCCACCAAAATTATGCATTGATGCAAATCCATGTCTGAAATATAATTGGCAGTAGTCATAATTAATTAATATTGATATGTCATTTAATTGGTTTTTGTAAATTTCCTGAAAGTAAATTAGATGCCCTTAAAAGACGATGTCGAGTAGGAAGAGTCAGCGCGCATTCCTGCTTACTTTTTTCTATCTCCTAAATTCCAACCTTTGGTCTGGAACTTATCTTCTATTCAACTCAACTCATATCAGCAGACTGATGTGGTGAGATGTGGTAACTATAACATTACTTCCTTGCAATGCAGACTAGAGAAAGGAGGTGAGATTTGAAATGGAACCTAACCAAGATACCAGTAGATTTTCATATTACAAAAGTGGTTTAATCGTATTTTTTCCCCATCTGGTTTACCATTATTACCCTTTTGGGCTTTTATAAGTTATATCTTGGAGTATTGGATCTTTATGATCTCTTTATGAACTAATCAGTTTGTTCCATATACATCAGATATCAAAATAAACCTATCTCTGACTCTGAGTGACATTTTTCATAATTGAGTGTTGTGTAGTAGGGAAGCCCAGGTCTAACAGTTTTATAGCAACCAAATAAGGAATTTTAGTTATTTGGTCGCTATAAAACTGTTAGACCTGGGCTTCCACACTAGACAACACTCATTTATGAAAAATAACTAAAATTCCAAATTTTCAATAACTAATCAGTAATCAGTATATTGGCAATAATTGGCCATCAATATTCCCACTAGGATACAAATGTGAGTGTAACTAGGAAGCCACAGAGTAACACATGTGGGTAGTCCAGCCCCTGCCCTATAGAAGACTCGTGGCCATTCAGGAGGTGGCCATCATTTGACCTGAAGGAGGTGGGTAAAGGGACTCTCTTGCTCCCTTTCACTGTGGCCATGTCAGGAAGGAGACAGGAAAGCAGCTCTGCCATGCACCTTTAAATGTGACCCTGCCATACACTGTTCCATGAAGTCCCGATTTCTCCGGGTTCTCCAGTGCTCCCAGATAACCTGGAGAAGCCAGGGGAGCATCCACAACCTGGAGTTGATGGGTTAAAACCCGGAGACTCTGGATCACCTGAAGGGATGGTAACCCAGATTTATTATTTATTTATTTATTGACTCTCTTCTATCCCACACCCTCCTGCTCACAGATCAGCTCGGGGCGGCTTACAACAGCAGGAATCATAATCTACAATTAAAACACTCACAATTTACAAATCATTAAAAATATACTAATATACTAAAATATACTAAAAGGACAGAACCAACCTCCCTCCCCAAACCCACCCCACCCTACCCGTCTCCCTCACCAAAGGGCTGACAGAACAGCAGCCAGGTCTTACACTGTCTTTGGAAAGAGGGGAGATCTGGGGCCAGTTGGGAGGGAATTCCACAGCCTAGAGGGAATTCCTGGAGGGAATTCCACAGCCTAGGAGCAGCAACCAAGAATGCCCTCCCCATCGTCACCACCTGGGAAACCTGGGGGACTTCAAGTCAGGTGTCCCTGGCTGATCGCAGGGGCCACGATATGACCTGTGGCTTGGGGTAAGTGGGGTCCAAGCCGTTTTGGACTTTCTAAGTCATTACCAACACCTTGAATTGGGCCCGCAAGACAATAGGCAGCCAGTGCAGGGAATGGAGCACTGGGGTAATGCACTCACGACAACCTGTCCTTGTTAGGAGGTGGGCCAGCGCATTCTGCATCAGCTGCAGCTTCCGGACCGTCCCCAAGGGTAGCCCCACGTAGAGTGTGTTACAATAGTCTAATCTAGAGGTAATAAATGCATGGATGATGGTGGCCAGGATGGAGTCCGAGACGTACAGCCGCAGCTGTCACACCAGATGTAACTGGCAAAATGCTCCTCTCGCCATAGTCTCTACCTGGAATCCAGATGGAGCTGCGAATCGAGAAGCACCCCCAGACTATGGACCTGAGTGACTAAAGGGGGGCAAACCCCATCAATGACAGGGGCCACCACCCCCTCAGTCTTACCGACCAACATCACCTTCGTCTTGCCGTGATTCAACCTCAGACGGCTCGCCCTCATCCAATCCTCCACAGCCGCAAAATACTGGGTAAGCACTGAGACTGCCAGGTCTGGGTCTGCAGAAAAAGAGAGGCAGAGTTGTGTATCAATGGCTTACTGATGACAACGCACGCCGAATCCTCTCATGACCTTGCCCAAAGGCTGCATATACACGTTGAACAGGATGGGGGGAGGGGGGACAGAATGGAACCCTGTGGGACTCCACACATGAGGTCCCGGGGAGATGAATTACACTTCCCAAGAACCACACAGTGAGTTCTCCCAGCCAGGAATGAGCGGAAACATTCAAGAATAATTCCGCCAACTCCGGCCCAGTCCTACAGCAGGGCCACCAACATCTCGTGGTCAATGGTATCAAATGCTGCTGACAGATCTAATAAAATTAAAAGAGATGATCTGCCCTGATCTAATTCACGTGGCCCACAAGCCAGGGATTCCTGTTCCCGGATCTACCCTACCCCCAGCTTATGGGTCTTAGGAGTAAACTAGCAATAAACAGATGTATGCATAGTAAACGGGCCTGCAATGCAGGGAGCCCCGCCCCTGAAGGGGATGCTATGTTTAATTGGTTTACTGAGGGGCTGCGGTGTATGAAGCGTGTAGGCAGGAGGCTAGAGCGATGCTGGTGTCGGACTCGATCTGACTCCGACCGTCTTCTCCATAGGGCCCATTTGCGGTCCTATGTTGAGGCTGTGAGGACGGCGAGGAAGGAGTTCCTTGCCGTCCTCATAGCGTCTGCGAAATCACGCCCGGCGGAGCTATTCCGGGTGGTGCGGGGGCTGGTCAGTCCAGCCTCCCTTCGCCTGGAAGGGGACTTGTCCCAAGCCCGCTGTGAGGAGTTTGTTAACTACTTCGCAGACAAGATTGCTCGAATTCAGACCGACTTTGAC
>QEPC01006987.1:10204-36423 GCA_003113815.1 Sphenodon punctatus
CCCATAAGGAGATGTGCCGCTGCATTCTGCACCAGCTGCAGTCTCTGAACCATCACCATGGGCAGCCTCACGTACAGCACATTACAATAGACCAGTCTTGAGGTGATGAAAGCATGGATGATAGTGACCAGGTCAGATTCTGAGATGTATGGCTGAAGCCGTTGCACCAGGTGTAATTGGTAGAATGCGTTCCTCGCCACAGCTCCAACCTGGGCATCTAGACGAAACTGGGCATCAAGGAGCACTCCCAGACTCCGAACCTGGGGAACCAGTGGGGGGCAAAGCCTGTCAACAATGGGGGAATGCCACACCCACTGCCTTCCCCACTAGCATCACCTCTGTCTTGTCAGGATTCAACTTCAGTTGGCTCGCCCTCATTCAGTCCCCCACAGCCACCAGACATCATGTTAGCACCAAGACTGCAGGGTCTGGGTCGGATGAAAAAGATAGAGAGAGTTGGGTGTCATCAGCATATTGATGACAAAGAACTTCAGAGCTCCTCACGACCTTGCCCAGCAGCTGCATATACACATTGAACGGGAGAGGCGAAAGAATGGAACCCTGCGGGACCTCACACGAGAGTTCCCGGGGAGATGAAAAATGGTCCCTGAGCACCACTTGCTGAGTTCTTCCAGTCAGGAATGAGCAGAACCATTCAAGAACAGTCCCACCCACCCTAGCACAGTCCCGCAGGTGAGTCACCAACATCTCATGGTCAACGGTATCAAAAGCAGCAGACAGATCTAATAGAATCAGCAGGGTTGAGCAACCCTGATCTAATTCACGGCGAAGGTCGTCAACCAAAGCCACAAGTGCAATCTCAGTGCCATATCCCGGATGAAAGCTGGACTGCGAGGGATCTAGAAAACTAGATGAACAGAAAAGCAAAACTCCCTCCAGCACACTACTTTTTCAGTGCCAAATCTATCATAAGACCCTGTTGAACTCAAATCCAGGTCTCTAGGGGAGTGCTCAAGCCTTGCTTCCCTCAAGGAACTGTTCTCATATCCAGATTAGCACCTTGAACAGTTTGTTTCCTGGTGACCACGGATGCCTGATTGGCCAGTCAATACAGACTTGTCGAGTCTCCTCCACTGAGCAGGAGAGTAACACAAGTGCATTACTTTTCCTATTCTCTCACTGTGCAAACAATTATCTCTCATCTGTTTACGCATGTCTGCAGGGCACTGAAAACAGCAGCCTGCCCACAGCTCTCAAAGCCAGGTAATAATGTCCTGCTGGTTGACTGAGAACTCTGAGCAGCAGTAAGCAGTTACTGACTAGGGTTGTTCCAAGTAGGGGGGGATTTGCAAGTATTCTCCGAGGGTCCAAGGAGCAGTTCCGAGTGTTCAGGAAGACCCTTGGTCCCTCGGAGAATACTCCCGAGTTCCCAAGGCTGGGGAGATGGCTGGGGGAGGGAGGCAGAGGTGGGTTGCTTGGAGAGGAGGGGGGGCTAAATGACCCTTTCTGAGCATGCTTGGACCATTTCAAAGATGGCGCTGGCATGCTGGTTTTCCCACCCCCACCCCTCAGCAGCAGCCCACCCCCCCCCCGGGAACTCTGTGCTATATGGACTGAAAGTTTGGTGATATCTGTGGGAGGGGGCTTGCCCAACCCCACCCACAGCTGCTGCAGCTCCCTTGGAACCGTTCCCTATGAACTGCCAGTGCGAGTGTCAGTGATCTGTAGGAGGAGCTGTGTTCCCCGCCCTCCAGCTGCTGCATCCCCTCTTGGAACTTAGCGGTCTGGACTCGATGTCTAGAAGGAGAGGGCTTGCCCAGATCTGTCCCCCAGCTGCTGTGACCTCATTGAATCTTTCAGCTAGTGATTTCCTTCCTGTGTGATCTCTCTCTGGGAAGGAGGGCTTGCCAGTCACTGGTACCCTGCTGCCACTACCATGTTGGAACTTTGAGCTATGGTCTCCCATCCTGCGTCTGTGATTTCTCTCTGAGGAAAGGGATTGCTCCCACACCCAGCTACAGGGACTCTGTTGGAATGGTGCCCTATGGACCCCAGTGTGAGTAATAATCTGTGACGTTGGAGTTGATGGCGTACAGAAGAGACTGGACTGGCAGCCTGCTAAGGGGATTAGTTGTTTTGGGCTGCATGCATCTGCTTTCATGTGTCTCCCTTCTGCTTTCCCCTTTTCTTCTTGTGCTCACCAGGAGGGTGTGCCCTTTGCTCCCTGCAGCTGGCTTCTGGTGGGTGACGATTGTTTCCCCTGTGGCTGGCTGGCACATCTGGGTGCCGGCATGGTTGCCAGGGGCTGGTTCTCTGGCTTCCGCCCCCACCCTCCAAGAGTACCGTGGAGGGTGGGCAGATGTGGCTGCAGCTGCTGCAACTTCTTTTGCACACAGTTCACCATGTCTATACGTCATGGCAGGGTGCTGGGAGCAGGGTGGGGTTAGGGCTGCCCACCCGTCCATTTGTTTTGTTCCGCTGCCCTACCCGGGGCGTTGAGACAGTGGAATGTCTCTCTAGCTGTCACGGGTCATGGGCACATTTGTTTTGTGCTCCTACCTGACCTGGGGATTGGCAGATGCTGTTTTCACCCCAGGCCACATCTAGGAGGCACCTCGCTGCCGTCAGGTCTGTTTTTACCCACTGTCACACTTCATTGTTGTACGAAGAGCTTCAGCACCATTAGCCAATGTTTCTACTTGGGGAATACTGATGGTAACAAAGCTCTTAGCCCTTGTGAAGCTTTAGGCAGGAAGTTAGCAGCTGATGCAGGCGGATGATCCTCTGCATTGCTCAGCCACAAAATCCTCTGGCCTGGGGAAAGGCAAAGCTGGTTCTTTGCCAATTTCATTCTCAGAAAGTGTTTCCACAGTTTCAAGCTCCAATAACATCTGATCCTTTTCATTTGATTTACTTGCCTTGTAATTGCATTACTATTTACAATCGCAGGAGACAACATTGGCCCAAGAAACCTTTATTCCACTTCCTCCCTTGTAGTTTTTAAAACCGGTGGAATGAATGAATGAATGAATGAATGAATGAAAAACGGGTGGATTAGGAATGAGATACATGAACCCGACCGATGGATATACATGCTACCTCAGCTCGAGATGACTGATGTTGGCTACCAATGGGCCCAAAGGCCTGCTTCAGCCTGAATGGGTGTACAGTTACAACAGCTTAGCTAAAGGGATAGTCACCAAGCACTCAGCTGGGAAGCATAAATATTGTCCGATTAAGTACATCAGGGAGTAATAGGACAAAATCCAGTTCTGGGAGTGAGGAGAAAGTGTAAAATCAAATAAACAAGTAAGACAAAAACAGGATAAGGGATATGTTAAATATCTAGCCAAAATCTAGATCCAGTTGAGAGCTGACAAAGTTCATAGATGGAAACAAAGTAGTTTTGAGGATATCTTTTTGAACCAACTTCTGTTGGTGAGGGTATACAAGCTTTCAGGCCAGTGCCCTTCCTCAGGCTTGTGAGAACTCAGAACTATATGTGCTATATAGGTATGGAGAGCTAAGGGGACTGGTCTATAGACTTTTGTAGAGCTGTGGGGTGTCTGTTCTATGGGGTTCTAGGGAAGTGGGGGTGTCTCCATTTTTTGGGTTCTGTAGGGCTGAGGGAGTATCTGTTCTGCAAGGCTCTATGGGGTTAGACAATATATTTGTTCTATTGATCTCTATGGAGGTGAAGGGGTGTCTGATATATGGGATTCCATGGAACTGTGTGGAGTCTATTCTATGGGGTTATATGGGGATGGGAGGGTTCTGTTGTATATGATTCTTTGGATCTGTGGCGTGTTCTGAAATAAGGGACATTCCCTTAAAATAACTGTCATCTGTAAGCTGTAGTACTAGCTAACTTATTATTTATTATTTATTTACTAGTAATGTGCCTGGCGCTAAACAGTTGTGATTAGGGAGACAGGTCCTTGTCCAAAAGGGCTTACAGTCTAGGGGGGACAAGTGAGAGGAGATATTGGGTGCTTTTAGACCAGGGGTGGGGAACCTCAGGCCCAGGGGTCAAATGTGGCCCTTGACAAGTTTTTATGTGGCCCTTTTCCAGTGCCTGGATCTGGCCCCTGGATCCATTTTCTGCCCCCAAGCACTGAAAAACTGAGTTCATGATAATGGAGCAGAGAGAAGGGCATGCACACAAGGCTTGGGGATAGATCCACAGCAACTCATCCTTTTCTTTAATAAACCTCCTTGACAGATGCTCCTTTTCTTGAATAAACCTGTTAAGCACCCCCATCCCTAATCTCAGTGTGGCCCTTGGAGCGCACACTGATATTCAATGTGGTCCCCAGGACAGAAAAGTTTCCCCACTCCTGTTTTAGATAGACAGGCTACCCCAGTTCTGGTCCTGCCAGCTTGATTCACCCCCGAGCTGCCCTGTCCATCTAAAGGTACTCCGCCAGATTCCCCAGGCCACCACTGCTTGTGGCACTCTGGAACATTCTGAAGCACGGCCTGTAGAATGAGCTAGCCAAACCTGTGGCACCATTCCAAAGTGGAGCTGCTGTCTATCTGCTGGGCGGACCTGTGCTGCAGCTCTGCTTTCGGCTGGCTATTGCCCAGGCAACACCATTGAGTTGTGAGTGCAATCCATCCACAACTCTATAGTGCTGTGTGGGTGGACCGCAGGCCGGTCAACTGCTGGGTCTTTCTAAAATGGATCCCGGCGGGGCTGCAAGCAGGCAGATGCAGGGATGCACCCCTGGAGCAGCTCTTGGGACAGGCAGCCTTCGTGTCCATCTGTTTACATTCAATGCAAGGGTAATAGAACATAGGGAGGGACAGGAATACATTCAAGACATTGAGAAGTTGTAGGTGCCCGTGCTTAACTTAGTTACAAAGGGAGGTGGGGGATTCTGGAGGATGAGATCATATGAGGAGATGCACAAATTGCCTCCGCTCGTCCCTCCGGCACGGGGGTAGCGGGTGGCAGACTCCTTGCTGCACCCACTGAGCAAGGAGTGGGACGGCTGGGAGGGGGGTTTCCCGTCGCCACGGACGCGATGGCCCCAGAGGCGGGAAAACCTCAGGCGCAGCACTCATCTAGGAGACCCGGCCGGGGTTGCTAGGCAACCTGGCCAGCAACGATAGGCTAGAGCTGAGCCACGTGGGTCCTGCCCTGAGGGCGGGGCTCACGCAGCAGGGAAAACCTCAGCTCCGGTGGCACTTTGAGCCGGAGCTGCAACAGAACGGCAGCGGGTGCGCGGAGCCCCAGCACTGAGGGAGCTGCTGCTGCATTGTTCCCTGCTGCTGTAAAGGAACCTCCCCAAGCATGGGAAAAAATAAAAAGAGTGCAGCGGCAGTAGCCCACAAGCGTAGTCGGGAGGCCGCACAGTCAGCCCTGGCAGATGGAGAGGAAGGGCCCTGGAAAGAGCTGGAGGGCTTGGTCCCCATGGTATCTGTCCGGGAGGGTCCCCCGGGACAAGGGGGGGGGAAATCCCTGTAGGGCACAGGTCAGACTCAGCAGTCCAGGGGCCCGTGACCCAGGGAGGGGAAATCCCCTTAGGGGAGTGGATGGTGGCCTGTGAGGGCCTGCTCCAACAGTTGGGAGTGGGGGCAGCAATGAGTGCCACAGCTGCCACCTCAGGCCCCCCACAATCGGTCAGCCCTACAGAGGCAGATCCCTCCCTGCGCAGAGGTGGGCGCTCAGTGAATCCCCCTGCCCGTTACATTGAGGAGGCCAGTGGGGCTGGAGGAGCCCAAGCATGCAGAGGCGTTAGGCCTGTGCACGGCCCTCCTGGGCCACCCCCGCATACTGAGCTACCCTCTCCACCCGCACCGTGGTTCCCCCCCCAGTGGAGCGCGAGCCTGGTTTGGGACAGGGGCTGGGGGCTGGTGGCACTGGGCTATTAACAGGCAACCCGCTCAGGGGACCCACCTATTTTGGTCCCTATGGGTTTGGCCAGGCCGTAGCTGGCCGCTATATGGCTGCACGGCCCATGTCCCCTCTGGGCTGGGCAGGGGAGCCTCTTCCTCCCTTTCTACANGGAGCCCAAGCATGCAGAGGCGTTAGGCCTGCGCGTGGCCCCCCCCCGCGGAGTGTGAGCCCGGGTTGGGACAGTGGCTGGTGGCACTGGGCTATTAACAGGCAACCCGCTCAGGGGACCCACCTATTTTGGTCCCTACGGGTTTGGCCAGGCCGTAGCTGGCCGCTATATGGCTGCACGGCCCATGTCCCCTCTGGGCTGGGCAGGGGAGCCTCTTCCTCCCTTTCTACAGTCCAGGCTTGAGCCAACCGACATGGCGCAGCGGAGCTGCGATGATGCCGATCTGCGCTGATGTCTTGATCAGATGGCGAGGACCCTGCAGTCTTTAACTCAGCAGCGTGCCCAGGCGATGGTAGCCCACCAGGCGACAGTACCCTTGGCCCGGCAGGTTGTGCCCCCAGTCCTGCCAACCAATTATCCAGGTGAGACGGAGGCCTCCGCGGGCATGTATAGTATGGGTGGGGCCTGGATCACACCGCAGGCCCACCAAGAGCAGGCCCTAGGAGGCACCACGGTAGAGGGTGTAGCACTGAACACCCAACAGGGCCAAGGCGCAGCCACCAGGCTGACCCAGCTGGTATGGTGGGGAGGGACATGGGTACCCATTACACCCCCACCACCTACAGCCCCCGTGCTGTTCGGCCCACCAAGAGTAGCGTTCCCGCCAGCAGCCTCCTTGTCTATGGCGGGGCAGGTACTTGGGGTCTGGAACCCCACACCCCCTCCCCATCAGTCACCAGGTGGGGGGCAGGGGTGGAATTATTCAGTGACGGCCATCCCACAGCAGCTCACGCCCGAAGGTGGCGGTTATTCCGCGGTTTCCGATCCAATTGGTGGCCACTTACTCCTGGCCACCAAGGAGCAGATCTGGAGGGGAGAATAACTGGACTTGTTTGCCCTCCTGTTTAGCGACCCTATAGTGGATCCCTCTGAGCAGCAGGACAAAAAAGAGAAAGAATATTTTAAACGCCCGAAGGCCGACCATAACTGGCCAAATTGGATCGTGGCCTTTTCCATTTATATGGGCGTCATGATACAGGCATATCCCACCCGGGCAGCAGACTTGCTAAAGTACGCTGACATCGTACGGCGGGCTTACAAAGCCAGCCCGGAAGGTGCCTGGCTGAAGTACGAGGAGGCGTTCCGCCATCGGGTTGCGTACACCCCAGGCTTGAGGTGGAATTTGCATGCCCATGATCTATGGCTCAACTGTATGAGAGGGATGGGGAACGTACCTAGATCTGATAGTGGCCATTTATTGGCAAAGGGCAGGGCCTCATCTGCCATGGAGTCCTTTCGTGATGAAGGGCGGAAAGGGGTACCGCCATCCATCAGTCAATGTTGGGAGTTCGGCCTCTTCAGGAGATGTTCATGAGCGGCATGCAAATTCTGACATGTATGCTCTACGTGTTTGGGCCACCATGCAAACTCAGCATGCCCACGGGGTAAGACTGGGTCAAAAGGGAAGTCCTTCCCCCGAGGTGCTGGGAAAGGTGCCCCGGTGGGGGAGGCTCGGGACCTGCGGGCAAAAGCCCCAACGCCAATTAGGCTTTCCCAGCTCGAGCAAGCCCTTCAATCCCACCTGAACCGGGCGGAGGTGGCACATGTTGTGTCAGGTTTTCAGCAGGGTTTTCGTATACCAGCTTTTGAAGTTCAGCAACACTGAGTGGCTCCAAACCTTAAGTCAGTGGTAGGGATGGAAAGGGTAGTCAGGGAAAAAATCCAGAAAAAGCGAGCTGAGGGTAGGGTCGCGGGCCCATTCCCGACCCTCCCCTTTCCCGACATGGTCACCTCTCCTTTAGGCGTAGTACCCAAGAAGGCCCCCGGGGAGTTCCGATTAATCCATCATCTATCTTACCCCTGGGGCAGCTCAGTCAACGACGTTATCCCCAAGGAGCTCTCCTCGGTTAAGTATGGATTGTTTGACTTGGCTGTGTCCCTGGTTAGGTCCTTTAGCCCGGGTGCTACCCTGGGAAAGTGTGACATCAAGTCCGCTTTTCATCTGCTCCCAGTTCACCCTGAGAGTTTCCCTCTGCTGGGTTTCCACTTTGACGGCATGTATTATTTTGACAAGGCCATGCCAATGGGATGTTCGATCTCCTTCTTGGAGTTCGAGCGTTTCAGCTCTCTAGTTGAGTGGATTGTCAAGCGGAGATCTGGTAGCAGGCGAATCATTAAATACCTCGATGATTTCCTATTCATCGGCCAGGCCGGCACAGAGGAATGCTCAGACTTGATGCAGACCTTCCACACCGTGGCTGATGAATTGGGCATCCCCCTGGCCTCTGAAAAGACGGAAGGACCAACCACCAGACTGACCTACCTCGACATCGAACTGGACACAGAACGGGCTCTGTCTCGCCTTCTCCGGGATAAGTTAATCTCCCTCCAGGCCAAGGTTGACAACTGTGTAAGGGCGGGGAAAGTCACTGTGCACCAATTACAGTCAGTCCTTGGGAGCCTGAATTTCGCATGCTGGGTGGTAGCACCCAGGTGGGCCTTCTTGTCCTGCCTTTATGTGGAATTAGCAGGCAACCTGCTGCCACACCACCATGTCTGGGTCACAAAGGAAATGAAGGAAGACTTGAGGATATGGGCCTCCTTCCTAACGAACTTCAGTGGCACCAGTTTCTGGCAGGATCAGCTCTTGCTCAAGACCGAGTTACAGGTGCATTCTGATGCAGCTGGGGGAGCGGGATTCGGCCTGATATTCAGAGACCGTTGGGCAGCTGCCCCTTGGCCCTCGGAATGGTGCGAGCAAGGAGTAACCAGGGACCTCACATTCCTTGAGCTTTTTCCCATAGTGCTGGCCGTCCATCTGTGGCCCAAAGAACTGGCAAACCACTCGGTGCTCTTTTGGTGTGACAACCAGGTGGTTGTGCACATCATTAACACCCAGTCATCCAGGTCTCTGAGGATCATGGGGCTTGTGAGGGTATTTGTGCTTATTTGCTTGAAATTCAACATCCTCTTTCGGGCCAGGCATGTACCTGGCCTGGACAATGATGTAGTCGATGCCCTCTCTCACTTCCAGATGGAGTGTTTTCATTCACTGGCACATTGGGCCCAGGCAAATCCGGAACCGCTGCCACCGTCGGTCTGGAACCTTGGATGTTAGAGCTCCACACCACTGTCTTGGGATCCTTGACACCTCGCACCAGGACCACTTACCACAGGGCATACCGGGAATTTCAGCAGTACCGGTTGACACAGGGCTGGCCCCCAGGTTTTCCAATTCCGGAACCACAGATGTTCCAGTTCACCATACATTTGAGGCACAGCGGGGCTGCCCCAAGTACCATAGCTGGGAAGCTGTCCGCCTTGGTCTTTGCGAGTAACCTCGCCGGCCATCCCCCCCAGACAGGTTTTTTTTTTCAAAGTGCTTACTGGAGAGCTGGGCTAGGGAGGCAAGTAGGACCCCGGACCAACGGGCCCCCATTAATCCCCATTTATTGTTGGACCTATGTGTGAACCTCCCATTAATTTGTTTTGATAGTTACGAGGTATCGTTGTTCAACTCACTGTTTAAGTTGGCTTTCTTTGGAGCCTTCTGCATGAGTGAAATGATTGCCGAAGGAGCCAGGGAAAAATCAGGTAGGGCGTTACAGCTGCATGACATCCGGATCAGCCCAAAGGAAATGGTAGTGACCATTCGGCTATCCAAAACAGATCAGCGGGGAAGAGGCAAGTTGTTACCTTGCATAGATCCGTTTCGCTGGAATTACGCCCGGTAAGGGCAGCTGAGGAGTACCTCAACCTATGGAACCTTTCCCCAGGCCCTCTTTTTAGGCACTGCGGGGGTCATCCGGTTACAAGGTACCAGTTCACAGCTGTTTTGAGAACTGGGTTGTCCCACCTCGGGGTACCATCTTCAAATTACGGCACCCACTTGTTCCGCATTGGTGCCGCGACTTTCGCTGCTGGGAATGGAATGTCTGAGCAGGGTATCTGGGACCTGGGCTGATGGAGGTCAAGGGCATTCCAGACTTATGTTCGGGGTGTCCCTTCCTCCAGTCAGTACTAATTTTTAATTTTCTTTCTTTCTTTCTTTCTTTCTTTCTTTCTTTCTTTCTTTCTTTCTTTCTTTCTTATCCCCCCCCCCACGTGGCCGCCCACAGATGCGGAGGCTAGTCTGGATCATTGGCCACAGCCTGGTGCATTGGGCAGCCAAGGCGGCTGGACAGACCAGATGGGGAACCCAGTTGGGCTTGTCGACCTGGACGCAGATTCAGTGGAAGGGTCGCGGAGGAATGAGGTGGCACCAACTATTGACGGCCCTGTGCGTCCCCATCCAGGGCCGACCGCCCGACATTCTGGTCATACACCTGGGCGAGAATGATGTCGCCCACCTGAAGGGAGTCCAGCTGATCAAGAGCATTAAATGCGATTTTTGGGAATTTAAGAAACTTTTCCCAGCAGTTAGACTCATATGAACCCACCTGGTCGAAAGATTGGCATGGGGCACAGGGGTACATCCCCGTACGATTGACCGGACCCGCAAAATGATTAATTGGGACATGGGCGGCTGGCTTACCCAGTTGGGTGGAGGCCGAGTGGATACCTGGGCTCTGACGCACAGGTGCCCGGCCCTGTACAAGCGTGACAGTGTTCACCTGTCGCCAGAGGGTAATGAGCTGTACCTGGAGGCCCTGAGAAGGGCACTGGTATCCGTATTAGATTAAGTATAGGTGTGGGGTGGGGGTTGGGCTCATCCGGGTATCCCGGCGACCCCTTAGTGTCAGGGGTCCAGTACAGTAAGTTAGATTAGGTCAGAGTGATCATAAGGAAGAGTCATCTCCTTAAGAGATGGGGAGGCCCACCCGCAGTAAAGCAGGGTATGGAAAACGGCGGGGCCGCCTCGCTGGGAGGGGTGTCGAGCGAGGGCGGTAGGGACAAGTATGGTCCCCCGTCTGTAGGCACCTTTATCCTTACTCATAATCAAATGCTTGAGTCCCTCTTGCCTGTGGCTTGGGCCACTGAGAGGGGAGGTGTGATGTTCACGCTTGGTGTGGTAATCGAGGGTACATTGAAACCACTCTTGTTTCTGCTGTTGATTGTTACAGTGTTAATGTTCAGGTACTGGACCTGCATCGCAATAGGCGATTTGCCCCGCCCATTTGTTGATGTAATTCTGATTTGAATAAAGAGTGTGGCTGTTAAAACCCAGCACATGTGTCCCGTCTCCTTCGGTGCATTGGCAATTGCCTCCGCTCGCCCCTCCGGCACAGGGGTGGCGGGTGGCAGGCCCCTTGCCATGCCCACTGAGCAAGGAGCAGGATGGCTGGGGGTGGTGGTTTCCCGCCGCTGGGGACGTGATGGCCCTGGAGGCAGGAAAACCCCAGGCGCAGCACTCATCTAGGAGACCCGGCCGGGGTTGCTAGGCAACCCGGCCGGCAACAATAGGCTAGAGCTGAGCCACGCAGCAGGGAAAACCTCAGCTCCGGCGGCACTTAGAGCCGGAGCTGCAACGGAATGGCAGCCACCCAGCCCTCCCCCTACACTACGGGTATCAATCGGTTGCCATCTGGAACCAGGAAGGAATTTTTGTGAGTACCCCAATCAGGCCTGAACAAGGGTCTCGTTTTTTGCCTTCCTCACAGTGTAGCCAATTGGCTAATGGATTATGCCTAGGAACAGGGTGTTGTTGTGCTCGTTCATCTTGTCACACTCTGGCGGGGGTCCAGTACAGTAAGTTAGATTAGGTCAGAGTGATCATAAGGAAGAGTCATCTCCTTAAGAGATAGGGAGGCCCACCCGCAGTAAAGCAGGGTATGGCAAATGGCAGGGCCAGCTCCCTGGGAGGGGTGTCGAGCGAGGGTGGTAGGGATAAGTATGGTCCCCCATCTGCAGGTACCTTTATCCTTACTCATAATCAAATGTTTGAGTCCCCCTTGCCTGTGGCTTGGGCCACTGAGAGGGGGAGGCGTGATGTTCACGCTTGGTGTGGTAATTGAGGGTACATCGAAACCACTCCTGTTTCTGCTGTTGATCGTTACAGTGTTAATGTTCAGGTACTGGACCCACATCCCAATAGGCGATTTGCCCCCACCCATTTGTTGATGTAATTCTGATTTGAATAAAGAGTGCGGCCGTTAAAACCCAGCGCTTGTGTCCCGTCTCCTTCGGTGCGTCGGCAATGAGCAATCTGTGAGAGTGAGGAGCTAAGGAAAACCTGACAGAAGACTAAGAGAGAGATTTTTTTTTTAGGAGGGATTTAAAGACTGGGAGGAAAGGAGAGCATTTGTGCTCAGGAAGGAAATAATCATCACAATGGTAAATAATTGCTTCCCCTCTATTTCACTGATTGACATGGACCCTGGTCCAAGACAACCTATGTTTCTTGCCACAAATTTGCACTGATCTCTGCCATAGACCCATCTATATTTTTTTAGGGTGGCCAGAGAATCTAAGAGTACTGTCCCCCCAGAACTCAGCCTAGTGGTTCTCTGACCCTCCCAGTCCCTGCTGGTTTACAGAAGGGGCGCAGAAGTACTGATTTTAAAGGCATTAATTTCTTCCTGGTGGAGTGGGGATGGGAGGGATCAATCCCAGACCATTACATTATGAAATGATGACATAAACACAAGGTCATTTCATTAAAACCCCATTGTTTGGTCTAAAAGGGAAGTGTCTGCCTGTGCTACAAACTCCCCCTTGTCATCCATCACCCTGCGAGTTAAAGACACTCAAATGGCCATTGGCAGCAGGGCTTCTGTAGCAGTCACCCAAGCTTATCTCCTTCTGTGGGGTACGGCCTTGTAACCAGAGCTGCCCCACACCAGACTCTCTGTGCAAGTTAATTGCACCCTGGAAGGAGAACAGATTGCAACGGCCCTTTGTTATTCATAATCTCCATCCCCTGTGTCCCATCCCCTCCTAATGACTTCTTTATGATGATGTAGCCATAAAGCATGGTTACTCACTTGGGGGCTCTGGCCCATAAATTAGAAGCATGTGGCATTAAGCGGAGGAGTGCGGGGACCTTGCAGAGCCATCAGCATTCGCCTGATTGCCAATTAATCCAGGGCGTGATTAACTACAGGAGTGAACGAGCGTGCCTGCTCTTCTTTGAAATGTGTCACAGGAGTCTAGTGGGGGATGGGTTTAATGTATCAAACTTCCCAGGAGGCACAGCCTGAATAGAAGTCTCCTAAACCAAGCCTTCCCAAGTTTTTTGCCTGTATGATTCCATTTTGAGACTTCTTATCTGATAATATTTATATTATATTATATTACATTATATTATATTTATTATATTATTACCTAAGAGAGCAATAAATATATGCAAAGTACAACTGCAAACAATTGATCAGATCTCATTAGGTCTGAAATAGAGCTCAAACTTGGTCTCCGGAAAACTTCTGAATTCACCAGGGATTCTGTTTCCTGCTTCCAGATTTCCAGGTTCCAAAGTTCCGGGTACCAAGGTTGGTCTCTGGAAAACTTTGGAAAACTTGATGGAGTGCTGGCGCCATTGTGCGTGTGGCTGGAGTGACCCAGACAGTTAACCCTAGGTTCTCTGAGCTAGGAAACTAAACTTAGTGACATATTTGGTAGGCAGGGGGGTATGAAAGGAGACAGGTGAGTAATGGGCAAGCCACAGGACAGGTTTTGATTGGCTAGCAGGGGCAAAATAAAAGTGGCTGTACAATCATTTCCCATTCTCTTTGGTGAATTTGACCGTGTGCTACACCGCTGATCTGTAAGTAATGGGGGGAAGGGTGCCTGTCCTGTCCTGTCCTGTCCATAGGGACAATGCTAGTGGTTACTTCCACCATGCCATGTTTTTGTTTTAAAAAAATAAGTGGGTGCCACACTGTTGCCTGCTACTTGGCACCATGGATGCCAGAGGGATCTCTGCCTTGCTCCACTTCCCCGGTCCTGGGTTGTCCATAGGGGCAATGCTGTGCTGAGGGTTGCCAGTGCCACACCAACGCCATGTCTTCTTTTAAAATAATTGAGTGTCACTGCTGCCTACTGCTTGGCACCATGGAGGCCAGAGAGATCTGCCTGGCACCACTTCCCGTGGTCTGGCCTGTCCATAGGGGCAATGCTGGGGTTTACCAGTGCCACACCAATGCCATGCCTTTAAAAAATAATAATTGGGTGCCACTGTTGCCTACTGCTTGCACTGCTTGGCACCATGGTGGTCAGAGGAATCTGCCTTGCTCCACTTCCCCTGGCCTGGGCTGTTCATATACTAGGGGCAATACTGGGGGTTGCCAGTGGCTAATATACGTTAAACTTCAAAGTGGGTGCTGCTGCTGCTTGCACTGTTTGTTGGCAAGTTAGCACCATAGAGGTAGGGCTGTAGCGGAATGTCGCAGCGGTAGCTATTTCTGCCGGAAACAGCGTTTCCGCAATGAGTGGAACGGCGTGGCAGAAGCTTTCATTCCGCTAGTTTCATTCCGCTACTTCCACAGGCTTCGCAAAATAGCGGAAACATTACATTTTCGCTACTTCCACCAGCACCACAAAATAGCGGAACAGCGGTTTTCCGACAGTTTCTGCAATTTTTCCGCAATTCCGCAATTTGCAGAATGCCGGCAGAATTAGCGGAATGTCCGCAGAAAAGCCACGGTGTGGTGCGGGCAATTCCAAAATGGCGGAATGGAATTGCGGTGTGGTAACAGCTGCTGCCGGATCAGCCCTACATAGAGGCCAGAGGGGGATCACTTTTGCTGTGGTTTTTGTGTACTTGTGGTTTTTTTGCTTGTGGTTTTTGCTGTGGTTTTTGTGTACTTGTGGTTTTTGCTGTACTTGTGGCTGTGGGTTCAACTTTGCCAAGATGTGACTGACCACTGAGCTGGGGCACAGGGGAGATATACTTTCTTTCTGGCTAAAATAATATGGCATGTGGCGTGGGGGCTTGCCTTGCATAGGTGGGCAGGCACAATGGAGGCTTTTTCGATGTGTGTGAATGTTTGGTTTCTTGTGGGTGTTATGCCTGCTGGACTGGCATTATGATTTTAAAGTGGGTGCAATGCTGATGGTGGGCCATGCTGTGGATACTGCTGGCTCTTTTTGGCTTCTGCACACAGTTGCAAATTTGGGTTTGTCTTACTCTTGCTAGCCTGCTTTTCTGGGCACTACTTGGCATCATTATTTTAAAGTGGGGATTTTAAAGCGAGTTCTGGGGATTTCTGGGGTCCGGATTTCCGAGTTCTGGGTCCTCGGAAAAAGTTCAGAGTTTTGACCGAGGACCTGGTCCTAGTACTCAGAACTTCAGAACTCGATTCAAGTACTTGGATCACCTATTCAGTGCAGCTCTAGTCTGAGACAATTCATGCTTGTGAATATAATTCACATATTTGGCCATAGGACTGAATCTTCAAACAATCTTTGCCTTGTATGTAAATTTTAAATATTCATTGACTTCATTATTTCCTTTTGATTATTTCAGTTGTGCAAGCCAAACCCATAGGAATCAGACCAGACACGTAGCTTGGCATTGACCACAACTTTATTGATAACTGTGGCAGGTAGCCCAGTGCCGGGCATATCCTGTGACACACAACAGTGTGAACTATGTGACAACTGGAAGTGGGGATTGAGCTAATTCCCCTCTGGTGAACTGACTCCCCTGCAAGGTCACCCTCCTGTGAAAGGGGAGTGGACTATCGTGGAATGCTGATGCTGCCCCCACCATCTTTGAAAAGGTCCGAGCATACTCAGAAAGGGTAACTCAGGCCCTTTCTAAGCATGCTCAGTTTTTTTGCTTTGTTTTTTGTTTACTTTCAAAGTTACCGGTCAGGAAGAGGCCACACATCAGCGTGGGTCCTCTCTGGAAGATAAAGTAACCCACCCCCCGCTCCCCCATAGCACCCACCCCACCCCTGGCCCCCTGCTAGTCCCCCCACTTCCCTGACCCCTGCCGGCCTATTCCATCCCTGGCAAGCAGGAGCCAGGGAAGGGGAAGCAGGGGCCTAGTGCTGGCATCCGGCTCTGGCTTCCTGGCCCTCTGGCTCCCTCCCCTGTACTCGGCTGAGGATTTTCCAAGTTCCAACGTTCCAGGACCCTTCCTTGGAACTTCGGAACTCGGAAATCGAGGCTGAATGCACTGGTCCTCAGTGTTTCCCAAGGGAAACCGAGGACTGAGTTTCAGCACTAGTGGAATTATGACTTCTGCTAACTTGGAAACAATGCTTCTGTTAATGCAGCCTAAAATTGCATTCGCCTTTTTTGCAGCTACACCACATGGCTGACTCATGTTCAGTTTATGATCTACCACAATCGCTAAATCCTAGGAGTGTACAATTTGTTTTTGTTTTGTTTAATTACTAAAACAAATGATGGCCTGTTCATTTTTGTAATTAACATACGAAAACGGCAGGCCATGGTAATGAAAATGGATGAAAATGAAGAAAAAAAGCATGTTTTTGCTACTGGCATAAAAAATAAAAAACCCTGCGCATGCACAAAACTGCCACCAGTGCCATTCCGCACATGCAGACCTTTTCTCAACATGGCACCGACAGTGTTGTTAACATTTTGGAAAAGGGCAGCCATTCTATGCATGCGTGGTGGCCATTTTACACATGCACAGATCAGCTGCCCTTTTCCAAAATGGCGCTGATGCTGACAGTGCCATTTTGCGAAAGGGCTGCACATGTGCAGAATGGTCCAGTGGCCATTTCTGCATGCGCAGTGATTTATTAATTTTTATTTTTTAAAAATTTTTAATAAAAAGAAAAAGAAAACCAAATGAAAAAAATGAAAGCAAACATTTTCCCTTATGAAAACCCCTGAAAATGAAGGGGGTTTTGTCAACAAAAACAAAAATGAAGGATGTGCCTGCTGCACCCCCCTACTAAACCCTTTGCCATGTGTTGCTACCAGGCCAGGTATACCCTAGCTTATACTTGTGCATTTGGTTTTATCTTCCTGAGATAGAAGTGTTCTGTTTTTTGCTAGGGATGGGCAAACGCAGTTCGGATGTTTGGAGTTCGGACCGAACTCAGTCTGTTCGGATGTCTGAACCAAACGTCCGAACCAAACTCTCGCATTACTGAACAGTTTGGTAGTGTTTGGATTAGTTCGGATGAATTCGGGGGCAGGAAAAACATCTTTTTAGGACCAAAAAATAGGTTTCGGTTTCGGCTTTGTTTCAGTTTCGGTTTGGTTTCGGTTTCGCTGTTTTTGACTGTTCGGCCAAGTTCGGCCAACCTGAACTTGGCTGAACCAAACCATTGAACCCAAACTCAGGTTTCAAACCAAACGACTGAACATCCGAACATCCGAACTGCATTCTGTTCGCCCATCCCTAGTTTTTGCATTTGCTCAGAAAATATATGTCGCTGTTGACATTTATTTTGGTTGAATTTCAATTTGAGCCCAGATTCCCAATCTATCAAGATTTTTTGATAGGTTAGATCTATAATAATGAATTAGGTACCCAACTATCCTTGAAAATCAACAGGATTTGCATGCCAAACCCTATATTCTGTGAATCCTGCAGAGCCACAGCTGGTGATCCTGAAATCAAGGTACTGGAGGGAAGGTAAATGAACTTCTAGTGCAGTAAATCCATCCCCACCCAGAGGCTCAGCCATGTCTGATGCTCATTCAGTCCTCCAAGTTCTCTGCCAATTATTCTCCTCTAATCCAAGGCCATTCAGAATACACTCACATGAGCCAACGGTGTGATTTCGATTGATCTCCTTTTCTAAATGTGAGCACATTTGTTTCCCAGGTAGACTCCATGTTTAATCATAAATCCTTTAGTAGTAATAACACAGAGATTATGACAACGTGCATGACACAGGGAGAAGAATGAAATGCTAATTGTTAATTTGTGGAGAGGGGTAATGGTTTGTTGATCACGTGTAAAGCACGGAATTGAAACTGAGCCAGTGAAGCAAGATACAGTCGGGAAAAGTAGAGTTACAGCAATAGAGTCAGCAGGAAGCTGAAATGTTTTCATGCTAAGTGTAGCACATCCATCCATCCGGCATTTCCATGGTGTCTCAGCAATTTGCAAAGAAAAATGGTTAAAGGGGCCACCGGCCTAAATGACAGACATTATTGCATTAAGAAGTTGCTTCAACAGATCATTGGGACTCTCTCGTGGGAAGCTCTGACATGCTTTGGTCGCTGGGTGTTGCTGGACATAACATTAGCCACTCCTTTTTGCTATAAACACAAACTTCCCAATTATGTTTGTAAATACTGGCTATATCACCATCCACAGACTCATGTGGATTGGCTCCCGAAAAAAAAGTCACGAGGAGGATAATATGAGTTTTCCACCAGCATCTAGATGCTGTCATTACACTCACTACCCTATTCTGATCTCTCTGGTCATCCATGAGTTGCTATAAAAGCTGCCCATACATAGACTTCTGTGGGGAATGAATTGGCAGATAAATGTGCCACTAAACATTTGTGAACAAATTTACTCTTTGGTGATGCTGCTGGTATAGGAGGGGGTTGGAGCCTAGGCTAAAATCAGTTGTGTTTGTTGGAAATGCAAGGACTGTGAGATCATTGCATCCATTTGCCCAATGCAGAGTTTACAGAGGAGTGTAACTAATCATCAGGAAGCAGGCAGGAAGCATACTTAAGCTTAAGTAGCTTTATTAGGAAATACATGTACGATAGGAAAGGCCTACATCTATGCTAAGTCCTAAGACTAGGTGTGTTCAAGAGGGAAGAAGGAAGCTCTCTGAGACACAAAGAGATGAGAAATCTCCTGGGGGAGGAGATTGACCAATCAGGTCCTGACAGGAGAAGGACAGATAGGATGGGGGAAGGGTTCCCTGATCTGTCTGTCTACTCCTGGTGTTTCTAGCAAACAAACAGAATGAGGTGCTTAGGGGGGAATGCAACCAAAGGAATGTATTTCCAACAGTGTTGTACTTTATGGAACTGACTTGATGATAGAAAACAGTTGGGTTAAGAGGGAAGGAAAAGTTACTTGTCAGTCCGGAACCAATAGATAAACCAGCATGATGTATGGCAGCAGGGGCCCAGCTCCAAACTGGGGAGAATAAATGGGAAATGGTCACATAGCTGGGGAGAGGAGACTATCAGGTAGCTTGTCCAACATGCAGCTGCAGTAATGTTTGTATAACCAGCTACCTGATCATGATGTCACCAAATTCAACACGAGATAGCTTTGTGATGCATTTATTGTTACTGTCTGGTAACATCCATTCTCATCAGCCTTTTTACTTCCAATAAGGGAGATTGGCAGTTCTGTCTAAGGGACTGGGTTTTCTAGATACATACTTCAGTTTTATCTAGGGTGGAAATGAGATCTCTCACAAATGCAAGATCTCATTGAAATCCAGGTTCTTGTTCTGTTGTTGGACAAACCAGAACCTCTCAATGCCTGGTGAATTCTTGGGCAGAAATAATAATAATAAAAAAATCACTGCACATGTGTAAATGGCCACCAGGCCATTTTGCGCATGTGCCAAATGGTTGCTGCCCTTAACCAAAATGGCAGCAATAGGATTGCCACATTTTTGGTTAAGGGTGGTGACCATTTGGTGCATGTGCAAGATGGCCCAGCAGACATTTTGCACCTGTGCATCTGCTGCTCTTAACCAAAATGGCGGTGATGCTATTTCCACCATTTTGGTTAAGGCTGATGGCCATAGGGCTTATGCACAAAATGGCCCAATGGCCATTTGCTTTTTAAAATATATATATATATATATATATATATATATATATATATATATATATTTGCCCAAGAATTTGGACCAGGACCAGGAAATCAATGGGAAATTGATACTGGTTCCCACCTTGTGAGATTGCTCATGCAAAAAAAAATAAACTTGGTACTCGTTCAGCCATAGTTTTAGTCAGTAAAGCATGGGGGCTCCATTGATCCTGGTAAACATGTTTGTCAAAATACTTACACATCCTAGCATTTCAGGGCTTGGGCACCAACACCCAGTTCATGCTGATGTTCCTTGCTAATTTAAAGAGTCCCTTTGGCTTCATAAAGTCTACTCAAGTGACTAAGGGCTGTAGGATGGAGTACCTAGGGCCTTGTCAATGTACTCCATGTGGGCAAGGGTTTTTCCATTTTTCACGCTTCCAGAAGGATGCACGCTAATGCTGAAAAAGACAGTAGATTTATTATTCATGGGTATTACTATCTGTATTTATGGGTAGCCCTCTGCATACCTGTAACCAAAACAGGTATTTGCTTATCTCAGTTTTGGAGATATTATTTTTCAGTTATTTTTGAGCCGGGGGGCTTTTGGACAGTAAGGTATTTTCAGTTATGTTATTTTTGGCAATTGTGTGTGTGCAATACTTCTAAAATTGCTGAAATGGTGTAACTAAAACACCAAAAAGGGTAGCTAGTGACTGCTTCTTTATCCCATGCTTTAGAGCTCTGTGGTCTACAGGGAAAAGCCAAAGTACTTTTGTAGTGGTTGCACAATGCCAAAGGGGGTATTCATTAACTACCTTTCATCATGTCTAGTTCCATGTGTCCCAGCTCAGGGACCCTCAGGGCATCCAGCTGTTTGTGATTAGATCTGAAATTATTATCTGCACAAATATCAGTAATAGCAAGATTTGTGGTAACCAGACTGATCTAGCAATGACTGGTTAATGATTAGTAACCAATTAGTAACCTGCAGTTTAATCAATTTACTGCGTGCTGTTACTGATTAATGTATTGCCAATTTTCACCATATTTCCACTTTGCCATTTCCCTGTTCATTCCATGGTTTCTTCTAAGCTCCTCTCTTAGGACTTCTGCAACCTAGAAAGACAAAATGGAGAGGACAGTGCTATCATATAATCAAGGAGGGAAGGTAGGGGTGTGCCTCTACAGAAAATTATTGGTTGAAACACAGTAAAAAGGCAATGTACGCACACCCGGAAGTAATCCGCAATTGTGGTAAAATAGTTAAATGGCTAATTGATAACAGTATTATCAGTATTATTGTTTGAGTATCTGGAATATTGATTATTATCCACAGTTATTGAATTAGGTATTTCATCTGTATTTGTGATGCAGAGTACCCTGTCTTGAAGAAAGGGGTTCAACTAGCTGACCCCTGAGGGCCCTTCCAAGCCTACAGTTCTATGACTTTGTGGCTGAAAGCATAGAAATATATAAATTTTAATTCATTTATTTATTTATTTATTTATTTATACAAATAAATACATTTATATCCCACCCCCTCCCACCTAATGGTGGCTCAGGGTGACTTACAATCTTCATAAAATAGATAAAATACAATAAAACATAATATAAAACACAATATAATATAAAAAAACAATGCTCCATGGAACAATAAATAGGTATCCCATAAAAAACTGAAAATAATAAATAAATCCCACCCTCCCCATTACCCTACCCACACTCATCCACTCCCTCTACCTCGCCAAATGCCCGGCAAAACAGTCAGGACTTACACTGTCTTCAGAAGGAGGAAAGATCCAGGGACAGATGAACCTCTACCAGGAGGGAGTTCCACAGCCTTGGAGTAGCCACCAAGAATGCCCTCTCCATCCTCCCGTTCCGCCATTTCGGAATTGCCCGCACCACACCGCGACTTTTCTGCGGACATTCTGCTAATTCCGCTGGCATTCTGCAAATCGTGGAATTGCGGAAAAATTGCAGAAACGGCAGAAAAATTGCGGAAAACCGCTATTCCGCTATTTTGTGGCGCTGGCAGAATTGCGGAAATAACGAAAATGTCATGTTTCCACTATTCTGTGAAGCCTGTGGAAGTAGCGGAATTAAATAAGCGGAACTGCGGAATAGCGGAATGAAACTAGCGGAATGAAAGCCTCTGCTATGCCATTCCACTAATTGCGGAAACACTGTTTCTGCCGGAAATAGCTACCGCTGCGACATTCCGCTACAGCCCTAGTGGCTGTTTCTTGATGCGATGGAATGACGGCTCCCCATGAGCGGAATGATGGCCCCAAAACCCTGATGGTGGGTCCTGGGGCTGGAGTGGCAGCTTCTGGATGATGTGGATGGACAGCCCTCCCTGCCTGGAATGTATTTTATTTATTTATTTATTTATTTATTTATTTTAAAGCATTTGTACCCCGCCCCTCCTGCGAACAGTTCGGGGTGGCTTCCAACAATATAAAACAGCATAAAACAATATAAAACAGTTAAAACAATCCACAATTAAATACTTTTTAAAAACAGGGCCCCAAGAAACAATTCAACATTAAAACAATAAAACAAGGTAGGGGGAAAAACACAACTCTAACCCCCCCTCCCAACCTCCCCAAAGGTCTGGGTGAACAGTCAGGTTTTGCAATACCTCCGAAATATCAACAGGCTTGGGGCTAGGCGGGCTTCCTCCGGAAGGGAGTTCCAAAGGTGTGGTCCGGCCACTGAGAATGCCCTCTCCATTGTGGCCCCCTGCTTTACACAGGCGACCTCCAAGAAGGCACCCACGGTCAACCGCAGGAGCTGCTCTGGGGTGCGGAGGGTGAGGCAATCCCTGAGGTACAAGGGGCCCAGACCGTGAAGGGCCTTATAGATCAACACTAAACCCTCGAACCTAGCTCGGCACGCTATTGGCAGTCAGTGCAGAGTCCGGAGCACAGGTGTAATATGCTCCTGATGGCCCGTCCCTGTAAGGAGACGAGCCGCCGCATTCTGCACTAGCTGCAGCCTCTGAACCAGGCACAAGGGAAGCCCCACATAGAGCGCGTTGCAGTAATCCAGCCTCGAGGTGACGAAGGTATGGATGAGGGAGACCAGGTCCGGGCCGAAGACAAATGGACGCAGTCTACACACCAGATACAACTGGCGGAAAGCAGCCTTGGTGACTGCCTCCACCTGCCGCTCCAGGTGAAGGTCCGCATCCAGTATCACCCCCAGACTCTGGACCTGCTGAGCTATGGGAGGGCGAACTCCCCCAATCAGAGGAGCCACTACCTCCCTCACTCTCCCCACCAACATCACCTCCGTCTTATCGGGGTTGAGCTTCAGTCTGCTCTGCCGCAACCATTCCGCCATGGCCTCCAAACACTGGGATAGCACAGAGACAGCCGGGTCTGGGTCAGTTGAAAAGGAGAGGTACAGCTGAGTATCATCAGCATATTGGTGACACCGCACCCCAAACTCTCTCATGACCTCCCCCAGGGGCTGCATATATACATTAAATAATAATGGAGACAGAATAGAACCCTGCGGAACGCCGCATGATAAGACACAGGGGCACGATGTCTTATCCCCCAGTACCACCCGCTGGCTTCTCCCCGAGAGGAATTAGGGGAACCATTCAAGAACAGTCCCATCCAGACCCCCCAGGTCACGCAGTCACCTCACCAGCAGCCCATGGTCGATGGTATCAAAAGCGGCCAAGAGATCTAGCAGGATGAGAAATGTTGAACATCCTGCATCCATCTCCCGGCGGAGGTCGTCTAACAAGGCCACCAATGCCGTCTCAGTGCCATAGCCGGGATGGAACCCATATTGAAAAGGGTCCAGGAAACTGATGCTATCTAGATGCCCCTGGAGCTGGATTGCCACCGCCCGCTCAATAACCTTCCCTAAAAAGGGAAGGTTAGAGACAGGCCGATAACTGGCAAGCACACCCACGTCCAAAGATGGTTTCTTCAGCAGGGGGAGCACCACCGCCCCCTTAAGGCAAGGCGACAGCCTCCTCTGCTGCAAGGACGCATTCACTACCCTCGCCAGCACCGTCCCCAATGTCTCCCTTGAGGCTTTCACCAGCCAGGATGGGCATGGATCAAGTTCACAACAAGTGGCCCTCACAGACCCCCAAGACATCCGCCGCATCGGCCGGTGTCACTTCCTGAAACTCCCCCCACAAAGCTGGACCAGACGGGACCTCCGTCCCCTCGCACTCTCCCCTTATTGCCCCTAATCCGACATCGAAGTTGGTCTGAATATGAGCAATCTTGTCTGTGAAGTAGTTGACAAACTCCTCACAGCGGGCTTGGGCCAAATCCCCATCCAGGTGGAGGGAGGCCGGACTGACCAGCCCCCGCACTACCCGAAACACCTCCGCTGGGCGTGACTTCGCAGACGCTATGAGGATGGCAAGGAACTCCTTCTTTGCCATCCTCACAGCCTCAACATAGGACCGCAAATGGGCCCTATGGAGAAGACGGTCGGAGTCAGATCGAGTCCGACGCCAGCATTGCTCTAGCCTCCTGCCTACACGCTTCATACACTGCAGCCCCTCAGTAAGCCAAGGGGCCCTGCATATGAAGGGCCTCAGAACCCTGATGGTGGGTCCTTGGGCTGGAGTGACTGCTTCTTGATGCAGTGGAATGACAGCTCCCCATGAGCGGAATGATGGTCCGAGAACCCTGACGGTGGGTCCTGGGGCTGGAGTGGCAGTTTCTGGATGACGTGGATGGACAGCCCTCCCTGCCTGGAATGTACGCCCCAGAACCCTGAGGGTGAGTCCTCGGGCTGGTGTGGCTGGCTGTTTCTTGATGCAGTGGAATGACAGTTCCCCATGAGCGGAATGATGGCCCCAGAACCCTGACAGTGGGTCCTGGGGCTAGAGTGGCAGCTTCTGGATGACGTGGATGGACAGCTCTCCCTGCCTGTAACATAGGCCCCAAAACCCTGATGGGGGGACCTGGGGCTGGAGTGGCTGTTTCTTAGTGCCGGGTGTAACAGCTATATCTATCTAATCTAATCTAAATAAATGAAACTATGGAGGTAAATGTGTGGAAATGGGTGAAATAGGAGGAGGATGGCAATGGATTGGGAGGAACACAAACTGCTGGGAGAGGGAGAGTTCTGAAAATGCCTGCTGACAAGATCAGTGGCTAGCTCAGAACAATATGGAAGGGGGGGAGGGCAATGTCTTTTGTTACTTGCTGCGCCCGCCTTACCACAAGCCCCATTGGCTCCGTGCAGCCTAGCCCATGGCCAGTTGTAGACTGCCAAGCCAGTGGTGATTGGGCAGGCTGGCTGCTAGTCCAAGCCTCTCTCTACCCCTGGGGCCAGGAGGTCTGCTCCCCAGCTGACCCCCCCCCGGGCCTGCCAGCCAGGTTTTTCCCGCCCGAATGCACCCGAACTCATCCAAATGCAATTGAACTGTTCGGGGGTTTCCAAGTTCAGTTCAGCCGTTCGGTTTGGCCATCCAAACTGGCTGAGTTCAGGCCGAACCCCAAACGTCCGAACTGTGTTCGCACATACCTAATCATCACATGACTCTTGGAGTTGGGGCTTTAGTATCAGAGACGTCACAAGAGAGGGCAACGCTGAATCTTCTCTGACGCACTGTCACTTGTACAGTCCTTCCCTGGGACAAGGAACATCATTTATTGGAAGGTTGCTCTGAAGCCCATGGGCTCCACTGTGTTCTTAAGAGTCAACTATGGGCACTACTATTGGGAACTCTGCAGCATCACCTGGACCTTTTAGTATTCAGCATTTGCACTGAGTCAGACCCCTGTGATGTCTTGTCCTGGGAATAGTCAGAGCAGTATGGATATTGCACCAATCATCTCAGCAAGGCAAAAGGATACATTGCAGCTGAGTTGATTGAGAAGTCTCCTGCAAAACCAAGGGCCCCAGAGGAAGCAGTTATGGCCCTTTTTAGTTCTTCATCTGTAATATTTATGTCCACCCTGTGCCACACACACACAGACAGTGTGTGTGTACGTGTGTGTGTGTGTATGTGGGAAAAACTGATGAAAATCTCAGGATTCCTTTGGGCACTGGCAGGTATACGAAGCTGAAGAGAAGTTTATTAGAACACCATTGATTTCCTCTGGGATTTCACTGTGGGTCAGCAATGGGCTTGCCAGTTGCAGAGAGAATTAATGGTCTCTCTATGCCATTCTCTGGGCCTAGCTAACACTTGGCTTGTCCTGCTGTGATAGATTCCTAATCTCGCTGCCTGGCTCTAAATAAGTCACAGGCCACGTTAGCCTGGTACAATCCATTCAGTTCCTGCACATTCATTAGTGAGAGTGAGCAGAAGGGTAGCATGCCAATGGCTCTTGCAGGGCAGTGCCTACCTGCCATTTCTAGCACAGCCCCAGAGCAGATGGAAACCCAGTCTCTTTCCATAGGGCACACTGAAGGGAACTGCTTCAGGATATGGGTCTGGATTTCCTCCCATTCAAAAAATATAATAGTAGCTAGTAGAGGTGGGACCCCGGGTCCATTACCGGCTACCGGATTTACCGGTTACCGGTTCTCTAAAAACCGGATTCCCGGATTAAATCCGGTATGCCGGTACCGGATTTATTTCATTGATTTCAATGGGGCGCTGTGTCCCCATTGAAATCAATGAATTCCTTCCCCCTCCC
>QEPC01006987.1:68019-78186 GCA_003113815.1 Sphenodon punctatus
CCCCCCCCCCCCGTCCCAATTGACTGGGGAGTCATTGTTCAAAGGTAGTTTCTAAAGCAGGGGCCGGACTACTGCTGTTTTAGGGGTGTCCAACACCTTCCCCTCCAATAGGGAGGTGGTGACAATCCCAGCCAAGAACTGCCCCAAATGTCTCCTGGCTGGCTTTCACCAGCCAGCATGGACAAGGATCTAATTCACAACTGGTTGCCCTCATCACCCCAAGCACCTCCCTCACATCAGTGGGTGATACCAATTTAAACTGATCCAAACAAACAGGACAAGACTGAGCTTTCATAACCCGAAACTCTGACTCTGCAGTTGAAATGGCAGTGCCTAAGTCATGGTGAATACGAGCGATTTTGTCCTCAAAGTAATTAACAAAAATGTCACAGCAGGCATTAGATGACTCCGTGTCCTGGTGGAGACAGGCTGAATTAACCAGACAACTCACCACCCAGAACAGCTACACCAAATAAGGTTTTGCAGATGCTATTACAGGAGAAGAAACCTTTCTTCGCTGCCAACACAGCCATGGCATTCTCCCTCAAAAACTATCAATGCCACAATGGGTCGGCTTCAGTGCATGTCAAGAGCTGCCTATGCTCTAAGCACCTACCCTCCTGCTTCAACTGCCTCAGGTTCTCCATATACCAGGGAGACTTGTGCTGATGAAGTGGTGGAAACGGATGCCTGGGTGCAACTGTATTGATGGCCATGATCAAGATGTCATTCCACAAGGCGACCAGGTCATTGACAGAGCAGCCATCAAGACCAGTGGGTATATCCCCAAGAGAGTTCTGGAAACCAATCAGATCCATTAGTCTCTGGGTGCAGACCAACCTAATCGGTTCATCACCCTGATGAGGGCATAGGAGGGCTGGGATCTGGGCCTTCAAGAGGTAATGATCCAACTATGACAACAGTGTTATAACAACAACCCCGATAATTGGAACCCCTGTCTCCAGGCTGGTGCAAAACATCAAATCCAATGTGTGTCCCATCTCATGTATTGGGCCCGATATTTGGAATAGGCCTATGGTTGTCATGGTGGCCATGAATTCCTACTCCACCCCTAAAGTCTGGCCTCAGTGTGTATGTTGAAATCATCCTCTAGACAAAAGTGGCCATTGATGAGACAGACTGACTGGCTCCTGGCTCAGCCTCGCCCAAGTGTGTAAGGAGACAGCAAACCATCACACAGATGTAGGTCTCTAGGATCACATTATACCAGTGCCCCAGAGTTTGCACTGGCTACCAATAGATTTCTGGACATAATGAAATTCAAAGTGCTGTTTTTGACCTATAAAGTCCTAACTGTCCTGGGCCCCACACATTTGAAAGATAACTTCCTTCCTTATGCCCCATCATAGCTTCTCAGATCAGCCAAGAGTGTTCTCTCACATGTATCATCTACCTAGCAAGTTTGTGCAGCAAGGACACACAGAGGGGCATTCTCGGCAACTGCCCCACAATTATGGAACTTCCTTCCCCAGGGCTCATCTAAGCCTCAGCTTGCTCATTTTCTGGAGACAATGTAAGACTTTTGTATTTGACCAGACATTTGGGAGACAGAGACAGGGTTGGGGAGTATGGGGAAAGAGGATTTTAATTGGTTTCATTAATGTGTACTTAAAAAATAATAATAATATTTTTTACATATTGTAAATTACCCTGATCCCTTGGGATAGGGCAGGATAAAAAAATAAAATAAATAAATAAATAAATAAATAGGAAGGTCTTACACCAGAGATTCTCAGTCTGGTGCTCAGAGCACCAGAGTGCTCAGGGAATGTGTGAAAGTACTCCCCAAGCACTTCCACACATGTGAGGCATCAAATTTAATTAAATTGAATTGCAGAGGGGAGACTTAATCTATGGAAAATTATGCAAATCACTCATGCAAATTATGCAGTGCTCTCAAGTAGTCACACACTTCACTCCAGTGCTCGGACTGAAAAAAGGTTGAGAACCTCTGTCTTACAGTGTCATGGAAGATGCTCAGTTTTGAGCTCTGGTGAACTTCCAGGGGAAGGGAGTTTCAGAGGTGTGGGGCAGCCACTGAAAAAATCTAATCTCATGGCGGGCCTTGGTTGTACATACCAGGGAGTTACAGGGCAGAAGGGACCCTGAATGAAAGGACAATAGAAGGAGCATCAGTGTATTATTACACTGATATTACACTGTATCATTAAACTGAGATGAGCAACTTATGCACTCAGCCAGCCTTCTTTGAACGTACGCAGATCTTTAGACCCATTTGTAGGAAGAGGCAGGATGAAAAAGAGTCTCTGGGGTGCACTGCCATGTCCCACTGGGTGATCCCTGAAAGCCAAATTCATGCGAGCCGAATCCCATTGAAGTGTGGAATCATTGCAGTTACAGCAGGGCGAAGCCAGCTCAGCGTGCCTAGGCCCCAGGCCTGCAGAATAATAAAAATAATAATCGAATCATTTGCATTGATACGCTGCCTTTCATGTGAGGATATCAAAGCACTTTGCAGACATTATGGAATTAATGTTGGGATTTTAGCCCAAGGCGGGGGGGAGGGGGGGAGCCTTTCGATCCATTCCCTCCCTACCTCTCTGGAGACCTGCTTCTGTGTGTGAACATTTATACACAGTTAGATTTGATGTTTGTGGCTGTGGAGATGGGAATTACAGAGCTCAGCGAGATTCAGAAGAACAGGCTGCTTCTCACTAACTAAAGTGAAAATTTTAAGTCCTTCTGGATTTAGCCAAGGGTCCAGAAAGCAGATTCTAGCCTGGTCTCCCACCAAAGAGTCCGAGCATCATGGAAGTAAAAAGCTCGGAAGGGCAAGAATAGAGCTGAAATGGGTAACTGATCTCCCCTCCCCCCAGTAAATCCATCCAATGTACATTACCTGAATCAGAAATGGCAGTTTGGGTAAAAATCTCCTTTTGCATTCTGGTTTTGTTTTTGCATTTATTTATTTATTTATTTATTTAATTATCTGGACAGAATATCTAGACAGAGGATGGCAAACATCTTGTCTGTTGGACTTAGATCAAAATGGCTGAATTCAACAGATATTTGCAGCCGTTGGGCGAGGTCATGAGATGGTTTGATGTTCGGTGTCATCAATATGCTGATGACACCCAACTCTGCCTCTCCTTTTCATCCGGTCCAGACCCGGCAGTCTCGGAGCTTACCCGATGTCTGGTGACTGTGGGGGATTGGATGAGGGCGAGCCGAATGAAACTGAATCCCAACAAGATGGAGGTGATGTTGGTGGGTAAGACAGTGGATGTGGCATCCCCTGCCATTGACGGGGTCCGTCCCCCATTGATCCCTCAGGTTCATAGTCTGGGAGTGCTCCTCGATTCCCAGCTCCTCCTGGATGTCCAGGTGGAGTTTGTGGTGAGGAGCACGTTTAGAAAATTACACTCGGTGCGGCGCCTTCGGCTATATATCTTAGTCTCCAACTTAGCCTCTATCATCCATGCTTTCACTATCTCAATATTAGACTATTGTAATGCACTCTGTGGGGGCTACCCACGTTGATGGTCTGGAGACTGCAGCTGGTGCAGAATGTAGCGGCCCGCCTCCTCACGGGGATGGGTCCCCATGAGCATATTACACCAGTGCTCCGTTCTTTGCGCTGACTGCCTATAGTCTTCAGGGCCTGATTTAAGGTGTTGGTTTTGACCTATGAAGCCCTAAACTGTCTAGGCCCCACCTACCTGCAAAACTGCCTCACTCCCCAGGCCCTGGAGTGTCTACTGCGGTCTACTGGGGGTGCCCTTCTGGAGGTTCCCCGGCTATTCCGGGGGGCAACTCTGGAGAGGGTGTTCTCGGTGGCCACACCTAGGCTGTGGAACTCCCTTCCAGTAGAGGACTGATTGGCCCTGGACCTCTCTTCCTTTCAATGCAAATGCTGTTCCACCAGACTTTTGGTGAGGGAGATGGGTGAGGGTGGCATCCCCCAGTTGTTTTTTGTTTTATAGTTTTATTGTTTTAGTATATTTAACATTGTATTTTTAATTGTATTTTTGTTAGCCACCTCGAGGTGCTTTTAGCAGGAGAGGCAAAGTAAAAAAAATCTTAAATTAAAATAAAATTCAATGAGTCTACCTATTTTTTCAGGTAATCATTTAAGCCCTAGTCTTGCCATTATGGGTATTTTCAGATGGTACGAGATCACAGTGAACCACGGTGAATACCCACCTGTGGTCACTGTGCCTCGAACGTCTGTTTGGCGGCTGCCAGATGTTCGCCATGGTCAATACCCACACGGGGTCATTTTCAACCACGCTTCCCAGGCTAGTCATGGGAATGTCATGGGCTAGTCATAGGAAGCATGGTGAAAGTGATCCCTGGCGGGGACCAAAAAAAATAATGTCTGGTCGGGCACCACGGCCCGTGATCACCGGCGGGATCCCAGGCCGTGGCGAATTTGGCCAGACACTGCGGCCGCATTGGCCCCGCTGCCTGCCCGTCTCCCCAGAGGGCGGGCGGCAGGGAGCGTGGAGGGGGCGGGGCTGTGCGGACGCACGTTGCGCCGTGCCCCCCCGCCCCCTCCCAGATTCCCCACCGGGATCCTCCGGCACGTCTGATATGGCGTGATGGGGGTCATCCCGGCGGGGGATGATTTGGTTGTTTTCGGTACGGGGCCAAGCGGCTCCGTAACATCTGAAAACACCCATTGTTTGTAAGGATTATATCAGGTGAATTAATAGTGAATTAAAATATTGTAATTACAATATTTATTTTATGTGACTTAATACTTGCCACCTAGCCCTTGCCTTTTAACTTCATGAACCAGACCACCATCATGTTCATAAATGAACTAAGTAACTGGAGGCAGTGGTATAAAATCCAAGCCCCAAGCCTAAACACATTTATTTATATGAGCAATGGTGTAATCCTTTTGAGTACAGAGTGCCAGCACTAACCCTCAGCACAGAGATGAGTCCCATGGAAGTGAAAGGGACTCATGCCAGTGCTAAATCTGAGTGATAGTGCTATCCATGTGAAGGATCACCATTTTGAGGTAGTTTGGTTTCAGTACTTTGGTCACTTTAACTGTATTTGCTGCGATTGTGCACCATCCTGTTGTGCAATGGTGCTATTGCGCCAATAGTAATAGGACTAAATGGTTCTGATTCAACTGAACTAAGTGCGTAATCCAAAATACTGAATAAACAAAGTACCTGAACTGAAATACCCCAAACAAATATCTGAATCTGGAAACAAAGAACAGGAAGTGAATAGTGCTTGGTGTCTGCTTTATTTAAACAGATTTGAAGCGACCAAATTAGTCCAATTCAGTATTTGCTTTAGATATTTGTTCCAGCCCTACAATTAACCTAAATCTATCTTCCTGCAAATTAAACCTCTTGCCCTGTCCTCAATGGCAATGGGAGAACAATTGCTCTCCATCGTCTTTATGGCATCCTTGTAAACTGTTATTGCCCCCCTTAATCTTCCATTCTCTTGACTAAACTTTCCCAGCTCCTTCACCCTTTCATCATCCTATGTTTTGCGTTCTATTCCTTTATTAACTTTGTTGCTCTCCTCTGAATCTTCTCCAATTTGTCTGTGTCTTTCTTAAAATGTGGTGCTCAAAACCAGAGACAGTTCTCCAGATGAGGCTTGACCTGTTCTGGCCACAGAGGCACAATTACTCACAGCATCTTATGGTGCTTCTTCTAATGCAGTCCAAGCTTACAGCTGACATTTTTGCAACAGTGTCACATTGCTAACTCACATTCACTTTAAAATCCACTGTAACCTCTAGATTAGAGCTGAAATGGGTATCCACCTAAACGGACAAGCCCATTGTATCTGAACCATCTCAGTCTGAAACATACAAAGTGGTCACCGGATGGTATCCAGCCACTCTTTATTCTATAACTTGCTTTTTGTCTTCTCATATCATTTGTTCATTTTGTTTGCTCTATTCATCCCATTCACACAGCATTTTGTCTGCTTGTGTAAGGAGCGCAGGGGTGAGGGGCATCCAGGATGTGGGCAGATGTGGGGCTTGGGGGGTAACGGAGGCATGACAGGAGGCAAAGCTGAGGGAAAACAAGGACTAAGGTAGGGAAAGGGAACAAGACCAGACCAGGACGGGAACAAGGGAGCAAAAGACATGGGAGACAAGGCACAACTAGAGGGGAGCAAGGACCAAGAGGGGAATAAAGCCAGAGAGCAAGGCAGGAACAAAATAAGGACTAAGAGCAGGACTGGGACCAAGACGGAAAAGGAGTGTGTGGGACAGAGACAAGACAAGGGTGGCTTCTAGGCGGATGGCAGCTCTACTTCTGCCCATGGCCAGCCTACTTCACTCCTGAGTTGGCTGGTCCATCTAAAGGTGCCTCCCCAGATGTGCTGGTGAAGCACTGTGCCTGCTCTGGGGCAGCCCTGCCAGTGGTTCTCTGGATCATCCTGGAGCGTGCTGCATGAAGCAAGGTGGCCAAACCTAAGGCACTGGCCAGAAGTGGAGCTGCTGTCTGTCTGTTGGGCAGACCCACACCCGACTGGCCATTGCCCTGGTGAGCACCATGGAGTTGCTACAGCCAGCCTAGAGTGTTGGCTGAGCAGTGGCAACTCCATGGTGTGTGTGCGTGTGTTGAGGGTGTTGCGCGGAAGAACCATGCACCGGGAAAACTCAACAGTCTGTCTAAAGTAGACTCAGGTGGGGCTGGAAGCAGGTGGACATGGGGGGCACCCCAAAGCAGCTGGGGGGTGGCCAGGATCCGCATCCATCTACAAGCACCCAAGGAGTGAGCAGAAGAAAGATAAAGAGTGCATGTGTGTTGTTTATCCCAGCTACCTGTTGCTGGGAGATGGAGCACAGGCAATGCAGAGAGGAAAGGGGACGGGGTCAGGAAAAGGCAGGGAGGCAACATGGAGATAGTGACTGGACCAGAGAAAGGCTGAGGCGGTGGTGCTGATGGGCCACCCACCAGTCTAGAACCCTGGAAGGTGGGGGTTCAAGGTCGGGGCCTGACAGCTTGTTTCGTTTTGGCTGATGGATCCAGTTTTTACCCCAGTCATTCTTATTGATAATTGGTAGGCCTTATTTTTAAAATCATTATTCAAAAACTAACAGAGGGACAAAAACCCAGAAGTGACAAAAAAGTGAATTGCCAAAAGCATTAATGAAAATGAACACAATAATTGAAATTGTGAAAATTCAGTTATTTGAATGTTAGGAAGAATGTCATTTGGGTTGACTACAAAGTACCAAAACAGAGCCCCCTCCGCAAAAAAATAATAATATTCTTCCTGTTTCTGCTACCGGTGCTTCCCAAATTTTTGCATACACAGCCCCATTTTGCATGACAGCAAGAAACCCCATCTGCAAGGGGGACATGCCATGAGTGCTGCCATCCAGCCAGTTGTCACCCAGTATATATTAGTGCATATGTTTAATCTTTCCTATATATAATGCTTTAGGGACATTACTTTATTACTCTCCGATAGGGTTGGGAATATCGGTATCTGATAAATCCGATACACCCGATAATTGGGTATATCGGATTAATCCAATAAACTGATAATCACCAGTATCGGCAATGGCATACCGTTTTTTTAACATTGGGTGGTTTACTGGTTTTTTTACATTGCGGCCATTGACTCCAATGGCCGCAATGTAAAAAAATCGGTAAACTGCCCAATGATAAAAAACCAGTATGCCGATATGGGTAAATCCAATACCGGGGAGATCCGATACCAATAAATCCAGTATCTGGTATTCTCCCCGGTGTCCCATCCCTACTCTCTGAGTCCCAAGTCCCAGATCAGGGCTGTCCAACGTTTTGGACTGGACTGCCTCACTGGAATTTGCTGGTAGTCGGGATTGCACAAAAACCGCTGTCTGTGCAAAAGTCAACTTCATTGATAAGGAAGGCAGTTTCTGTATTGCAGGGATAGTCAAACCCTGCTCAAAGTTATCAGCACAGACTGTGTGAGCTAAACATGCAGAATTTGGAGCTGTTATTGCATTATGTCATTCTGAAAGTAGAGATTTTATTTTATAAGGTACTGATATTTAATGAAATCAGATTTTGAGGCCACGTTCTGATGGAACTCTACTGCAAGCTGGGTGAGGCCTATGGGCTGCCAACTGGAAAAAAGGCAGCCTGACCACCCCCCTTTCATTTTCTCAAAGAGGAGACCCTTTGGTGAGGAGACAATTAGAGCATTCCCTGTCCTCCCGCTCTCTGTTTAGACTGCAAATGTGCCCTCACTCTCAGGATAAGGCTCTGACAACTTCTAAAGACTTTCCTTGTCACTCATGCTAGTAGATCATAAGAGAAAGTTCAAGAGCAGTGATGCTTCCCGTCCCCCACATCCCATCTTGCTGTCACCCAGCCTCCTTCCCTCAAATGGAGTACAGGGAATTTACGATAAACATAACCTTGGTTCCTCGGCGTGTATTTCTTCCCTCCCTGGGTATTTATCACAGTCGCCTTTCACCTCCGTTAAAGTACAGAGATGAATTGAACAGATTTATTCATGTAAAGGGCACCACAAGGTGCTTGTACAACTTCCTGAGCCTTTCGCTCCTGTTTGCTGATTCCCTGCTTCCTTCCTACTCTACACCTCCACCCCTGAAGCCCAAATCCATAGTCCCTTCCTCGTCAATGAGGTTGATTTCTGCCTTTTGTCAGGTTGGGGTTGGAGGGCATTAGCTCTTGGTTTTTGGTCTAGTCAAGAGCTGTATTTGTGCAAAGCTTGTGCACAGGCTCTAGGGAGTACACGTGAGGTCATGGATATTATTCAGGTATTGAAGGTCTACCTGAAAATGCAAACAATGTCCGCAAATAATAAACCACTATCCGCTTCAGCTCTAATAAGGATGCTTTGGGGCATCTGGAAAATGTGGTGTCAAAATCTGTGGGTAGCACCATGTGGAATCTGGAGGTGGGGGTGAGAGAGTGGCAGTGGTGGCTGTTCCCTGGGGTTATTCTGATATCTGAACACTTGTACCTGACAATGTCTTTGCTTTGGGGACTCTCAGGGAGGAAAGATCTGGATTCTTTTAATTTGCTGCACCACAAAACTACCATATTGGACAAGCTGTCACAGCAAGAACCTTAACCTCCACAGGTAACTGCATGTGAAATCAGACAGGTGAAAACATCATGTCCGAAAGCACCACAGTACGACAACAATGCACAAGAATCTCATGGGCTTATGGTTATATTTAATCTGACATGACTGCTGCAACATACTGGTGGTGAAAGGACTGGTCTGATGACAAGGAAATATTTGCTGCAAATTGCAATCATGACATTGCTAAGGGAAAGGGGGCCAGCAGGTGCTCTTCAGATGGTGCATGGTGATTCAGGAGGGTTTGGCAGCTGCTTAGTCATTAAAAAGTTGGAGAACCCCTGTTTTAGGACTATAGGTCTTTGATTACAAAAGGAATGGTAGGAGATGCAATAGCCTTGCACTTGTGCACTGGGTCAGAATAGGATTAAATTAATCAAAATGTATAGCCCAGATGTTCAGGTTCAGGCTCTATTGAATCTTTTGGGGACGGGAGTTCCAAAGCCATGGAGCAGCCACCAAGAATGTTTCTCTGTGTGCTGACATCATCTGGACTTGGCACACCAATGGAATTAGCAAAAAGGTCACTCTTGGCTAACCTTAGGGGTTGTATGGGAAACATAATGGAGGAGCCGATCTTTCAGATACTTGCAATGATGACTTGTGCAGCTGTTTGTTAATGTCCTGATTAGAGCTGAAAGTGAGTTCCCACAAAATGGGTATACCTGTCAATCAGTACTGATCAGTACCCGATGCTGGCAGCGTCACTGCCATTTTGGAAAAGGGCCGTCAGTCTGCACATGCACAGCAGCTGCCCTTTTCCAAAATGGTGCTGATGCTACCAGCACAATTTTGGAAAAGGGCACACATGCATAGAATGGTCCCGGCAAAATGAAATGCGTATAAACCACTGCCAGCTACTCCACTGCACAGCAGACTCCCTGACTGCTCTAGTTGAGCTGGTCTCAGACGTGGTGTTGGGCTCACCCAGAATTATTGGGTGTTTTCAGACGTTACGGGGCCACTTGGCCCCGTACCGAAAACACCCAATCCATCCCACGCCGGGGTGACCCCATCACGCCATATCAGACGTGCTGGGGGATCCCGGCGGGGAATCTGGGAGAGGGCGGGGCTGCGCGGCGCAAC
>QEPC01006987.1:86379-108704 GCA_003113815.1 Sphenodon punctatus
CCCCGACTATGGTACTGAGACGGCGATGGTGGCTTTGGTGGACGATCTTTGCTGGGAGATGGATGCAGGATGTTCTACATTCTTGATCCTGCTAGATCTCTCGGCCGCTTTTGATACCGTAGACCATGGGCTTCTGCTGAGACGGCTGCGAGACCTGGGGGGTCTGGACGGAACTGTCCTTGTGTGGTTATGCTCATTCCTCTTGGGGAGAAGCCAGCGGGTGGTGCTGGGAGCTGAAACATCGAGCTCCTGGGCTTTGATCTGTAGTGTTCCACAGGGTTTGATTCTGTCTCTGCTTTTGTTTAATGTGTATATGCAGCCCCTGGGGGATATCGTGAGAGGGTTCGGGGTGCGACATGACCAATATGCTGATGATACTCATACTCAGCTGTACCTCTCATTTTCGACCGACCCAGGCCCTGCTGTCCCATTGCTTTCCCAATGTTTGGAGGCTGTGGCGGATTGGATGCGACAGAGCAGACTGAAGCTCAATCCTGATAAGATGGAGGTGATGGTGGTGGGTAGGGTGAGGAAGGTGCTGGCCCCTCTGGTAGGGGAGGTTTGCCCTCCCTGTCAGTAGCCGCGGCCCCGGTAGGGGGGGTCGCGGGACCCGGCAGGGGCAGAGGCGGCTTGTGGACCTTCAGGGGATGGGAATCCCCACTGCAGCAGTTGGGGCGGCCCCGCTCTCAGCACGGGAGGCAGAGCCAGGCATCAATGACACCACACACCTGGCCACTGACAGGGCTTCCCCCTCCACCTCGGGCGTTCCAGTAGCCCCGCCCATGCCACAGGCAGGCGGGACTCCCCTGAAGACAGCGGAAGCGGCGCCGCACGCAGTGCGCCACGCCGCAAGGCTGGCGACTCAGAAGCAGGGCGGGGCCAGCTCTTGAAAAGCCAGGCAGTGAGAGAAGCTCACTGCTGGTGAACGTGCGCAGACTGGCCGCTTGACAGAGCTAAGTGTTGTGGATTACTTGATACTTGATTGTGTTTCTAGACTGGTGTGCCCTGATCTCCCCTGCTGTGACTGGATTCGTGTGACTGCGTGAGTGTGTGCGTGACTGTGACTTGGCGTTCCACCTCCCTGGGTTCTCCCTCCTGTCTCCCCCCTGTGAGCAAGACCCCCTGATCCTACCCCCTCTCCTGGATCCCAGCCCAGCATACCTCCACGCTACCCTTCCTCACTTGTGCCTTCCCATACCTTGCGTGAGCATACGTGTGGTCGTGGTGCATAGTGTGGGCCTTGTTCTGTCCACCTTCTTGACGCCCTATGATGATAGGGTTCTAGTCCAGGCAGTCTTGCCTCAGACAGTTGACCCACATTCTATCCTGATGGGCATTCCTTCTCCTCAGTGGCAAGCCAGAAGTGGGGCTAGGACGCAGGGCGGGCGCTTGGAGCGTGGAGAGTGCCTGTATTCCCTTCCCCCCACTGACAGATTTACCAGCATCTTATCTCCTTCCCTGGGTGGGGATTATGGATGTGGCAGGAGAAATGGCGGAGCTCATTAGAGTGGTGCGTTCTCTGACTATGGAGGTCCGAGACCTCCAGAAGCAGCAGGAGCTAGTTGCCATTGTTGGCCAGGGGGTTGCCCCTGCGGCCCCCCTGGGTGACGGGGCACTTGGAGGACTTGCCCCACCACCGGGGGAAGCTCCCCCCTCCTGTGGTGGTTCCGCCCGTCCTGGTTCTGATGCCAAGGGAACCCCAGGGTCCCCGGGTAGAAAAATTTTCAGGAGAGCGTAAGGCATTTCAGCGGTTCTTAGCCTTAAGTAGGTTGATTTTTACCCTCCAGCCTGCCACTTATGCCACCAATGATCTGAAGGTGGCTTTCATCATTGGGAACTTGGGCGGGGTGGCCCTAGAGTGGGCCACCACACTTNCCTGCTGCGTGGGTTCCACATGGCACAATGCACTCCCAATGGACGTGTGGCACGTTGCACACACGTGTGTGTGCGGGTTGCGCGTGGCACTCATGGGGCATAGGATCGGCCCCTCTGTGTTTATGCTCTTGTTAGCTTAATTGAAAATGAGGGGAACCATTTTAATTTCTACATTTCTATTGCTTGCCATCTCTCCAGCATTTAATATTTGTGTTCATTAAGGAGTCAGAAACTAAACTGCCTTTATCCTATGGCGGACCCAGCCAGGAATGGGTGGCAAAACTATCATGTCTGGGTGCTTATTTGACTGTTTATATTAGCATTCCAGTTACACACACAGGATGCAGTGGAGATCAGGACTAGAGTGGAAATGAATCATTTGAATAATCAAATTCAACTTTGACAAATTCTATAATGTGCTTGTTATTGTTATTATTTCTAAGGCACTTTTGCCATTCAAAGTGCTTTACAGTCCTTACCTAGTTCCTCCTCAGAACAACCCTGTGAAGTGGTCATTATTATTCCCATTTTACATGTGCAAACTGAGGCTGAGAGAGAATAACTTGCCCAAGGCCACCCAGTGAGTTCATGTCTAAGACCAGACTTAAACCTTGGTTTCCCAGGTGCAAGTCCAGCACCTTATACCCACAAATAATAAACCCACTACTTGTTTCAACTTTAGTAGTGAATATACAAGCAGATATTTTTCTGGAACCAAAAATTTGAATTATATTTAAATTTAAAATGGCAGACTTGAAAATGAAGACCCCTTGTGTGGCATGCTGTCCCTGTTGTTGGCTGTAATTTTGATCACACAGTCCTTGACCCAAAGAGCGTACAATTTAACTGCACAGCAGAGACAAAAGGGGACCTTGTTGTGATGTTAACTGGAATCTTAAGAAGGCAGCTCAAGACAGAGAGTCTGAAGGAGATAGGAGGTTATTAGTGGTTTGGCTCAGACTTGTTGTCCAGAGTCTGTCTCGTTTGGTGGATTGCTCCTCCAGGGTAAATGTAACGAATTATGTACCTGTCATAAGGAGATACTGGGCTACAGGTAGACTAAAGGTCCAAGAAATATGTAAAGGTTAAACATATATGTAATGTGAAAGCTGAGAACTGGAAACTCACTTCGTTAATGGAGAAATGCAAAGTCATGCCGAATGTGTATTCAGAAAAAGCCTAAACACCTCTGCAGACACTAGCCATAGACCATTGAGTTGCAAATGGATTTCTTCCTGTGGACGTGACTGAAAGCACTGAGTCACTGGGTGGGAAAATAAAACAAAGGACCCTGGAAAGATACTTAGGAGGGGAGACAAGACAAAGAGAGGCTCTATCTGTCTATCTCGCTCAGTTGGTTGAGATCAGCTTGTTGAGCTTCATCATCATATCAGCCAGAGAGAAGGGCTACACAAAGGAACTATGAAGTAAGGTCTTTTGGAAACCAAGACTGGTACCTGGCCAAGCTTTCCATCGCTGGCTGTGACATGAACTGAAATACCCTTGGACCTTGATTAGGGTAAGCCTAAGTCAGGAGAATCCAAGTACAGATAGGAATGCATTATTGGTTATGTTATTTTCATTTCTGCACTCTTGAGTATAATCTTGTACTGCATGCTTATTCATGATTTATTCATTAAACCTCTTTTTACTGCACTTCATATGGTCCAGTGGAATTGCTAATCCTAACATCGGTGAGACACAGTTTGGGGTTAATTCTGTGTTTANCTCCTGGATCCCAGCCCAGCATCCCTCCACGCTACCCTTCCTCACTTGTGCCTTCCCGTACCTTGCGTGAGCATACGTGTGGTCGTGGTGCATAGTGTGGGCCTTGTTCTGTCCACCTTCTTGACGCCCTATGATGATAGGGTTCTAGTCCAGGCAGTCTTGCCTCAGACAGTTGACCCACATTCTATCCTGACGGGCATTCCTTCTCCTCAGTGGCAAGCCAGAAGTGGGGCTAGGACGCAGGGCGGGCGCTTGGAGCGTGGAGAGTGCCTGTATTCCCTTCCCCCCACTGACAGATTTACCAGCATCTTATCTCCTTCCCTGGGTGGGGATTATGGATGTGGCAGGAGAAATGGCGGAGCTCATTAGAGTGGTGCGTTCTCTGACTATGGAGGTCCGAGACCTCCAGGAGAAGCAGCAGGAGCTAGTTGCCATTGTTGGCCAGGGGGTTGCCCCTGCGGCCCCCCTGGGTGACGGGGCACTTGGAGGACTTGCCCCACCACCGGGGGAAGCTCCCCCCTCCTGTGGTGGTGCCGCCCGTCCTGGTTCTGATGCCAAGGGAACCCCAGGGTCCCCGGGTAGAAAATTTTTCAGGAGAGCGTAAGGCATTTCAGCGGTTCTTAGCCTTAAGTAGGTTGATTTTTACCCTCCAGCCTGCCACTTATGCCACCAATGATCTGAAGGTGGCTTTCATCATTGGGAACTTGGGCGGGGTGGCCCTAGAGTGGGCCACCACACTTTTAAAGGGAAACAGCCCCCTTCTAACTCATTATACTGACTTTGTAACAGAATTATCCTTCTTGTTTGATGACCCTCACTGGGTCAAGGATGCTGAAACCGCCATGTTATCCCTTAAACAGGGAAAAGGGGGCCTTATTGAATATATAACGCAGTTCCAACAATTGGCCCTAGAACTCCAGTACTCAGGGTGATGTTTCGGAAAGGCCTAGCAGAGGACATAAAGGACCAGTTGGCTTTCATTGATCTGTCAGAGACCTGGGAAAAATTGGCCACTCTGGCCTTACAAATTGAGGAACGCTTGGCTGAACAATGTCGGGAACGACAGCAAGAGCCTCGCGCCTTTGCACCTCGGCCTCTGTTCCTTCCAGCATTCCCAGGACCAAGTACTAAGACTGATGAGTGGGAGCCCATGCAGATAGGGGCATCAAGAGGCCCCATTTCCTCGGAAGAACGGGACCGAAGGCAACGGAGCCAGTCCTGTTTCTATTGTGGAGACCTGACCCATTTCATCAATGAGTGTCCAGCGCTCCCCTCCAAGGCCAGAGGGTTGGGAAATGACAAGTGCCGGGCTGGGCAGGGGCCATCCCAGCCATAAAGCACATTCCCTGTACCTCAAGACCCCCGGGACAACATCTTCGCCTACCCATGACTCTCCTTATCGAGCCCCAACGCTCCCAAGTCGTCTGGGCCTTGATCGATTCTGGGGCGTCCGGGAATTTCATCGATGATGGTCTTGTACAAGCTGGCACCATCTGTACTACCCATAAAGAGACCCCCGAGAAGGTACAAGCCATTGATGGCTCCCCGTTGGTGTCAGGCCCCATTACCCGCCAGACCCGACCATTGTTGTGCACCATTGGGACCCATCACAAAGAACTTATACTGGACATTGTGCGTACCCCCTTTTTTGCCATAGTATTGGGACTCCCCTGGCTGCGCCGCCATGACCCCCATATTAGCTGGGCGACTCAACATCTATCATTTACCCCCCCCATTGCCAACAACATTGCTTGCAAGCAAAGCCCACCACAGGCACCATGCTGGGAGCTGGTACCATGGGGGAGCCCAGCCCCTCGTGGCTATCTGTTGAATACCAGGACTTTCAGGATGTTTTCAGTAAAACCCAAGCCACCATGTTACCACCCCATCGGTCATTTCGAGTATCAGGTGATGCCTTTCAGGCTTGCTAACGCACTCGCGACGTTCCAACATTTTATTAACGACATCTTCTGGGATTTCCTTGATGTATTTGTTATAGCCTACCTGGACGATATCCTGATTTATTCGATGTCCCTGCAACAGCACATAGAACATGTGCAGCAAGTGTTACATCGGCTGTGACAAAACCAATTATATGCCTTTGGGGAGAAAAAAGCACGTTCCACCTTAACACCGTTGACTTTCTGGGCTTTATAATTGATCCCACGGACATCAAAATGGATCATCGGAAAGTTGAGGCACTGTTACGATGGCCCCCACTGAAAACTGAAGGCTCTGCAACGCTTCCTGGGCAGCACAAACTATTATAGGCAGTACATCCCCAATTATTCTGAAGTCACCATACCCTTGACGCATCTCTTAAGGAAGAATCAAGTGTTTTTATGGGGCCCGAATCAACAGCATAGTTTTGCCTTCCTTAAAAACGCCTTCACTTCCACCCCCCTGCTCCAAGACCCCTCTCTTGACAAACCCTTCCAGGTTGAATCCGATGCCTCATGTGGTGCTCTAGGGGCCGTTCTATTGCAAGAAGATGCGACTACAAGACAACTATTACCCTGGGCGTATTATTCTCACCAGTTGACTCCAGCAGAATGGAATTACACCATCCTGGACCAGGAACTCCTTGCTATTAAGGCCGCCTTTGTAACATGGCGACATTATCTAGAAGGAGCCAAGCACCCAGTCACAGTAGTTACAGACCACAAGAATCTCACCTTTTTATAAACCGCGCACATTACCAATGCTCGGTATGCGCGCTGGGCCCTGTTCTTCTCCTGCTTCTCTTTCATAGTGAAATACCGCCTGAGGTGCTTGAACACCCTCGCAGATGCGCTTTCCTGCTACCATGAAGGAGACAGTATACAGGATAACCCACAGGGCACTATCCTGGAACCTAGAGTTTTCGCCGCAGCGTACGTACAGCTCCAGCAACTCAGAGAAGCTAACACCACTGATCCTGAATGTCTTCAAGACCCCTCCTGCACCCTTGAGGATGGGCTGTGTAAAAAGGATGGGTTAATCATGGTACCTGCCTCCTGTTGCCCCCAGATCCTTTGGGCATATCACGATGCCCCACTAGCGGGGCACCCTGGAGTTCACCGTACCTGCCAACTCCTCCAATGAACCTTTTGGTGCCCTTCCTTAACAACAGATGTGCAGCACTATGTAGATGCTTGTACTACATGTGCCTGAACCAAACTACCCCGACGAGTCCCTCTGGGGCTGTTACACTTATCTCCTCTTCCCCAAGGACCATGGCAAAGAATTGAAATTGAATTATTATTGTGGAACTTCCCCCATCTCGAGCCTATGACACAATTCTTGTCGTAGTGGACCACTTCACAAAGATGGCTCACTTCGTGGCCTGCAAGGGATTACCTTATGCACAACATACTGCACTCCTCTTCATACGACACATAGTAAAACTCCATGGATGGCCATGCGAAATAATTTCAGATCGAGGCACCCAATTCATTTCCCGCTTTTGGAAGGCTCTGTTTACAGCCCTCCATGTTACACTCAAACTATCAACCGTCTATCACCCACAAATGAATGGGCAAGTAGAAAGGGTTAATCAGAATCTTGAACAATACCTCTGTTGTTATGTCAACCATTTGCAAGAAGATTGGTATGCCTGGCTCCCACTGGCGGAGTTCGCATACAACAATGCACCCAACGTGTCTTTGGGGAACTCTCCATTCCACGTCTCATATGGATTTCACCCTCAAATTGGCACCCCTGACCTTTCATCCATACAAGTTCCAGCTGCCAGGGCAATGATCCACCGTATACGTACGGCTAAGGCTCTCTCTATTCGCACCCTCGAGCGTTCTCAGCAGCAGTATAAAAGATACGCCAGCAAACATCGACGAGACGCTGCCCCTCTACAACCAGGGGATTACCTGTGGGTGAGTCACCGACACTACCCATTCATTCGCCCTTCCTCCAAGTTGGACTACAGATACATGGGGCCTTTTCCCATTGTCCGACAGGTCAATGATGTAACTTACACAGTGCGCTTACCCCCTCATGTGCGCATCCATCCTACCTTCCATGTGTCCCTCCTGAAAAAGGCCTTGCCCCCTCTGAGTCCTACCTCACCTCTCCCTCCCCCCCCCAGACCCTGTGCAGGTATCCCCTCTTGGTCCCGAATTTGAGGTCTGGGCCATTCTAGACTCCTGTCGCCGGTATGGCCGTCTTCAATATCTTGTAGACTGGAAGGACTATGGGCTGGCCAACCGCTCCTGGGAACCAGCCTCCAATGTTTCCACACCCCATTTAGTGCACAGCTTTCATCCACGTCACCCCTCCCGTCCTAGTCCATACTGGCCCCTTGGGTGGGGGGCTCCACGGGGAGTACTCTCATAGCTGCGGCCCCGGTAGGGGGGGCCACTGGACCCAGCAGGGGCAGAGGCAGCTTGTGGACCCTCAGGGGATGGGAATCCCCGCTGCAGCATTTGGGGTGGCCCCGCTTTCAGCACAGGAGGCAGAGCCAGGCATCAATGACACCACGCACCTGGCCACTGATGGGGCTTCCCCCTCCATGTCGGGCGTTCCAGTAGCCCCGCCCATGCCACAGGCAGGCGGGATGCCCCTAAAGACAGCGGACGTGGCACCGCATGCAGTGCGCCACTCCGCAAGGCTGGTGACTCGGAAGCAGGGCGGAGCCAGCTCTTGAAAAGCCAGGCAGTGAGAGAAGCTCACTGCTGGTGAACGTGCGCAGACCGGCCGCTTGACAGAGCTAAGTGTTGTGGATTACTTGATACTTGATTGTGTTTCTAGACTGGTGTGCCCTGATCTCCCCTGCTGTGATTGGATTCGTGTGACTGCGTGAGTGTGTGCGTGACTGTGCTTTGGCGTTCCCCCTCCCTGGGTTCTCCCTCCTGTCTCCCCCCTGTGAGCAAGACCCCCTGATCCTACCCCCCTCTCCTGGATCCCAGCCCAGCATTCCTCCATGCTACCCTTCCTCACTTGTGCCTTCCCCTACCTCGAGTGAGCATACGTGTGGTCGTGGTGCGAGGTGTGGGCCTTGTTCTGCCCACCTTCTTGGCGCCCTATGATGATAGGGTTCTAGTCCAGGCAGTCTTGCCTCAGACAATTGACCCACATTTTATCCTGACGGGCATTCCTTCTCCTCAGTGGCAAGCCAGAAGCGGGGCTAGGACGCAGGGCAGGCGCTTGGAGCATGGAGAGTGCCTGTATTCCCTTTCCTCCACTGACACTTCCGTAGCCCAACAGGTTCAGAGTCTGGGGCGGCCCCGCTTTCAGCACGGTTTTGGATCCAGGTCTCCATCTGGATTGGCAGGTGGAGGTGGTGGCTAAAGTCACCTTTCGCCAACTGTATCTAGTATGGAGGCTGCGCCCATACATTTACGGGCCCAACCTGGCTACTCTTATTCATGCCTTCGTCACCTCAAGGATAGACTACTGCAATGCGCTCTACGTGGGGCTTCCCTTGGTTCTGGGTTGGAGGCTGCAGCTGGTGCAGAATGCAGCGGCCCATCTCCTTACAGGGACGAGGCGGCAGGAGCATATAACACCTGTGCTCCGCACTCTGCACTGGCTACCTATAGCATACCGAGCCAGATTCAATGTGCTGGTGTTGATCTATAAAGCCCTATATGATCTGGGCCCCTCATAACTTGGGGACCACCTCGCCTTCTGCGGCTTAGGGAGATCCCTGCGGTCTGCCGGGGGCACCTTCTTGGAGGTCCTCCGTGTTAAACGGAGGGCCACAATGGAGAGGGCATTCTCTGTGGCTGGGCAGTGACTTTGGAACTTCCTCCTGGAGGAAGCTCACCTGGCCCTGGGTCTGATGGCTTTTCGTTGAGCCTATAAGACCTGGCTGTTTTCCCAGGTCTTCGGAGGGGAGGGGAGGGTGGGGGGGTTGGGGGAGGTTGAGGGGTGTATAGTAAATGTTGGAGGTGGACTATTTTTTTAAAAAACTATTCTTATTTGATGATGTTTTAAGGAGTTTTTATTATTGTTTTACTTGCTGTGAGCTGCCCTGGGATGCCATAGGCATGAGGGGGTGGCCAATAAATATAAATAAATAAATATAAAATAAATAAATAAAACACACATTCACACACCCATTGATGTTATGTCTAAAGACACCTAAGGTTTCGTATGGTGACACCCTCACGGGTGTTTTATGATTGATCTCCATAGTCTCCCTCAAAATGATGTCAGCAAACTTAGAGAGCATCATCCATGGCAGCTGCTGACTGAGTCCCTTGGACACAGTGTGGAAGTACCCATCTGCCTGCCAAATTCCCCTCTAGCCCAGTCCACATATGACACCAGAGTGCAAGATGGATTAAAGACTTAATTAGCCTAGTTCCCCAGTTCAGGTTGCTTAAACTTCATTTTATCACAGTACTTCAATGTCATATTATAGAGAATTAGCTTTTAATGGCTCTAAATTATCCCCTCCTAGGTCTGGAACCACAGAGGTAATCATTACTCCTTTAACTCTGGAGGTTTTTTTGGGGTGATTAGCTGCTTTGGATGACTGCAGTCATGGATGGGGAAGAGACCGGGGTGTGTAGTAAGTCACTAGGTGAGACTGAGTGGCTGTGCATAGCTGTCAAGGCTGGAGTCTGTGCTTGGAATTAACATTGCAACTGTGGGGGTCAGAGGAAAGGCTGCACCAGTCATTCACCTCACCTGACTTTCAAAATGAGAGAGTTTGGCTGAAGACCACACTGGGTCACTTGCATGAGGTGATTAGCCTCAGACTTGATGTTAAGGTAGTAACCCCCTCATGGTCAATAAATTCCCCGAAACTGAGACCACATTATGACAAGCAGAGGTAAACCAAAGAAACTATTCCAATTTAATTAAATAGAAGTAACTACTCCACGTTGCTAGTGTTCAGATGAACAATGTAAGCTGAAGTTGCACTGCATCAATTTGCCTCCCTAGCTGAGACAAAAGAATCAGAAGTGATTGTTCACTTATCACTTATAAGTCTGATAAATCTAATTGGTTCAGTTGCAGTAGCTACTTCACGTTGGTAGCGTTCAGAGAAACAGTGTAAACCAAAGTAATTCTGCATCAGTTTCCCTCCTAGTTGAGACACTGGGTGAAAATAACGTGCAACCGCTATGGCCACTCCCCCACCTGTGGTGGGGTGGAAGATGGTGGCTGGGTTGGGGCTGGGTTGGGGCACAGATCAAATGTGCACCTGACTGGGCTGGCTGGCAAACCCTCTCCCCACCTCTGATAGAGCAGGGAAACACAACAAACATGCAGGCGGGTGGCCCTGCTCCCAGTGTGCCTCCAATGCCCCATCCCTCACCATGATGGGCAGCCATGGTGGCCAATGACAGTCATGGTGGCCCCTGATCCCTGGTGGGGCTGGGGCTGAAAACAGACACGTTGGCCTGCTATGGCCCGCCTGGGTGGCCCTTGGCCCGAGCTAAGCGCCTGGGATAATTGGGAGGCCCCATTCTGGGTCATCCCCAAGCTGCCTGAGGCAGGAGGGGCGGGATAAAAATGTATAAAACAAATAAATAAATAAATCTGGCGACCCAGGCTGGGGCAGCAGTGGGCTAATATCCGGCGACCCGGAAACAGCTGATCTGGTGAGTCCCTGGTCCAGGCGGGCCAAGGCGGGCCAGCATCCTGTTTATTCTCACTGACAATAATTAATTACTAAACCGAGGTCACTACCCTCACACTGATATGTGTTCACATGAGCAGTTACTTCGAAATACAAACTGAAGGGAAGTATGTACTGATTTTTCAGGGGTTTTCCCATGTGTGCATGTTTCTAAGTACCTCCAAAACACCTAGGTTTGCCAGATGCCCCTTATTTTAAGGAAGCATCACTTATCTTAGAGCCCTGCAGCTCTATCAAACATAATGGACATTCTTTATTTACATACTGGATGTCCCTTATTTTAACACCACAGTTTCATGGAACATAATGGATATCTCTTATTTTCAGTATTTCTCAGCTCTGGAGTGTCCCTTATTTCAGGAATTTTGATTTGGCAACCCTAAAACACCCCTTAAATAGTTGATATTGCTCTGGAGGGGACTGAGTAGAGCAGATGTGTCCTCAGATGTGCTTGCGAGAAAAGTAGTGAGAGTTGCCCATAACTGAAAGGAAACAGGGAGAAGAGACAGGAATGGGGAGAATGAACAGAACAGATGTGTGGAGCAGGAAGATGAGATAAATTAGCAAAAAGGCAAATCCTTGCTAAAGCAGATGTGGGAATGATTAGAAGATGACGCTAGGCAACAAATGGAAGCAAGTATCCCAAGCTCACCAGAGGTTTATTAGTTTCCCCATCCACATCCACAGAACCTAAGGCAATCAGGTTGACCTGGTCCTTGACAGTTGGCAGAAGGAAAAGGCTAGACAATTATCTTTCATTGTAGGGCATTTGCCTAAGTCAGAAATCAGATTTCACAGGGCAAGCGATGAAGGCGCAGAGAGTGTACGGATTACATTCCAAATGGTTATTAAAGGGGTTAGAAGCTCTTAAGGTTGCTAAGCCGGGAAGCACAGACCATGGAGATCCCCGACTACTAAATGAAAGAAGGATAGACAATTGGATAATCTGCACCAGATGCTTGTATTTTTGACAAGCTCACTCAGTTCAGAAGAAATCCCTCTGTGCTGGAAGGTGACCAACTCTTATGCCCAACAGCAACATCTGGAGTCCTCCTGCCTTGCTAGAGAGCTGGGGTGCTCAAAAGGTTTGTTTATCACATCAGTAAAACAAAATGGAGGCTAATGAAACAAAATGGAAGCCAGTGAGACAATGGTGGATCCCACCCTAAACATGTTGCAGCTTCAGGTTAGCACCTCAGGTGCTGCAGCTAGATGATGGAATGCAACTAAAGCTGGTCATGCCTGATAAATGGCCTGCAGATAAGTGGACAGCAGAGGGACAGCTAGCTGCCTGACTGAACCAGAACTTGGCTGGCAAACAAGGCTGAGGCCTCGTCCACTGGTAACCCGAGGGGAGGGGTAGCAACTATCCTGGTGTACTAAGTACTCTCCAGAAAACAACAGAATACCCAATATATTATTTATTTATTTATTTATATTTATATACATTTTTTATCCTGCCCCTCCTGCCCACAGGGCAGCCCGGGGCGGCGAACAACAAATAGAAAAACATTAAAACAATAAAACATTTAAAACAGTTAAAAATCCCACATTATGCAGGGAAAGAGAACTCCCTCCCCCCCAACCCCTCCCCCTTGCCAAAGGCCTGGCGGAACAGCCAGGTCTTACATAAACATCAAAATAACAGGAGAGTGGGGCCCAACATCTGCCTGGAAAGATTTTTCCCTTAGATTCTCCATATTCGCAGGCCATAGATGTGTGAATCAGCCTTCTCACAGGGGCTATTGAGTGATGGCCAGAGTGAAGGCCATTAAGGTGGAGTCTGAAGGTCATTTCGAAGAACCCTGTAAGAATTTCCTCTAAATTCTCCCTTGAGTCATTCCTATGGCCTTAGCCTTCTAGATTCCCCACCTGACGGACCCTGTGGCAGGCTGCCTACAGATAAGTCGTAACAGGATTAGCACTTTCCCTGCAGCCAACAAGCTGCTATGTGCTTGAGGCACAGGTGGGTGCATCCTACGCTGACAACCTAGTTGGGAGTGGTCAGCAGTATAAATAAAGGTAGGAGCCAGAGCCAGGTAAGAGCCAAGGGGAGAAAGCAGCTGCTGGAAGCAGGACAAGGATGAGCGGAAGCAATCTCCAAATAGGGTGGCCGTACCTCCCCTTTAAAAGAGGGCACTTATGAAAAATACATGGTGCAGAGCTGCATTGGTTCAGGTGCAGCCCTGCACCATGTATTTTTTCATAAGCATTCTCTTTTAAAGGGGAGGTATGGCCACTCTATCTCCAAAGATCTCCAAAGGGGTGGGGACCATCTCTAGAACTGGGAGGTTGGGTGAGAATGCAAACCCTCCTGAACTTGTACAGATTGTCTGAAAGCCACTTGAGTTTTTTGAATCTATCATGCACAAGGGAATAAGGGTAAAGCAGAGGGAAGAGAAACCTGGGTTGCAGGAGCAGTGTGTAAAACTCCTCTGCTCCCTCCACCGGCTCCTTCTCTCCTTTTGTATCCAGCAAAGCACATGTCCCTGCTATTTCTCAACTTGATGAATGTATCCCTGTGTCTCCCAATGTTCTCCTCTAGATTGGCCTCCAGATGGGTGGTCACCTGCCTGTCTGTCAGGTGTCCACCAGGTGTTCGCCCACACCCACCATGCCTGCCCTGCAGTCCCCAGTCACAGCCAGGGTGGCCACTGATGCACCCCCAGAATACAGGACGTGGAGGGAGAGAATACAGACCATTGGGGGGGAGGGGGGAGAGAGGAAAAGTGCAGCTGGCTCAGGGCTCCTTCCACCATTCAGGGATGAAGGGTGGGGCGGCAGGGGATGCAACGGTACCAATCCTGACCATGGGTGCATATTTTAAAAATCCACCTGGATGGAGTTGGACAAATAAAAAAAGTGGTCACATCCTGGAAAATCCAGACTCTATGGTAACTCTAGTACTCCTCCCCCCGCTGCTCACCTCCGAATCCACACGCTGGAGTTGCTGCTGTTCCCACCCAGAAGTCATGAGATCATGACTTCTGGGGTGGGTGGTGGTGGGGTGGGTGTGATCACCTGAAAGTGGCAGCACTGGCACCGTGTGGAAAATACAACACAAAAACATGTAAATAAAATACAATGGACAAATACTTCAAAAAACAGAACTGTCCTGTATAAAAGTTGAAATGAAAAGTTATTTTCCTTTTTGCAAAAAAATGTTTGGAAACGGAATGGCCAATTTTTGTGGAATTCGAAAAATTTCAGAATCCGAATTTCAGCCCTAATGGCCACTCTGCTCACAGTGGCGTCCTGGTGAATGTGAATGCTGGCTGATGCAGGTAAATGTGTACGCGCCTACATGGCCACCTCCCATCTGTTAGGTGGATGCAGCCTCCATGTGCGTGCAGGTCTGCCAGGACCATAGAGTCCCAGGCGGAGCACCTAGAGAGGTCCAGGGAGCAATCATGTCTTGGGGTGTGGGCAGGGGCAGAGCACAGTGGGGAGAAATGCCTGCCATCTGGTTTGTTGCATGGCACCTGTGAGTGGCAGCTGCGTGGGGGCTCCATGGAGCAACCCTGGACTCCAGCAGGCTAATCTCTCACCTGTTAACACCCCTAGACTGTAAGCCCCTCCAGGCAGGGATCTGTCTCTAATCATTCAGGAAGGGCAGGGTAAAAATCAGATAAATAAATAGTAATAATGGGGTGGATCCTTAAAATACCTACCCACAGATCTGCAACCCACTACAGAGTCCATACCTCTCAGCCTACCATGCAAAGGACCAGTCTCTTTCAGTCCTGAGCATTTGTGGAAAAACAATCAGGAATGAATCAGTTAATTTGAGACTTATCCAGCCATCCTGATGCTGCACCAGTGCAGTGATGGTGGAGCCCCGTCTGTTTCCTAGAGGGGCTGGGGTAGGACAGCTCTTCCTCGGCAATAACTGTAGATTGCTTCTGTTATAATTGAATTTCAATTGTACAACATGCTAATTTTTGTCTTGCAGGCTAAAAACCAGTAGCTGAGGGTCCAATCAACAAATTGTTTAACCAGTCAACTGAATGGAAAGTAGCGTGAGCTGGATTAGCTTTATAATTAAAATGCAAGCCTTCCAGGACATCTCTCTCTCTCTATCCTGCACCCATCACTAGTTCATCACAGAGCCCTCAGCTCTCTTCTGGCAGTGTCAGCAAGAAGGTGGTAAATGCCAGTGTAAAATCATCCCCATCCTGAGGGCAGCATGCCTCCTGTGGTGACACAGTGACCCTCCTTGGACACTGCTCTACCTAGCACGAGAGCCGCAATGAATTTGCCATTTTGAATTTGTGAATAAAATTTGGAGCTTCATTGGCAGTTAAGAATTTCCAGTTGTGCATTCATTACTGCTGCAAAATGCATCCCTTTGTTATTTGTAACTGTTAAATTTGTTTGCTTGCTTATTATTATTTTTAAAAAAAAGAAAATTGGAATTTTGTTTACTTAGTTTGTTTCTAGGGTTTCTACTTTCCCCACAGTGTCCAGGGGAAGCCCAGGGGTGAGCCCGCCCAGTAAGCCAGAGAATTTGGGTTTCTGGGGAGTAGCAGAGCACAGTCACATTATAAAGGGACACACTGTGTTATAGTTGATAGATGTTCCATAAGAACTCTCCCAGATCTCTTTGTGAGGCTGTCAGGAAGGTAAGTTGTTCTGGATAGCTTACAAGTAACACAGCTCAGTCCAAGGATAAAGCAGTCCAGTTTGGGGGCGGGGGAGACATGTGCTACATACTCAGTTACTACCCTACTGCAGAAGGTAGGCCACAGAAGAATGCTCCCAGTGAGGCATGGAGCATCAGCATGGGGACAACAGGTGAAATCTGCCCATGCACCACTTTAGCCTGAAGCTCAGAGAGTTTGACTGCATACAGCAGTTTGCAGGCTATGCCAGACTGCCCGCTGGACAGTGTGCATACCCCTTGTAACAGACACGATGGTGATAGGATACAACCCCTAGGGAGAAAGCCACAGTGCTGTGGGCATCTGGTTCTTTATGGGGGTTGGCTGCCTCCAATAGCCATGCCCCACTTCTGGGACTCAAATTTGTAAGTCCTCACAGCAGTTTAGTTTCCTCCCAGCAACAGACTAGGAAAGAGAAGAGTGCTGATGCAGAGGTGTAATAAATTGGAACTCTTAAACCCCTAGTAGGCAGTTCCCAATTCTGGGATCTTGGCAGAAGAACTATAAAAAAGAGCATAGGCCCCTTAAATAGACATATATTTATTACTATAGAAAGAACTGGGAATAAAGTAGTAATACACTTGCATATAGCAGTAGCCTACACTTATTCTAACAGCAAGCACACACACACAAATACATATATATGTGTTCTTACGCATCAGAGGTCTCAGGTCTGGTCTTGAGAGGAGAGGCAGGGTGGGGGCCCGATCGAGGTCTATCTAGGAACCTAGCTGCTGGAGCCTTGGCTTTTCACAGCCTTTGAGAGCATTGGAAAGGGTCAAGCACCGAACAACAAGCAGCTACTAAGTAGCTGGTCAGAGGGTACCGTGCAGGACATCTTTCCTGTCTAGGGCTGGCCTTTTTATCCAGTGACTGCCTTATGATTATCCAGAGTGCGGGGTTGTCAGTGCTAAGCCTGGAAAGTTCTCCCATTGACTATTCAGTTTTGGGGTGCTTTCTGCTTAGTCACTGTTATTATGGGATGTCCTGACCAGTAAGATCCTGCCTACCCCTCCCTTCAGATGGGAGGCCTGATCTTTGACCATGGGTTGTCCAAGCGCCCTTTCTCTGAGGTGTCTTGGACCAGACCATCCTTTCTCATTGCATTGCTCTTTTTTTGTCAGTCCATTCAATTCAAATTTATTGCGTGGCCATCTGGTCCTTGCAGTCAAATACAAAAGAACGAAACATGGGTTTTACCCATTACAAAAAACCATAAGAATATACGACAACATTTAAACTAACATAACCAGAAGCAGAAAACTGGCTCTTTATCCCCCATCATCCCCAGGAAGAGCGGCGTCACCAGAGATTGAGGGCAAACATTTTAGGAACCGGTCCCCATAAGCGAAAGCCTGGACTAAAAAGGCTGACACAGCCCTCAGACGGGACATATCGTTGTCTGAAAGGAAAATACAAAGCAACTCAGAATGGGTCCTGCCAGGAAAACGTTCGATATATGAGGCCAGCAATTGGTCATGGGGAACATCATAAAGATGACATACAAACAAAATATGTGCAATGGACTCTGTCTCAGCAAGATCGAAGGGGCATAATCTCATACTAAAGGGGGTTCCAGCATACCACCCCTCCAAAACACAGGAGGGAAACACATTGAGCCGAGCCCCAAAGAGGAGAGTTAGGTGCCTCCTCGGAAGCGAAGAGGATAGGTAAGCTGCCCTCTTGCTGGCAAGAGGCATAATGTGCCTATAATGTGCCAAGGAGGCAAAATAACCCACCTCAGCCCAATCCTCCTGGCGAGCAATGTCCGAAATCCTGGAGTAAATCTCCCTGTGTGCTTTACTGAGCTGAGTAGCTTTCAAATGGTCGGCCGAAAGCCCCCAGGCCGTGATCTGAGAAGTCAGGTGCTTCATCCATGCTGAAACAAAAGGGTCCAGGGGTATATAAGCCAGAAGCCCTAGGTGGACATCATGGTAGAGATGCAGCCATAAAAAGGTCGCCTGCTTCCAGTTTAGCTTACCCCAGGCTAGCTGTCCAAACTCTACTCATAAAGCAGCCAAGGGAGTCCCATTAGGGACATGGAACAAAGATTTGAGGGCTTTATTCTGAACAGAGTTAAGTACCAAGGGCACACCCACTGCCCATAGAGCTCCACCATAAAAAAGTTGGGCGCGTACTTTGGCCTCCATGATTTTGAGAGCTACCCCCAAGCTACCCTGGCCTTTATGTTTAAAAAGATGAGAAATAGCAGCAACCAGACCCTTAACTTTGTTAATGGCCATCTCTCTATGGGGGGTCCAACTAAGCGATGCGTGAAAAAGAATCCTGAGATATTTGTAGGAAGAGACCTGGGCTATCGGGTGAGCATCGATATACCAATGATTGCTCTTTCCCCCCTCCCAAACACAAGGACTTTGGTCTTATTGTAATTAATGACCAATTTGTTGGTAGAACAGAAGTCAAAAAGGGCACGTAGCTGCATACACAAGCCCACCTTGGTCTGGGAGAGGATGACCGCATCATCAGCGTAAAGTAGACAGCACAGATGACGCATAGCCAACTTAGGTGGAAAAAAATCAGACCGGGACATCGCTGGGACCAGGTCATTCAAAAAAACATTGAAGAGAGCAGGAGCTAATAGGTGTGCCGGGTTGGACCACGGGTGGCGGAGCTACGCGGGGGGATCAGCTGTCCTGGTGGTGAGAAGAGGGGCAGAGCTTGGGACATGAAGGCCAAGCAGGGCCTTCAAAAGACTGTGGCAGCCGGAGGTGGTGCTGGAGGAGTGCGCCAGGGCGGTGCGCCTAAAGGCTGCACGGGCAAGGGCGCACCCTTGTGTGCGCAGCCTTAGGTGTGGCCAGTGCATAGGTGCCCCACTGCTTGTGTGTGAGTCAACATCCTGGCTTGTAAGCATGGCAGGAAAGCCTGATGGTAAGGAAAAGAAAGATCAATTGGGTGTGCCGACCCCGGCGCAGCCCCCACTGGCTCAAAGGTCACTGTACTCCTTCCCCCTCCTCCGTTCTCAGCGCCGGACTCCATCGGTGGTTGTTGGGGAGCCGGTTGAACCCCTAGCCCCCAGGAGGCCCTCGTGACTTTGACTGGTACAGATCCCTCGCTTGGCCCCACTTTGGACTTGAACTGTTTGGACTCCTCTCAGCCAACCCATATTTTGAGCTCACTTGTTAATGATGATTCTAGTGTGATCTCGAATGGTATTAACTGTTGTGCTCTTTTAACTAGACAATGTTCCTTGTTAGAATCCCTATCCAGCCAGCTTTACCAGTCCTTGGGAGAAATAGTGGCGGCGCTCACAGTCCAGCATGAGCAATTGCAAATTATTGCCAAGACCCTGGCAGACTGCATTAGCTGTAGGCAGGAGGATTTGGTTACGGCAGTACCTAGCCATTATTTTGGTATTCAATCCCCTGCTTCGGGCAAATAGGGGGAGGACCTGCCAGGAGGCCCTTTCCAGTTGGCTGGGTCACCCAGTGTCCTGAATTCCAATCCAGAAATTCTGCCCCCCCTCCTCCCAAGGTGGCTCCCATCCCTGGTGCAGTATCTTTTAGGATCCAGCCTCTGCATGATGGGTTTTTTCCCCATGGAATTCAATTTTTTCAATTGCGCACCATTTGGAGCAGATTCTAGGGTGCGTCCCTTTAGGGGCCATTGTTTCTTCTCAGCCTTTGCCTTCATACAGGCACATGCAACGTTTTATCATGTTTTTCCAGTCACCCCACTTTTCCTCCACAATTTTGTCCCATGCCGTATTATTGTCTTCTTGGGGGGTCCATGTGGGTGAGGCCTTTAGGGATTTGGTCCCACGTCCCAGGGTCCCCAAACCTGCCAGCAAATCTTCTGGCAGGGCGGACCCCTTGCTCAACAGCTTAGTGTCGGGTGCATCTGCTTCCAGTGGGGTTCTGGTGGCCCAAGGGGAACGGGTATCCCCCATTCAGGAGAGACTTCTGAACCTTGCCCAAGGTATTGAGCAGGGCAGGACCCTTTTAACCGAGATTTTTTCCAGGGATGAACTGAAGACTGGGCAAGTTTCTCCAGTTTCTACTGATCCTATATCCTCAAGGCCCTGCACGGGAGCTGTTCTGGCCACATTGATACTCCCTGAGTCTGGCAGAGCAACAATCCCGGGGCCGTCTTGTGCCCAGAGGGAATCCTTTGTGCCCCCTGTGAGCCCCGGCTGCTCCTCCCAATGTACGCAGGGATCAGTGTCAATAGAGGGTGCAGCCCCATGTTGAGATTTTCCCCATCTGCCTCAGTGCTGTGATCAGCCAGATTCTGTTAGTTTGTGTGCTTGGAACATAGCGAGAAGGCGATCAAGGCCCCTTGATCGATCTTTTTTTAAGTTTTGAGGGGATAAGGATATTCTCTGTCTCTTGGAAACATGGAGCCAGGATGTCCCTGAGCTTCCAGTGTTTATGCCCTTTGGGACCCCGGCAGTTTCTTACGCTAATCAGAGCTGCCCGTCTGGGGGCCTTGTTTGCTTTATTTCAGTTAGATTGGGGTTTTTGACAGTGGAGTTGGTTAAGCTCCCCCCTATTGCTTTAGCAGTAGTGGGCAGATTGGGAAATAGGCTTTCATTCTGGTTACTGTCTATTCCAGGGTGAATTTTGGGATAAATTGGAGGACCTTATTCGATCCTTGCAGGATAAATATCCCTCGGCTTTTTTTGTATTGGCAGGTGACTTTAATGCTCATTTGGGCGATGATCCCGAGGAGCTTCTGATCCACTGCCCTTTCTTTAGCCCTGGTACTGCAGTATTACATCGCTGCTCTAGGGACAAGACACTCAATGCCTCTGGGCTTAGATGGGCTCCTCTGATGGCTAATTCCAACTTGCAGATCCTAAATGGTGCTTCACCGGGGGATGCTGAGGGGAATTTTATATTTATTACTCACCAGGGCTGCAGTGTGGTGGACACATTGAGGTCTCCCCTAGTTTCCTTCCATATTTAGTTAGTTTTTCGGTGGGTCAGGAAATCCACAGTGACCATCTTCCGCTCCTTCTGACCTTCCGGTTCCATATTGAGTGGGTGGGAGAGGACAGCAGGGCTGACACTAGTGAAGCACGTATAGGACCCCGCAGGTGCTGTTGGTCAGACGATCTCAGCAGGCGACTTCAGAAAGTGTTGTCTTCCTCTCCGGAACTGGTGTTTAGGGATGTGGTGGTGGGAGCTCCTTCTCACCATGATTTGACGGCCTAATACCTTGGACTTATTTCTTTACTAAGGCCACTCCTTATTTCCACCCCTAGTCAGCTTCAGGGCAGCCAAGGGGCTGCCTGCAGGGGAGCCCCCTGGTATGNAAAGCATATAGCAAGCAAATAAAGCATATATGAAACTCAGAGTATCCTTTCAGTAGTTACAAGTGTATACAATATTCTCTTGGTCCAGTAATGCAAAAATGCTTCAATCAGTCTATTAATTCACTACAGTGGCAGGGAGCTGACCAGGGTGCTGCTGATCCAGGACTGGTGAAATAGGACCGACTGAATGCTGACTTGTGGAAGACAAGGAGACCAGGAGGCCCAGGATGCTTCAAAGCACCAACAGAAAGGTGCTGAGCAGCACTGAGAAGGATTTGTTGGAGAAACAAGGACAAGGCTTATCTTGAAGAAAGTGGAAGCCTGAACTGTGGCTTGCTGTAATTCTTCTGTAGGGAGGTGCTGGTCTATGGGCTTAGATTGTGGGCCCAATCCTGACAAATACGCATGGCCACAGACCTCCAATTTACACCCCTTAAAGATGGTAGACTTCTGGGGGCCTGAAAGGCTGGGCTCTCCTGCACTGCAAGTCATTCTGTGGGGTTTGCAATGAGGGCAGCAGGCAGAGTGCTCCTCTTCCCCACCACTCAGCTGAGGAATGGGGAACCCCTATCTCAACCTGTACTGCAAACCCCAGTGTGGGCAGGTGCAGGGTTCTGGGTCCTAGCTACTTACCTGAGCAGTGGCGAAGAGGAACCAGGCAGCCACCAACACTGAAAGGCTCTCAGTAAGGTTTGCAATGGTGGTGGGACAGGAGGAACCAAGTAGAGGCTTGTTGCTCAATCCAAGCCCTAATGGAACCTGGCTGGGCATGTCAGCCGTGAGCTGATCTGGACTGGGCTCCATAGCTGCAGGAGGCCACGCTCCTCAGGGACTGCTATGACATCACTGTTCTTTATGGGAGATGTGGCCATTTTGGAATGGGTGAGAAATTCAGTAGCCCCACTCCTTGTGGAGTGTTGTGACACTGCTGGGGGTACAGCCATTTTGGAAAGGGGCAGGAGAATCTTCAAGCCCCACCTTTTAGCTGATTATTCAGTCAGGACTGGGTCAGACTTGGGCCAAATTTCCTGGCCCGAGCAGGGGTCTAGCACCACAGTGGGTGTTTTTACACACACATTTCTCCTGCATGTTTGCGGTTACATCCTGAACTTTCTTTGTGTCTAGATCACTCACCCAGATCTTAAACATCTGGCTCTTTGAACTTCTGCATTGAACGTCTCCCAGAACGTTTGTATGT
>QEPC01006987.1:113710-124900 GCA_003113815.1 Sphenodon punctatus
GTAACCAAGCCAAGTACACGCACCTGAGACTTCGCATCCGCCTGAATGTTTGTTTGTCTTCTCCCATGTCTCTCCCGCTGTCCCCTCTCCTTGTCTCCCCCTCCTTGTCTTTTAGATTGTAAGCCACAGGCAGGGACCGCATCTGATTGTATGTTCTGTACAGCGCCAGGTTACTACTGGTGCTTTATAAATGTTTAATAATAATAATAATAATAATAATAATAATGTGTATCTGGAGACTTTGGTGGAGATAATGGCAGCAATTCCATGCTCTGAGGATCCCCGTGTACAAGCTGTATGCGCGCGACACAATGTGCCAGTAATCTGGATGCGCGTGGGGTCCGTGCTGCTGTGCGTGCAGCTGCATCCGCAGAGCATGAGATCAGGGCCACCATGAATAAATGGACAACTGAGAGTGAATCAGAAATTAATTACAGTAACATTTTGCTATTTCTAATGAGTGATTCAGCATGGGTCTGTCAGCATTCCTGTTTTAAAAGAAGGGCCACACTGCCATTTTGCATGAGGCCTCAACTTCCCTGCATCTGGCACTGATTGAAGGTTATAGAAAGGGGGAAGGAGAACGGTGTTCATAATTTCTTTCTCCGTAGCCAACAGTTCTTCTTTTTCCTGCCTAATAACGGCTCTGATGGATTATTCTGTGGTTGTGAAGCCCTCAAGTCTATTGCTGTGCTTTTATTTTTGGTGCATACTCTATGTATTGCAGCAGGAGTGATTAGAAGCAGGATGTAAAACAAGGGGACAGCATAGGTGATTCTAGGGGGCACAGTGAGGTGGAAAGGGCCCTGGTGCAAAAGACAAAATGTCCTTCTCCAGCTCCTGGGCTCGATGTCTTCCAGCTCCTGGGCCCCTGGTTGGTTCCCTAACATCGACAGTACTAGAGGTGTGCACCAGGGACCCATGTCATTATTCGTTCTCATTTTTCGTTTTTGTTATTCAAAACTGTCGTTATTTGTTTTTGTTAATAACGAAATTTTGTTTTTTGTTATTGGTATTGGTGTCGCATGAAACCAAACATTTTTTTTTAGTTTCATTTTTGTTTTTGTCAGCGTGTGTGTGTGTGTGTGTGGGGGGACTGTGTGTGTGTGTATGTGGGCTGTGTGTGTGTGGGGGGGACTGCGTGTGTGTGTGTGTGTGCTGTGTGTGTGTGTGGTAGAAGTGCCAGAAGTGCCAACAGACTGCATCTCATTATAGCCCCCCCACGCACACAGAGCCCCTCCCCCACGCTGATGAATACATAAACAAAACTGAAAACAAAATTTTTGGTTTCGTGTGATACCAATACTGATACTGATAATGAAAAACAAAATTTCGTTATTGATTTTGTGATCGTTTTCATTTTTGTTATTGTAATGGTGCAAAATGAAGATCTAGACATTATAGGCATCACAGACACATGTTGGAACGAGGATAACCAATGGAACACTATAATACCAGGGTACAAAATATATCGGAATGACAGAGTAGATAGAGTTGGTGGTGGGGTGGCTCTATATGTAAAAGACAACATTGAGTTACGTACAATTACAAGTTTAAAGGATGCAAACTGTTCCCTAGAATTTCTATGGATAGAAATCCAGGTATAAAGGGGAAGAGTTTCGCAGTAGGGCTATACTATCATCCCCCTGAACAGGATGGAGAGACTAATAAAACAATGCTAAAAGAGATTAGACAGGCTACTAAAGTTGGTAACATAATAATAATGGGTGACTTCAGTTACCCTAATATTGATTGGGGGAATGTTTCCTTGGGGCGGGACATGGAGATCAAATTTTTGGATGCCCTAAATGACTGCTCCCTAGAACAGCTGGTTTTGGAACCAACGAGAGGAGGAGCTATTCTAGATCTAATCCTGAGTGGCATGCAGGACCTGGTGCAAGGAGTAACTGTGGCGGAGCCACTATGCAATAGCAATCATAATATGATCACATGTGACATAATTTCTGTAGGGAGAAAGATAAAGTTAAATGCTACTGCTGTACTTTTATTTAAAAAGGGAAACTATGACAAAAATGAGGAAACTAGTTAAAAAGAAACAAAAAAGCCCAGTTGCAAGGGCTACAAGTTTGCAAGAGGCATGGAGACTGTTTAAAAGCACCCTTCTGGAAGCCCAGATATGCATCCCACAAGTTAGAAATAGAAGCAGGAAGACCAAACATCTTCCACTGTGGTTAAATGGGGAGGTGAAGGAGGCTATTAGAGCCAAAAAGGCATCCTTTAAGAAATGGAAGGTTAGTCCCAATGAAACTAATATGAAAGAGCATAAACACTGGCAACGTAAATGTAAAGTGTTAATAAGGCAGGCCAAGAGAGATTTTGAAGGGAGGCTTGCTAAAGAGGCAAAAACAAGCAACAAAAACTTTTTTGACAGATACATCAGAAGCAAGAAGCCTGCTAAGGAGTCAGTTGGGCCATTAGATGACAAGGGAGTAAAAGGGGCACTCAGGGAGAATAAGGACATTGCAGAGAAGCTGAATGAGTTCTTTGCGTCGGTCTTCACTGCGGAGGATTTTGGGGAGGTACCCACGCCGGATCCTTGCTTTGTGGGCGAGGAATTGGAAGAGCTGTTACAAATCAATGTGACGTTGGAGGATGTTCTAGGGCAAATTGACAAACTGAATACTAACAAGTCACCAGGGCCAGATGGCATTCACCCCAGAGTTCTGAAGGAACTCAAATATGAAATCGCAGACCTACTGTTAGTAATTTGTAACCTGTCACTAAAATCTGCCACTGTACCCGAGGACTGGAGGGTGGCAAATGTAACCCCGATATTTAAAAAGGGATCCAGAGGCGATCCTGGAAACTACAGACCAGTAAGCTTGACGTCTGTGCCGGGCAAAATGGTGGAAACCATCATTAAGGACAGAATTACAGGGCATGTTGACAAACATGGCTTAATGGGGAAGAGTCAACACGGATTTAGTAAAGGTAAGTCATGCCTCACTAACCTGTTGGAATTCTTTGAGGGTGTAAATAAGCATGTGGACAAGGGAGACCCAGTAGATATAGTGTACCTGGATTTCCAGAAAGCATTTGATAAGGTCCCTCATGAGAGACTCTTGAGAAAATTAAAAAGTCATGGGATAGGAGGTAGTGTCTTACTATGGATCAGAAACTGGTTAAAAGATAGAAAGCAAAGGGTAGGACTAAATGGTCAGTTTTCACAATGGAGAGATGTAAAAAGTGGTGTGCCTCAGGGATCTGTATTGGGACCGGTGCTGTTTAATGTATTCATTAATGATTTGGAAAAGGGTGTTAAGAGTGAGGTGATCAAATTTGCAGACGACACCAAGTTATTCAAGGTAGTTAAAACACGAGCAGACTGTGAGGAACTGCAACAGGATCTTACGACACTGGGTGCCTGGGCATCTAAATGGCAAATGAGATTTAATGTGGACAAGTGCAAAGTGATGCACGTAGGGAAAAATAATCCAAACTATGCGTACACAATGCTGGGTACTAAGCTAGGAGTTACCACTCAGGAAAAGGATCTGGGGGTGGTTGTGGACAATACAATGAAATCCACAGCGCAGTGCGCAGCAGCAGTCAAAAAAGCAAACAATGTTAGGAATTATTCGGAAGGGGATAGAGAATAAAACTGAGGATGTCATAATGCCTCTATACAAATCAATGGTGCGACCGCACCTCGAATATTGTGTGCAGTTCTGGTCGCCCCATCTCAAAAAAGACATAGCTGAACTAGAAAAGGTACAGAGAAGGGCAACAAAAATGATCAAGGGCATGGAAGGGCTCCCGTATGAGGAGAGGCTTGGTAGGTTGGGGCTCTTCAGTTTGGAGAAGAGACGACTGAGAGGAGATATGATAGAGGTCTATAAAATCATGAGTGGTGTGGAACTAATAAACAAGGAGCAGTTATTTACCCTCTCAGCTAGTACTAGAACTAGGGGACACTCCATGAAACTCATGGGTGGCAAGTTTAAAACAAATAAAAGAAAATATTTTTTCACTCAGCGTATAATTGGGTTGTGGAATCTACTGCCAGAGGCTGTGGTAAGGGCCAGTACTATAGCTGAGTTTAAAAGAGGTTTGGACAAGTTTCTGGAAGATAGGTCCATTAGCAGCTATTAGCCAGACAGGATCAGGGAACATAATGGGAGCTGGGGGGAAACAACAGGAACTGGATCCCCCATTGTGACCTGTTGGGTGCTTCTCCCAAGCCACCGTGATTGGCCACTGTCGGAGACAGGATGCTGGGCTAGACGGACCATTGGTCTGACCCAGTATGGCACTTCTTATGTTCTTAATAACAAAAAAGAAAAATGAAAATTTTGTTTTCATTATCAAAATAACATAAACAAAGTGCACACCAGTGGTGGTGCCACTCACAGGGCACCAGGGGCACTGCCCCTACTGGCCTCTGTGCACAGGAAAAAGCTAAATCCATCCAAAACACAATACCTGTTGGTTGCTGCAATGTCCTCCCCCGCCTCCCGGGGTCCCCAGCATGGCTGTGTCAAGCTGCTCCAGGAGACTGGGAGCCGAACTTCCTGTTTTGCATACTGAGCATGCGTGAGCCGAGCGTGTTCATGTACTCGCACAGGGGAAGGAGTAGAGCCTCGCTGGAGAGTCAGTGGGGCAGAGGGAGACAGACAGAGCCCTGCAAGGGGCAAAACTTAACAGAATACACTCTGGGTGGCTAGGGGGTGCCATCCAGCGCGTGTTTAAAAAACAGCAATGCGTTGCCAGATTGCTGGGGGCAGACTTGCATGGAGGTTTACGTGGAGGAAACTGGCAGCGCAGCTCATAATATGGGCTATAGCCCCTGGTGCCCTGTGGGAAGGAGGAGGGGAGTGACTCAGGGGAGCAGCAATGTGTGTGTGTGTGTGTGTGTGTGTGTGTATGTGAGCGACATGTGTGTGTGTGCTATTTGCCGGTGGAACAGCAAGGGGGTAGCGGAGAGTGCTTGTGACTTTTTGCTTTTAAACTATGTTATTACTTTCTGAGCCCGGACTTTTTCTGAGTCTGGGCTCTCACATGGTGTAGCTACTAGGCATGCTGGTCTGGAGGGGCCTGGTTTGCTAATGCAGCCCTGAAATGGGTCAAATGTTTTAAAAAAGGGGCCTGTGTTCTTGGGGAAGCATTTTGTTGGTATAGCTACTAGGCATGCTGGTCTGGAGGGGCCTAGTTTCAAGGCAAAGCAGCCCCGAAATGGGCCAAATGTTTTTTTAAAAGGGCCTATGTCCTTGGAGAGACATTTTGTTGGTGTAACTACTAGGCATGCTGGTCTGGAGGGGCCTGGTTTGCTAATTCAGTTTAGAAGTAGTTAGTTATTAAGAGTAGGCAGCTTTTATATTTTGGACCCGCCCCGGCCCCCAAGAAGAGGTACAGTGGGCATTCATTGGGAGGGTGAAACCTCTTCTTGGGGGCAGGGGCAGGCCCAGGGCCAGGGGACACCTTAAAGACTTAGGGCACCCCCAACAACTCATGTGGGCTCCAGAACCCCAGCCATAGGGGCCTCTACATCAACTGGCCCCCCAACCACTGTGCCTCCAGATGCAGTGTTTGACTTTAGGAGTTTCTGGGCTTCTATAGGTCCAATGAAGCCTGAAGTCACACTGTGTCTGGAGGCCTCCAGAAGACCGGCTGTGGGACCTGAACAGTGAACAGTGAATGGTCTCAATAGTGATTTCCCCCCACCCCTGTGTCTCTAGACACAGTGGGATCTCGCACTCCAGTGGGTTTCTTTAGGCCAACAAGTGAGACTGTTCCACTCTATCTGAGGCTTCCAAAACACCAGCAGTGGAACCTCCACAGTGACAGAACTCCACAGCAACATAATGCAATTTTCCACCCACCACTGTGTTGTGACCTCAGTCTACAGTTGGGTTCTGTGGAAGTCTACTCCCTTCAAGACACATTAGGACTTCAGACTCCAGTGGGGGGTTCTTGATGCCCAATAGAGACTTAAGTCCTGATTGTCTGGGGATTGGGAGCCTACCCTAGAAAACGACAGGCAGCTAAGGACAGAATGAAAATGAAGAGTGTTCAGGATAATGGTAAGTGATGACATGGGGATTGGGAGGGTCTTGGACCTCTTCTTTGGGGAAGAGGTCCACAAAGAAGCAAAATTTAAAATGTCATTCAAAATGCAAACATCTAAAATAATTTACTTCTTTTTTCTATCTAGTTTGTCTGAGATCTGGCATGATTCCACACCTCGCCTTGCTCTCCTTGTGAACATAGGAGAAAGTAGGTAGGAGCGCAGCAGAAGAGAAGGCTGCAGACAACAAGGAAACCCTTTCCCCCTGTTCCCCACTGAACCCATTTCTTCCCCCTTCCTCTTCTCGTGCTCCAAAACCAAACCCTTTCCCTCCTACTTCTCCTCTGTCCTGTCCTGTCCGTCTCTTCCCTTTCATTCTCTTCTGATTTGGCTTGTTGCAGGACAGGGAGCTAACTCAGTCCTCCCAAGTTCTCCAAGGCAGAAGGAAGGCTTGTCCCAAAATCTACACCTTCAGAAGACTACAGGTGGCCAAGCATGCCATGAAAATCGAGGATTCAAGGGTTCAGGATAAAGGTAGGCAATGGCAATGTGATCTATTTTTTTAACCTACTATGGTTAATTTGGACCCGGTGGGAAAGACAGAGGAGGGTGGATGGGACCCCAGTAAGAGGGTTCTCTATTCTCCAGTGGCAGTGCTTCACACAGCAGCGTTCCCAGCATTAAGTAATGTACTGTCCATCCCACGTTAACCCTTGGAACTCCTTGCTGCTGGTTTATGCCCTGGGTCTGCCTACCGTTGCCTTGGCTCCACCCCTAGTCTAGGCTCCACCCCTATGCCCACCAACCCACCGGTGGCAGGTTTGACCCACCCACTGCTGCTCCAGCCTCCAAACCCACCAGCCACCCCTGGTGCACACCCCTAATTGGCACCACCGCTGGCGGTTCCCTTTGGCTTCTGGCAGGAGCTTGGGATAGAGCTGGAGGCAGGGAAGCTACAGAGAAGCCACGGGCCCCTTCTCCCTNAGCTAAATCCATCCAAAACACAATACCTGTTGGTTGCTGCAATGTCCTCCCCCGCCTCCCGGGGTCCCCAGCATGGCTGTGTCAAGCTGCTCCAGGAGACTGGGAGCCGAACTTCCTGTTTTGCATACTGAGCATGCGTGAGCCGAGCGTGTTCATGTACTCGCACAGGGGAAGGAGTAGAGCCTCGCTGGAGAGTCAGTGGGGCAGAGGGAGACAGACAGAGCCCTGCAAGGGGCAAAACTTAACAGAATACACTCTGGGTGGCTAGGGGGTGCCATCCAGCGCGTGTTTAAAAAACAGCAATGCGTTGCCAGATTGCTGGGGGCAGACTTGCATGGAGGTTTACGTGGAGGAAACTGGCAGCGCAGCTCATAATATGGGCTATAGCCCCTGGTGCCCTGTGGGAAGGAGGAGGGGAGTGACTCAGGGGAGCAGCAATGTGTGTGTGTGTGTGTGTGTGTGTGTGTATGTGAGCGACATGTGTGTGTGTGCTATTTGCCGGTGGAACAGCAAGGGGGTAGCGGAGAGTGCTTGTGACTTTTTGCTTTTAAACTATGTTATTACTTTCTGAGCCCGGACTTTTTCTGAGTCTGGGCTCTCACATGGTGTAGCTACTAGGCATGCTGGTCTGGAGGGGCCTGGTTTGCTAATGCAGCCCTGAAATGGGTCAAATGTTTTAAAAAAGGGGCCTGTGTTCTTGGGGAAGCATTTTGTTGGTATAGCTACTAGGCATGCTGGTCTGGAGGGGCCTAGTTTCAAGGCAAAGCAGCCCCGAAATGGGCCAAATGTTTTTTTAAAAGGGCCTATGTCCTTGGAGAGACATTTTGTTGGTGTAACTACTAGGCATGCTGGTCTGGAGGGGCCTGGTTTGCTAATTCAGTTTAGAAGTAGTTAGTTATTAAGAGTAGGCAGCTTTTATATTTTGGACCCGCCCCGGCCCCCAAGAAGAGGTACAGTGGGCATTCATTGGGAGGGTGAAACCTCTTCTTGGGGGCAGGGGCAGGCCCAGGGCCAGGGGACACCTTAAAGACTTAGGGCACCCCCAACAACTCATGTGGGCTCCAGAACCCCAGCCATAGGGGCCTCTACATCAACTGGCCCCCCAACCACTGTGCCTCCAGATGCAGTGTTTGACTTTAGGAGTTTCTGGGCTTCTATAGGTCCAATGAAGCCTGAAGTCACACTGTGTCTGGAGGCCTCCAGAAGACCGGCTGTGGGACCTGAACAGTGAACAGTGAATGGTCTCAATAGTGATTTCCCCCCACCCCTGTGTCTCTAGACACAGTGGGATCTCGCACTCCAGTGGGTTTCTTTAGGCCAACAAGTGAGACTGTTCCACTCTATCTGAGGCTTCCAAAACACCAGCAGTGGAACCTCCACAGTGACAGAACTCCACAGCAACATAATGCAATTTTCCACCCACCACTGTGTTGTGACCTCAGTCTACAGTTGGGTTCTGTGGAAGTCTACTCCCTTCAAGACACATTAGGACTTCAGACTCCAGTGGGGGGTTCTTGATGCCCAATAGAGACTTAAGTCCTGATTGTCTGGGGATTGGGAGCCTACCCTAGAAAACGACAGGCAGCTAAGGACAGAATGAAAATGAAGAGTGTTCAGGATAATGGTAAGTGATGACATGGGGATTGGGAGGGTCTTGGACCTCTTCTTTGGGGAAGAGGTCCACAAAGAAGCAAAATTTAAAATGTCATTCAAAATGCAAACATCTAAAATAATTTACTTCTTTTTTCTATCTAGTTTGTCTGAGATCTGGCATGATTCCACACCTCGCCTTGCTCTCCTTGTGAACATAGGAGAAAGTAGGTAGGAGCGCAGCAGAAGAGAAGGCTGCAGACAACAAGGAAACCCTTTCCCCCTGTTCCCCACTGAACCCATTTCTTCCCCCTTCCTCTTCTCGTGCTCCAAAACCAAACCCTTTCCCTCCTACTTCTCCTCTGTCCTGTCCTGTCCGTCTCTTCCCTTTCATTCTCTTCTGATTTGGCTTGTTGCAGGACAGGGAGCTAACTCAGTCCTCCCAAGTTCTCCAAGGCAGAAGGAAGGCTTGTCCCAAAATCTACACCTTCAGAAGACTACAGGTGGCCAAGCATGCCATGAAAATCGAGGATTCAAGGGTTCAGGATAAAGGTAGGCAATGGCAATATGATCTATTTTTTTAACCTACTATGGTTAATTTGGACCCGGTGGGAAAGACAGAGGAGGGTGGATGGGACCCCAGTAAGAGGGTTCTCTATTCTCCAGTGGCAGTGCTTCACACAGCAGCGTTCCCAGCATTAAGTAATGTACTGTCCATCCCACGTTAACCCTTGGAACTCCTTGCTGCTGGTTTATGCCCTGGGTCTGCCTACCGTTGCCTTGGCTCCACCCCTAGTCTAGGCTCCACCCCTATGCCCACCAACCCACCGGTGGCAGGTTTGACCCACCCACTGCTGCTCCAGCCTCCAAACCCACCAGCCACCCCTGGTGCACACCCCTAATTGGCACCACCGCTGGCGGTTCCCTTTGGCTTCTGGCAGGAGCTTGGGATAGAGCTGGAGGCAGGGAAGCTACAGAGAAGCCACGGGCCCCTTCTCCCTATTCCACCCTTTGGCCTTCAGGCTCAGTGGCAGAGGCAGCAGACGACACACGCAGCAGGCAGGAGGTGATGCAGCAAGAGAAGGTCGGGGAAACATCTGTATGAATTGGACCTAGTGGAGTTGCACTGCCTGTCCTTATTATTACTATACTCCTGGAAATTCTGTAGTCTCCCTTCTTCTAAATTCCATGAGAGCTGGTTCCCCAGCCTCTTCTCATTCTGGGCTTCAATTATTGTCCATTACACATCACTGAAACAATTTCCACAGGAGGGAAAAGGCATATCTGCACAGACTAGTTGGTGATGAGATGCTGCAACAAAAGGTTCTCCCCTGGTGGGGAGGAGCAATAAGGAACGTAGCCCTTTGCTAGCTTCACCTGTGAGGGAGGAGGTTGCGTCAAGCAAGTTTGTGTGTTGAGGAAACCTATGCCGACCAATCCCCTGAATGAATCCCGAGTGCAACAAGTCACAGGAGAGGAGAGGAGGGGTGAGGATGAGCAAGCTGAAACAGGGTAAACAATACATTCCTAAACCATTCCTGGCAGATGTTTATCCATACTGCTGTGACAAACTCCCAGTGACAAACTCCACACAGTCTCCTATGGGAACTTGTTCCGCTCCCAAACTGTTCTCACATTTTCTAATGTCTGAGCTGCATCTGGCTTTCTGCCATCTTAAACCCATTACCTTTTGTCCTGCCCTTAGTTGTTATGGAGAAGAGAGAATTGATTTCTATCCCCTCGCTCCCACCAGTACCTTGTATGAAGACCCCTTTGCCCCTTCCTGTCCTAAATCCTAATGCTGTACAGCTGCTGGTGAAATGGCAGCTCTATTCAGGGGAGAAGTACAGGGGCGGGGGCAAAAAATACCCCAAGACCAACAGAACAAAATCACATTCCCTCCTCCTACCTATTCCACATGGGTAGGTAGGATGGCAGGTTTAATGATACCAGGGATGTGAGGGACACATTCCCTGCAAATTTAGAGGTAAGAGGGAGAGAGATAGCGCCCCCCCCCCATTTTTAGCAGCCCAGACAGGGGTTGCCATTAGGGATGGGTGAACAGATCGCGGTTCGGCTGCGTTTGGTTCATCCGTTCAGTTCGTCCATTCGGTTCGGCTACGTTCGGTTCGTCTGTTCAGTTCGTCAGTTTTGCTAGTTCACCAAGTTCGGGTTCGGTTGTTCAGTTCGGTCGTCCGAACAGGCCGTTTGGTTGGACCATTCAGCTGTTCTGTTCAGCCGTTCGGGAAGTGTTGTTATGGGTGGGTTTTTTAATATGTTTTTTTGTTTTTTTATTGGGTTTTATATGGTTTTCTTTTGTTTTTTATTTGGTTTTTTGTTTTTTATATGGGGTTTTTAATTTATTTTTTTATCTAATATTATATATATCTGTCTACACTAAATCTAATTGCTATTAACTATTCCAAATGCTATGAACTAAATGGATTATCTAATAAGTACACAGACCTACTCCTACAAACACTAAAACTAAATCACTAACACTATCTCTATCACTAAGCTAACTCCTACAACTCTCTTCTATCTATCTATCTATCTATCTATCTATCTATCTATCTATCTATCTATCTATC
>QEPC01006987.1:127676-139217 GCA_003113815.1 Sphenodon punctatus
GGGGAGGCAGATAATTAGTTTCGTTTCTTGCAAGCCTCTCCACCCCTGGTGCCTGGAAGTCTGCTCCTCAGTGACTGACACCTCCCTGTAATGTTTGACCTTCCAGTGAAAGGTCAAACCTTTGACCTTTTTTTGCCACCCGAACTCATCCGAACGCGATCCGAACTGACCGAACTGTTCGGCCATTTCACAGTTCGGTGTTCAGTTTATTCGGTATGTTCGCGTTCGAGTTCGGTCGTCCGAACAGGCCGAGTTCAGGCCGAACTCCGAACTGCCAAACCGCGTTCGCCCATCCCTAGTTGCCATTTGTCCCCACCTTCTATGGACATAGCATGCTTCTTGTGACAGAGGGGACAGACAGGGCTTCATCTTTCTGTGTAGTAGTCAGAATTTGGGCTGTGGCGGGGAGCTGCCATTGCCACTGTGTCTTGCAGCCTCTATGCTCACCAGGGACATAGTAAATCAGGGGGTTTGTCCCCACATCGTTCCCTAAGCATCCCTCCCCACCATCCCTCTAGCATCCCCACAAGGTTTTGGTCAAAGTTGCTCCACTGCTACTCCTGTCAGGCCTTGGTTTCTCCTCATCCAGGGGACTCCTCCCCAGCAGCGCAAAGGTCGACTCCTCACTGCTGCTCTTCCTCTCTCCCCTCTCACCCCACATCAGGCACATGGAGAAGAGAAGGAGAATAGCAGGGGGGACTTGTTGAACCAGGGTAGGGAAGCAGAAGGGACCTCTGCCTATTGCTGCTGCTTCCCCAGCAGAGCTGAAGGCTGACAGTAGCCAGAAAGGAGGGTGGGGAGAGAGTATGGATCAGCCCCCATCTTTGCATGTGCTTTGGTGCAAATAGGGTGGGAAACATCAGGACATAGGCTCCTAAATTAGCAAGCTTTTAGCTCCCACCTCTGCATGCCTGAATTTAAATGTGGAATTAATTGATTCCTGGCAGATTGCAAAGGTTTGGGGGCTTCTTTAGACTAAAAAACCATCCCAGGATTCAGAGAGGGGACAAGTCCAGTTCTTCCCCCTTACAACTCAGCCAAGGGTGAAACTAGCCACCTGGCATGGCATTAAGGAGAGATGGAAGTCTGTGAAGAGGTACATTGGCAGAGATGCACAGGGGAAACTACAGGACAATCCCACCAGTAGCAACACTGGCTGCAATGCTGAATCTGCTGAAGTCAATTTAAATAGTGTCAGCAATGTACCTGATGCTTTACAAAGTAATTGAATAGACACAGTCCCTGCCCCTAGGGCTTACAATCTGAGAGACGGGGGGAGGAGACGAAGGAAGGGGGACAGAGGGAGAGACAAGGAGTGTAACATTCACGAGGATGCGAGGTCCCAGGTGCACGCCCTTGGTGTGGTTACATCAAGAATGATGGCTGGCTGGTCCTTGTGGTGAGGATATGAGTACACAGACCTTAGGTAACAGATTGTACTGAATGGAGGGTATCAGCAGGAGTTAGGTGAGGGGAGAGAGGAGTTGGGGAGGGCAGAGCGGAAGAGGTGGGTCTTGAGGAGGAATTTGAAATTATGAAGGTAGGGGGCGAGGCAGATGTGGGCAGGGAGGGAGTTCCAGGCGTGGAGGGCAGCTAGAGAGAAGGGATGATGGTGGTTAGGTGAGCAGGGGAGGCATGGGAGAGTGAGAGAGGGGACAGAGCAGCGGAGTTCTCGGACTGGAGTACGGAGGGAAATTAGTGCAGAGAGGTAGGGGGAGCAAGGTTGTGAAGAGCTTTATAGGTGAAGACTAGGAACTTGTGCAGGATTCATTCAAGGAAGGGGGAGCCAGTGAAGAGAGGAGAAGAGGGGCTGCATGTGGTCGAAGTGACGGACAAGGTGGATGACCCTGGCAGCAGAGTTTTGGACAGAGATTGATTGATTGATTTAATATATTTATACCCCGCCCCTCCTGCAAGCAGATAAGGGGAGAAAGGTGAGAGCAGGGGAGTCCAGTGAGAAGGAGGTTACAGTAATCCAGGCGAGAGATGACCAGGGCATGAACAAGGGTTTTGGCAGAGGATACAGAGAGAAAGGGTGAATCTTAGCAATGTTATGGAGGGAGAAGTGAGGTCTGCACCTATTGTTTTTTTTAACTCCTGCCAGCAGGTGAGCTGGTCCCATGGGATCTCCTTCCCCTGCTGTTCTCTCTTGTAATCTCCTTTGCTGTCTGTCCTTAATTTTCCTTTGTTCTCTTTTTCCAGTAAATTCTTTCCATCTCACTTACAAACCCCAGTCAGGACTACGGCCTTTTGCTCCACATAAAAGCTCTGTTTTTAGATGTGTAATTAGCTTTAACAATGTGCCATTATCCACCTCTACAGTAAAGCAGAATGCTCAATTTTACTGCACACAGTGGCATGTACGCCCCATGAACCAGCTCTGCAAGCATTAGCCTCCTTCCACTCATGGCTCCTTGGCCAATCTATTTTGTTAATATGTTCTGAATTTGATCCATTTCGGGCTCTCAAAAAGTTTAATTTACTTTGACTTGTATCCAAAATTCCTCTGGCGCTTGGATTTTGGAACCTCATTAAACTACGACAGCAACCACTGTGTAACACTGGCCATCTGCTCCTCGGGGCAAGAATATGCAGCTGCTGCTGGTTTTTAAATCACAGAAGAGTCCTAGTCCCACGCTGTAGCCTAGTATATAAAGTCAGCTGGAAGAGAGACTTCACACCTACGTGGCAGACTATTGTTTCAAGGACTTATGAAGAGCTATTCTAAATTGGCATCAGGAAAAAAATCCAAACATAAGGGTCAAAAACAAGAAAAGGATTGAAATTGTCTTGCCTGTTTCAGGAGCCTAACTTCCACGTGTTGGGTACCAGGCCTAAAACCAGCATCCCTAGTGTTCCCAGGTAATGACAAGCATAGCAGAGCCACCATCATGGCTTGGCTTTGGCCCTCAAGCTGCCTTCTATCTCTGGTCAGGCCAACATGCCCCCTCTGGCACCTGATAGGCCGCTCCTGGGTATATAGGTCTTCTCACAGGAACAGGAAGATGACTAGACCCGTGCATGGATTCCTGGCTTCTCATCCTTCCTGTTCCTGAACCTGTGCTTTTCTGATATGCCCTGGATCGGGACCCAAGCCTGTCTCCATTACAGCCTGGACCCTGATCCTGCCCTGGCCTGGCCCCTTATCTTGACTCCATTACTGGGCCTGACTCTGAAGACCGTCTTGTCCCAGATGAACCTGCTCCTTGTGTCATTTAACTCCCACAGCGCCTTTGTACCACTGAAGGGCTGGGCCCTTTATGAGGTGATAATTACATCAACATCTTGAGAAACCATTTGGGATGCTTCTACACACCCTCCATGACCACAGAAAATTCATGGAGTGAACATGGGTGCAACCTTGCAGTTCATATGCCTGAACATGGCAACACCCATTAATTTCTCTGCAGTGTCCTAGCTGGGAAGAACCAAGAGCTGCTGTGGACTAAAAGCTTCCAGTCCAGTTACAGCAGCCATGGCCTGGGTCCTGGGGGAGACCAGCACTGTCTCTGCTAGGGGATGCTACTGCCTGCCTCCTTTCATGTAGTACCTTGACTATGTGGTAGCTGAAACCTAGGGCCACATGGCTGTTGAAATGTGCGGACGCCTCCTTTGTTCTAGGCCTGCATATTTGGGACCCTTTCCCTCTTGTTTTTTATTAGGACTGAAACTTACCCTCGCATTTTTTGCAAATCTTGGAGAGAATCAGCTTTTCACCAAGATTTGCAGGAATGAGAACAGGCTGAAAACCCGCACTGGGCATGTGCAAAATGGCTGCTGCAGCCATTCTGTGCATGCGTAGAATGTTTCTAGGGTTTCAAGTATCTCGTGAGATTCTCAAGAACCCTCAATGCTTGCGCATGCATAAATGGCCATGGGGTGTGTGTGCATGCGTAGAATGGCCATGGTGGCCATTTTGCACCTGCACAAAGCGTTTTCAAGAGTCTTGTGAAATTCTCACAAGATCTCATTTCAACCCTACTTTTTATCACTAAGGACATTTGGATGAGAGATTTTAACTAAGACTCCATCTGATCCTGCTACCTCTTCCTTACCTGAGGTCATAGAAGCATCTTCATAACAACCCATGTTACCTCTAGGCATATGCACCCTCACAAGACCCTCATGAGGAAGGGACTACAGCAGGCTTTCTGTGTCCACTTGATCTGCAATGCCCTCCACTAGAGGGATCTCACCAGGATTGCTGCATTGGATCTTGCAATTCCTAAGGATGCCTCTGATATCAGCAACAGCCTGAAACGTCTCCTTCTCAGATGGAAAATCTTCATGGCACCTGAATCTGTGGTGCTAGGAACTGGTTGTTGAAAGGCTTAACATACTTCAGCAAACCATCCATGCAACTGGCCTCAGGTAACCAGCATGCCCACATCATTGTCAGAAGACAGATTCAGCACCATGTAGTTGAGTAACTTGAAATAAGTGTAGGAGCGTAGCTAGGGTGAGGTGGACTCTGGCGCAGAAGATAGAAAGCAATGCCCCTCCCCCACTCCCCCTCCCAGTGGCAGGGAACACAGCGGCACCAGGAAGCGTGGGCACACCAGGCTTGTGGGCCCTGATGCAGCAGCAACACCTGTCATGGGGTGAAATTTGGTTTTCAACCAGATTTTGTTTCTGGAAAGAATCTGGTCATTCAAGCCATTCTGGTGACACACAGAATGAACAAACCTTCCGATTCCATTTGACCGGAATTGATCAAAAATATTTTTGTCCCATTTTCTACATGCACAAAATGGCAGCCACTGTATACAAAATGGCAGTGACTGCCACTTTGTGCATGTGCAAATCATTTCATTGGAATTCTGATTGAAAACTTCAGTTGATCAGAGTTCTATTGATTGAGCAAAAAAAACCCCAAAGCCCTTCATTTCCCAGTGGTTTTTAAATAGGTCTCCTTAGACCCAGTAAAGTAAACCCAATACCGATCTCTCTCTCTCTCCCTCCCAGCCATATCAAACACTGGGTGTAACCAACGTAGTGCTGGCTGGTTCACCCGTTCTGGCCCACCTCGGCCAGTGCCGAACTGCATGCATCTGAGTGGGCCTGTTCAACCCTTGGTGTTAGGAAAGGAGGGGATTGGGAGGGGCACGAGGCTCTAAATCTGGGGTTCTGACACTTCCCTCCTTCCCACTCCAAACCCAGCGGGGCCCTCACAGGGAGTAAAAGGCCCTCAGGATCTTGTTCGGGCATTTCCTCCAGCACAGAGAGCAACCCAGATCGTCACAGAGTGGAGAGGGTGGGTCTCCCTGGGAGAGGAGAAGGGGAGGGGGAAATATTCTTACATGGTACTCACATACACTCAATTCTGTTACCAAGGGACACCACGGCGGGAAGTGTTGGTGCACAAAGTCTCGAGTCCAGGGGTGAAGGCCTCGCTGTGAAGGAAACTGGTGAAGGGGAAGGGGAAGGGGGTGGGTGGAAAGAAGCACACACAGATCTTTCACTTGTACCAGGGTGCACGGATCTGGGGGAGGGGGTACCCACACACACGCATACACCCAGACCCTCACGTACCCACTCTGCCACTTCAAGTACAAACTCACACTCTCACTTCAAACACAAGCACAGGCACCAACACACACACACACACACACACACACACACACACTGTTCAGAATCACTCTATACGAGACCAAGGTACAGGGACCAGTCTCTCAAAATGATTACTGGTGGGGAACAGAAAGCCCGCCAGTGTTTTTATCCTGGTCTCCGTGACCCACCCCAGGTGCTACTGCCTCCTGACTCTCGGGACCTGTCCCTGTGTTCATCACAGTGGGGCGGCTCCCAGGCCCTGCAGGGCTGCACTTCTCCAGCCTCACATTACATCACAGCTGGGCTCCGGTTGCCCAGCAACCTGAGGAGCATGCGTTGCAGCTTCCCCTGGGTCCTGTGACTCTGGGACATGCCCCTCCGGCTATGCACTGTGGTGCCGCCAGGGCCCCAGCTGCCTGGAAACTGGAGACACACATCGCTGGACTGGGGCCGCTTGTCCGGCCGGACATAGCCACAGTCGGACTGGGGCCCTGACCCCTGGTGGGGTTGATGGCTGGACTGGAAACATGGGCCTGGAATGAACCAGGCCCACAATCCAGCCCCACGAGCTGCCCAGATGGGCCAGAGTGGAGTGAACTGGGTGTGTATATCTGGTTTTGAACCCACCTGGCACAGTGTGTGTGTGTGTGGCGGGGGGGGGGGAGAACCGTATTGGGGTGGTGGGGGAAGTCATTTCACCCCTAGACGTGACTGCACATATGTTTCCACCCATTCTGGTTCCTTTTAACAGACTTGGTTAAGGTGAACCCTACTTTAGGCTCCCAGCCTCTGCTCTGATCTGCTTGGCTAACTTTCTCTCCATTGCTTACATTTGGGATAGAAAGTAAGCCAAACATGGCAACCAAACTCTCCCTAGACTCGTATTAATAGTATTCCAAATGCTTTGTCATCTTTCTTGCTCTCATCTGGATCCTCTCCAGGGTTATTTTCACAGCACCATTCTTAAAATGTGGTGCTCCAAACTGTGCTGAATATTCCTGTTGAGGCCAAACCAGTCCTGAATGAAGAGGTACAGTTGTTGCCGGTGTCTTGGATAAATGATACTTTTATTAATGCAGTCCCCAAATGGCATTTACTTTCCTTGTAGCAGAATTACATTGTTGACTCACACTCTTCAGCAAGACTCCATGATGATGATGATGATTGTATAGTATTTTCTTGGGGGTTATAAGGATGGGGGTGTGGAGGCTGAAGACTAGAGCTGAAATGAGTACCGACAAAAATGGGTCTACCTGTTGTAAGTGTGGGACTCGACCCAACCTGGTAACATCACGTACTGATCGGTAAATGATTAGTGCCCAATGGGCTACCCAGTGTACTGAAATACCATTATTGGCCCATTTCCCCAACTCCCAGTACTGATTTTCTTACTTACTGTCCCAATTCCTGTACTAATTTACTATTTTACTGGTTGGTACCAATCAGTAACGGCAATACTCGGTACTATTTTCAGGTAATTGGGGGCCTGATAGATACTTAGGTAGCCTGTTGGGTACCTGACACAGTACTCCAAATTGGAAGTATTACCCATGGGTAGCAAATGAGTTCTCTGATACAGCTCTACTGCAGATGGGGTGAATGTAATTATTGACATACGGGCCTTAATTCCAACATCTCTTACTTGGCTTGCTGGTGAAATGATTCATGAAATAAGTGTCACTTTGTCTGCCAGTTGGATGATCTTCATATAGGGTCAGCCTTATCACAGAGTGACCTGGGACAACTGTCCTGGGCCCTGATCTTTCTGGGGCCCCCTACAGTGGCCCCTGTTTTCACCAGGGCAGGATGTGGGGGCCCACTACCTCCCAGCAGGATCCTAAACACAACCATGCTTAGAGTCCCACGGAGGGTGCTCCCAAGGAGAGCCATACTTTATAAACCAAAAAGGAGTACGTACTTTACTCATATTTTATCTTCACCCTGGGTCCCCCAAAATTCTCGGGTCAGCCCTGTCTTTATTAGCTGAGATTTGGTTGACCATCATCTTCCTGATACCACTAGGCTATTTGTGAGCCAGTTCTGAAATTATGGCCCAAAGACTCCAACCTAGCTAGGGTTCACTTTCTCCCCTAGTCTCAGCAGAGAGGACAAGAACTGAGGCCATGTCCAATACACCACAGTAACTGAAGTAACTATTTCCATGCAGTTACATCAAAATAACTGCTTTTCTTCAGTACTGTTCATACTGCACCTGAGTTCTAAACTGAAGTAGTTACTCATTTCCCCCCTAATGGTCATGACACATAGAGTGATGCTGGAAGTGATGCAGCTACTTTGCTATAAATGTGTTCACAAGGTCATCTACCAATGATGAGAAGTAAGCAAAGTAACTATTTTGATTTAATTCAGTCTAAGTAACCACTCCATGCCAGTAGCGTTCAGACAAACAGAGTAAACCAAAGTAATACTGCACCAATCTCCCCCCTAGCTGAGTTATAACGTTTACTGAATCATGGTCGCCAGTCACCCTCACACCAGTAAATGTTCACACACAGAGTTACTTTGAAACACAAACCAAAGGGGAGTACATACTCCTGATTGTTCAAGAATATATCATTCTCTTCCTACTCCTGAATAACGTTGGTTTATTGCTCTGCTCGTATGAACACTTCAGGAGTAAAACAGAAGTAAGGCCCTTTTCACACAGACACGCTAACACTGATAAAATGGGTGTTACATTTTATTATACATGTTGCAGGGTACTCAGAGCAACCTCCAGCCCTGCAACATGTATAATAAAATGTAACACCCATTGTATCAGTGTTAGCATGTCTGTGTGAAAACGGCCTATTTCTCAGCTACATTGAATTAACTTGTCATTGGAATGTGAACACAGTTTCTTTGATGTAACAAGCAAAGGGGAGTATGTACTTATTTTTCAGGAGTGCATAACACTTTTTCCTGCTCTTCATTAACTTTGATGTAATGATTTGTTCATGTGAATGCTTTAGAAGTAAAAGTGAAGTAAGGTGCAATTACTTTGAAGTATCTGTTTGTTGGACTCTGGCCTGAGTGTCCCATGCAGGATGCTATCCGTAGTGCTGAGCTAACTCCAGCAACCCCTGCTCTGCAGATGGATAATCTTAGCCTGCAGGGCTGCTAGCCTGCTCATAATATAGGCTTGAGAGTTTTGGAAGACTTCTTTCCTTTGCCTGAGGCAATGCTGCAAGCCCAGTTAGGTCCCATTCTCTAAGCTGTGTGAATTTTTTCCTCAGCAACTCTGATCTGATCACTAATGGCTTGCCTGCTTTCTGGACTGGCTTTGTGTGTCTGTTGGCTGCTGTGCTGCAGCAGGGACGCAGGGGGTCTCGTTGCCTTCCTCCATGGAGGGTTTCAAGCAGACTGATTCACAAATACCAGAAGCTCTGTTCCCGGCTGGTTTTGTTCATCTCTGCTTGGCAGAGCTAGGTAGGGGACATGCGCTGCCCCTTGCTATTCTTACTCTCGCTGTTTGAGCCAGAAAATGTATTGTTCATCCGTTTGTTTTTCTGCACATGCTCCCTTGCTTGTTCACAGGCTGTTTTGTGTGAGCAGGTAGGAGACTATGAAAAACACTGCTCTATTTGTGTCAGTGCATGCTGGATGTCCATGTCCCTCAGCCTCCACATCCCCTCACTGACACTTGGCCTCTCATTCTTACCCCCTACATACTCTGCCCTGTTGTCAATACTCAGCCTTTATTTTGCCCCTCACACACTCTGTCCCCACACCAATACTTGGCCTTTTGTTTCTCCCTCACACACCCTGGGTGTTAACAGGTGAGATGTTGCCCCCCCACTACACACACCCCCCATTTACCCCAGATTTATGCACCCATGTGAGGGGTTGCCACCAGATGTTTGCCCCAGTTTGGGCTGCAGCAGCGCCGCAAGGCATCATCCCCAGAAAGGTGAGGCATGCCATACGTGCTGCCTCCCATCTCATTGCGGGGGGGGGGGGGGGGAGCATGGGTTGGGCTGCATTCTCCAACATAGAGTTGAAGTTGCAGCAGCCTAGTGTGGTTGTGAGAGTGACCAGACCTAATGAACATATCTGATATCAGAGCAGGCTTCATATCTGACTCAATGGATGTGGATTGGAGCAGTAAAATCTGACAGATATAACATTGTATTTTAATATTCCTTTCACTTCTACTCCCCATCACACCCCTAATTCCTTCATCTATACTCAGCCTTTCAGTCTCACTCCTAAAACCCTGTCCCCTCACTGATACTCATCTTTTCAAATCACCCCTCACATATCCCTGAATGATATGTGGCCTTTCATTCTCACCCCGACCCAGCTTTATCCTCATTTAATCCCTTTTACCCCTCATGGGAAACCAGGGGAGGTTAAAATGAATTAAGAGGTACTTGTTTCTCAAAAAGCACTCCTGAGAACCATTCTTGACAAGGTTCCCCATCTAGTTCCTCTGATTCTCCAACTCCCTTGCATTTTAGCACACAGACATCACCAGCCGGCTCCAAGGAATTAGCACAAAGCAAAGCAGGCTGTTATCATCTGAAATTTATTTTACACATAAACAGCTGATGTTTTGTCTGCACCAAACCTCCTGTCTGGGCAGGTGATAAAACATCTGGGATGGCCTCTAAATAATGGCAGGAGGATACGGGGGGTGGGATGGGGGGCTCTCCTGGGATCAGACTTAACAGATGTGGCAGAGGAAGAGCAATTTGTAAATGGGCTGTGAATAGTAAGGGTCTGGTTATTCTGCCTGACAGCAGCAGAGAGATTACAGCAGGGAGGATTGTGTGAACAGCAGGGGGAAAAGAAAGCATGTGTGCCCAACAGAACTGATCTAATTAGGCATGTGGGTTCAGTTACCTAAGCACTGGTTTGGGCCTTCATTCTCTTCCTGTCATTCACACAACACTCTTCCCTCATGCAAATTCACTACTTGTTCTTAAATCTGTGTTTGCTGAACAATTGATCAACAGGGAAAAAGAAAACTTACTCTCTCATCTGTAGAGTTACCGCCCCTCTGGATTTAATCTGGAGTCCCTGGGTTTTACAGGAACTGAAATTGGTAGCTGATTTGTTACCCATGGATAATAACCACACTTTTGAATAGTGCATCAGGTACTTAATGGGCAACTCAGTTACTGATTGGGTACCCAGATACTTGAATAAACAGTAATTTGCAGTACCATTTCCCCCCCTTCTGATTACTGATCAGTATATCGGTACAGAAAAATAAAAAATTGGGACCGGAAGTAAAAAAATCAGGATTGGAAGTCGACATTCTGGGATTGGAAATTGACTTTCTGGGATGGAAAACCACAAAAACAATATCAGAAGTTAACATTCTGGGACTGGAAGTTGACATTCTACTACATCAGGTACTCAAATCAGGTTGAAATTGGGTACCGATCAGTACTCAATTTTTGGTCAATTTGGGAACTGGAAATTTGATAGGTATACCTCTTTTTGTGGGTACTCGTTTCAGCTTTAGTTTTAACCTATCATTTCTGGGTGAAGCCCGGAGTGTTCCTGGATAACCAAGATAAATTGGGGCTTTGAGGGGGGGGGCATGTTGGAAAAGGGTGGGGCAGAGAGAAGCTCCTGTCTCCTTTCTGATGTGCCCTTAGACTCTTTGGAGCATCATGACCCAATGATGCTCTCAAGGGGATGAGATCATGTCAGAAAGGAGTGGGGGATGATAGTCTAGAGGAAATGTGGCCATGTCAGAAAAGGGCAAGAGAATCTATTCGCCCTGCCTACTTTCAGCATGACCCTGCTCCCTTCATCTCAAAGCTGTGGAGGGAGGTAGCATCCCCATTTCCTTGGAATTGAGGCTTGCATGGTTGTCAAGGGGATGTGGGGTGAGAAAAGAAATCCCCACAGGACTACATAGACTTGTTCTTGAGGAAATTTTTGTTGGATTGTGCAACAGTCACAAGTAAAAGCCCATTACAAGTCCTACAAGCTTAATATGGGGCTTGTCCAGTAGGGGGAGGGTCAGGGGATGAA
>QEPC01006987.1:139317-149390 GCA_003113815.1 Sphenodon punctatus
CCTAAAAAACAGAACGCTAACTGAAATGGTTAGATGCATGTTAACAGACTCTGGACTACCAGAAAGATACTGGGGTGAAGCAGCAGTTGCTTCTACTTACCTACAAAACCGGCTGTATTCTACAACAGTGAGGAAAACTCCATATGAACTGTGGCATGGTCAAACCTAGCGTGGGCCACATCAGAGTATTTGGAAGTAAGACTCACGTATATATCCCAGAGGACAAACGTACCAAGCTGCAAAACAGAGCAGTGGAAGGCATCCTTGTAGGATACAGTGAACATTCCAAAGGCTACAGGATCCTGGATTCACGCACAGACAGAATAACCATTAGTAACAGTGTGACCTTTGTGGAAAACTCAAGCGACAGTGTGATGATGCTCCAAGGTCCAGACGAAGGAGAACAATCAACCATGGACAAAACCATTGAAAGGGAGCAATCCTCTGAACAAATGGTCGAAATCAGTACAAAGGTAACAGAAGTGCAGGAACAGACACAGCTGGCTGCTGATGCTGAGCCAAGGCAGTCAGTGAAGTCTAACAAAGGCATTTCCCCTACTCGTCTGTCCTACAAAGACACCACCAGTAAATTCAATTGTCAGAGCCAGCATCCTGGGAGGACACCTAGCAGATGTCAGAAGGGGAAGCAGAAAAATGGGTAAGAGCAGCTGAAGAAGAAGTAAAGTCCATGCAGGACAATGTAACGTGGACACTTACTCCACTGCCCATAGGGAGAAAGACTATAGGTTGTAAATGGACATTTAAAATAAAGTACAATGCGCAGGGAAATATTGAACAGTACAAGGCCCAAATTGTCACCAAAGGATACTCCCAGAAGTACAGAGAAGACTATGAATTGATGAAGTGTTTGCACCTGTAGTTAAGCACAGTGCAATCAGAACATTGTTAAGTATAGCTGCCAGAAGAGGAATACAAATCAAGCATATGGACGTGAAAACAGCGTTCCTAAATGGTGAGTTGAAGGAAGATATTTACATGGACCAACCATTGGGGTTTGCAGACTTTGAAAGGCCGGATCTTGTATGCAAACTGCACAAAAGCATATATGGGCTTAAGCAGGCCGCCAGAGTGTGGAACACTAAAATAAACAAGGTGCTCATGAGGGAAAATTTTACCAGCAGCAAAGCAGATCCCTACTTATACACAAAGAGACTAAGGGGCAGGTGGATCTTTGTATTAATTGATGTCGATGACCTTATCGTATGCTTTGAGCAAGAAGGGGATGAGTGTGAAACAATGAGAACTCTAAATCAGGACTTTGAAACTAAGAACTGGGTAACATAACACACTACCTGGGAATACAAATTGAAAGAGAAGATGACGGAAGCTATCTTCTCAGCCAAAGGCAGGCAATAGAAGAGATAATAGAAAGTTTCAGCATGGGGGGTGCGAAGGCAGGAAATACCCCTATGGAAACCAGCTACCCAAAGGAGATCAAAGTACTGAGCTTATTGCTGCTAGACAATAAGCAATACAGAAAGGCGATAGGAAAGCTCTTGTACATTGCCACAATCACAAGGCCTGACATTGCGGTGGCAATAGTTATACTGTGTAGACAAGTCTCAGCCCCAACCCAAAGGGATTGGAATGCAGTGAAGAGGGTCTTACAGTACCCGAAAGGGGCTGTGCACCTCAAGCTACAGCTCTCAGTAACTTCTGTGTCAGACTGGAAGGGGTACGTGGATGCAGATTGGGCTGGAGACCATTTGGACCAAAAATCTACCAGTGGGTACCTATTTTTGCTTGGTGGAGGACCCATCAGCTGGTGCAGTAGGAAACAAGCCTCTGTGACACTTTCCTCGACGGAGGCAGAGTACATGGCAGTGGCACACACCAGCCAAGAAGTTATCTGGTTGCGACAGCTTCTGAATGATCTGGGGCAAAAATTGGACAGACCCACACTGATCCTGGAAGACAACCAAGGATGTATAGTGCTGGCGCAAACAGAAAGAATCAACCCTAGAACCAAGCACGTTGATGTAAAATACCATTTCCTGAAAGACTCACAGGAACAAGGACTCATAGATCTGCAATACTGTCCTATAGAGTATATGACAGCGGATGTGTTCCCAAAGTCACTACCAGGGGAACGCCATTGCAAGCTGTTAAGAAGAACGAACCTAGTGGGTTTGACTAGTGACTGTTGAGAAGGGGTGTTCGATTGTGCAACAGTCACAAGTTAAAGCCCTTTGTAAGTCCTGCAAGCTCAATATGGGACTTGTCCAGTAGGGGGAGGGTCAGGGGATGAAACAGGTTTTTTTCCCCCTCCTTATCTCCTCTCTCTGTCCTCCATCTTGTACCATGCAATCTGTACAGTATGGAAGCATGTCTTCTGAGTTCTTAGTAAAGTTCTGTTTTGAAGAAACTTCTGCTGTGTGTTATTGAACAGAAAGCTAACTCTACAATACTTTTACCCTCCCCACAAATTTTCACATTTATGGCAAATGGAGGATATTTTCGGGCTTGCATGATACAAACTGTTGGATGAAATGGTCTCATTGATCTCTTCTGTCTTTAAAATCTATGTGTAGCAGGGGGTCTTCCCAGGGCCACATGGGGGCACTGGGTTCTCATTATGGGGAATTAGCTCACCCCTCTGCTACACCTATTCAGCCCAAGCCTCAGCTGAATCCCCCTCTGAGGAAGGGGGTATCCTCCTGTAGGACCCCACACAGTCTCACTCAAAGGGTATTACGTCCACAGTCCTTTATTAGACTCAGTGTTCACAATTCCTGGGCTGCTGGCTCTGTCGCCTCCACCCTGCAGGCCCAGGTCAGTCTCTCACAAGCTCAGGAGCACCACCATCTCAACCCCCATTGTCCATCTAGTCAGGCCTCAAAGCCCCAGGCTCTGGCCAAGCCTATCCCCAGGCACTAGGCTCCCTCCTGGGCACAGTCTCTCCTCAGTACCTGGTTCCACCCTCATTCTCCATCCTTCAACACCCTGGAGAGCATAGCACGACTAGGCTTCTTCAGGGACATGTTGTTCCTTCAGCTCCCTAGCAGAGACTGTCCTCCTTGCTACCTTGCCTCTCCTTATATCCCAGCAGAGTGGGTGTGGCCAGGCTTCTAATCCTCTACCTTAAAGGGTCAGTGTCCTGTCCACTCTGACTCAGGGTCTCCCAGCCTGTTCCCTTCACAGACTGGTCCAAAGCTATGGGCCTGGCTCTGCCACTCACCTATGCATGCTCAGCCCTCTAGCTGGCCCACGCAGCCCCCTTCTTAAAGGGACAGCAGTCTCACAGGACTGCTCCCTGCTACACTATGAATCTATGCCTTGGGACATGTCGTCATGTAATCCCCGTATTTTACCCAAGGTGAGGGTGTATGGCCTGGTCTCTGCTTTGTGGGTGGGTGATGAGGGTAGTCCCAGTAGTGTTTGGTGCTTGGGAATGCAACAGGAGACAGACAGGTTTCAGAAGCCGTTTTTAGATTAGATGAACCCCCGCTTGTCCACCCATCCCACACGTATCCACACGCTAATCTGAAGGTGAAATGGGGGGCGGGGGCACTCCCATGACCCATGCACTGCCCACACATGAAGCATTGGGAAGGGACGTGCAAACAGAACCAAGTTCGGAAATTTGGTTCGGGTCAAAAATTGAGTTTGGTTCAAAAGTTTGGTTTGGCCGACCGAACTATTCGAGTTCAGTTGAATTCTGAACTTCCGAACCGAGTTTGTACATTAAAACCCGGGTTTTTTGGCCTTCCAAACTGGTTCGGATTCGACCAAACAGTTCAGTCGTATTCGAGTTCAGTTAGAAAGTTCGGTTCCGTCGACCGAACTATTAGAGTTCGGTCTGAACTCTGAACTTCCGAACTGTGTTCACACATCCCTAGCAATGGGGGGAAATCCAGGATGCGCTATCTGGAGGCATGTGAAAATGTGTGTGGGCAGGGGTGCACTCTCATCCCTGGCCTGTTTTAATCCCCTCACTCACTGGATGTGCATGGGCAGTCCGTGGCTGTCCCACACAGTGCACACGGACCCGCCCTCCCCCCAGCTGTGCCCATTTAAAAATGACCAGAGTGTGAGGCAGATTTCTGTCTTTTTCAAGTGTCCTGTCCATCTCTAGGATTGTGGGCCTGGAAGATGGTGTTTCAAGTCTTATACAGCTACTTTTGGAGAGAAGGTACCAGAATGTAATCAAGCATAATCTCTATATGAATAATTTAGCTGGACTTGTGCAAAAATTGATTCTTCCATAAAACCCTGCCTCATTGTCTTTCTAAATTCTAGCTGCTGGCTGGGAGTGTCTGTGTCTCCCAATCCTCTTAACACAAACACAAGAAGCAAGTCTTCTCTGAGTTGAGTCATCCTTTTCCTCTTGCTTGGACAGGAGTCTCCTTTGTCAGAGTATCCTGGAGAACTCCTGATTTCTCCGGGTCATCCAGGGGTACCCATAACTAACCTTGAGAATTGGAGCTTATGGGGGGAGCCAGGGGATGGCCATGTAGCACTGACAACTCTCACAAATTTATCACAAGAAACACAATTTCGAAGCCTGACTTGCAAAAGCCCTTTTTACCAGTTTAGTTAATTTATTAAAATACTAGCTTATTTTAGTGATCCAAAACAGATAAATAGTAATACATGAAAGAAAGAAACATACATACAAAAACATAACGTGAAAAGTATATAATCAAGGAACGATTGTCACTGGTTTACCATAAATCTATGTCTCAAGTCTGGAAGCCGATACAAGAAAGCCTCTTAAATTTGCTGGTAGATCCAAATTAATTTCTCGTAATTAGAGAAAGTAACAAGAAAGTTGGGAAGGGGAAAAATCAATTGATTCCTAATATGGCTGTATTTTGTGCATGTGACAAATGGCCCCAGTGACTATTTTGTACATGCACATTGCGGAGCAGGGAACTCAGCAGCATGCTTCAGCAAGGGAGCCTGCCAGGAACCCCTCCCATAGCAGCAGCAGGCCGGTGGAGTTTCAATCAAGTGGAGCAGCAGCGGGCCGGTGGACTTTCAATCAAGCCCTCCAAGGCTGGTAAGTACATGTCAGGCCCTGGAGTGTGGGATCCGAAAATTAAGGGCCCGGAAATGACAGGTTGATTTATGGCCTGCTTTGGATTAAACCAGAACAGCCTTTTTTGGGCCATTACAGTTTAATCCAAAGCAGAAAGTTCATCCCTACTGCTCATGACTCCCTTGCTCCTCAAAACACATTTGCCCCTTCTTTGTTGCCCTATGCCTGGAACTCTCTCACTGAATACATTTGTTTTGCTTCCTCCTTCCCTCCCAACCTTCAAATCCTTCCTGAAATCCTACCTCTTGCGTCAGGCTTTCCCTAGCTCCTCATCCATTTAGTGACCTCCCTGATCTTCTTAGGGTCCCTCTCTCCCCTGTAACTAAGGCTGCTTTTAGACAAGTGGTGCGTGCTCGCAGTGGGAAATCACGGCTATATGGCGAAAGCCAGCCTAATAAAATTAAAATTGAAATTGAATTGATACCGAATTGGAAGATTTTTTTCGGTATCGGTATCATTTGGCCCTGAAACAACCCCTGGTCTCCACCCCTGGTGCCAGGAACTCTGCTCCTCAGCTGCCTCCCTCTTCCAGTCACATTTTTCCCACCCAAAGTCACGTTTTTCTCAACCCCGAACCCATCCGAACTCACTCGAACATGACCGAACTGTTTGGCCGTTTTTGAGCTCGGTTCGGACGTTCGGTTCAGATGTCCGAACAGACCGAGTTCGGTCTGAACTCCGAACATCCGAACCACATTCGCACATCCCTACTGACCATACGCGGTCTCTTTCAATCTGAGTGTCTGGCAGAGAGTATGAGCTGGCAAAGTGCTTGTGAAACTTCATTGCACAAGGAGTTGCTTGTGAGTGCACCAGTGAAGCTGGGAACAGACTAGGAACATAGTCAGCTCAAGAGTGATAGAGAGGCCAAAGGTCAGGCCAGGGCGAGGGTCTTCCACCAGGCTCTTTAATTCTCGCTGTTTAAATGTCTCTAAGGGGAAGCTAGAAATGGTCTTAACAGCTTAATGGAAATAATAAAAGTTAAACAACCAGAACATGTTTTATTCATTCTCTCTCTCTTTCTCTCTCTCTCTCTCTCTCTCTCTCTCTCTCTCTCTCACACACACACACACACACACACCCTTAATGCAAGGGTAGAAGCAAAGTTTGTGAATGGGGAGTGCTGGGTTGCAATGCTAATGGGGGAAGACACCATATGGAATTACAGGTTATGGAGTGCATCTCCACCCCCGCCTTGAGCTCTGAGAGTAGGAGAGGAATTCTCTCACTCCGGTGGACAAAGTGCTCTGAGTCCCACAACCCACCCGCATTTGGGTGTGTGCATACACCTGAGTGGCTGGAGCGGAGTTAGGCATCCGCTCAGGCAGTGATGCTTCTGTTACAGCAAGGAGGTAAAAGCAAATGCCTGTACTTGGATCAGAACTAAGTCTAGAGTGGGGTGAGCATGGAGCTGGACTTGTGCAGCATGGACCGATCATCCCCCTGCCCTGCCCCCCATAGCACCCGGGGCTGTGATTGTGGAGTTCTCCGAAGGGCTTGCATGTACAAACGTATGGGTGTGGCTGTGTATATGCTGTGTTGGGTGAGATATTTGAGTCTTCCTAGTTTTACTTTCAGGGGCATAGTTAGGTTGGGATGGACATAGTGCAAATGAGGGAGTGAGCCCCAGTGCCCAGGGCAGAGGAGAGCTGGGGCAGATCTGGGACAGCACTAGTGTTGCCACCTATGCAAATGTTTAAGGAACACTTATGAAAAATACATGTTGCAGACCCTGCAACATGTTTTTTTCATCAGGGTTCCTTAAGAATTTGCATAGGTGGCAATCCTAGGTGGGAGGGAGGCCAAGATCCGGGGATGGGAGATGGGGGTGGAGGTCATCAGGGTGAGAGGTTGTGGGAAGGTGGAGTCACTGGAAGCAGGGGGCAAAGCCTTGCTGAGTGGTGGGGGGAGACACACTAGGGTGGGGAGGCAGGGCCCAGAAGTCTTGCCCACCTGCTCATCACTCCTTTGGGGCTGCCAGACCCCATGCCCTTGCATCCCCACGCCACCCCCTCTCAGATAGGTGCTGTTCCCTGCAAAGTCTGGGTGTTTGAGGGGGTGAGGAGGTGACATTGGTGGGGATGCTGGAACATCTGTGTGCAGAGGATTGTATGCGTGCGTTCTATGTGCCTGCATGGGGTGGGTGGGGTGGGTGGGGGGGGAAGCAGGCTCATGGGCAACAGTGCACCTGCATCCAGGAGGCTTATGAAATATACATGGCACAGGGCTGCATTGGAACCAATGCAGCCCTGCACCATGTATTTTTCATAAGACTCCTGAATTAAAGGGGAAGTATAGCAACCCAAAGTTGCACCAGTTACACCTATTTTAGCTACTCCTGTGTTATATCCTACTCTCTGTGAAGGTTTCCTGTATATCCTGTCAATGGATGTGTGCATGCTTGAGTATTGCATACACATGTGTGTGTGTGTGTGTGTGTGTGTAAGTGCACACAAGTCTGTATATGGTATTGCATTCAGATAGACACTCGAGTTCTTCTCAGTGCTTCACTTTTCTCAGAGGTTTCCTTCCTTTCCAGGCCTCTTGCTCAGTTCCTGAGGGTTGGGATGAACATTCATAGAAGGAACTGGTTTTCTGGTTGCCAGGGTGTTGCTGCAGCAAGAACAGCCACATAAGACAGACCCTGCCAGTTCAGCTAATGGAAATTCCCTTTGGTTATTAGCAGGGACCTGAGTTCACTGTGTTTTCCCCACTGGTGGCAAAAGAGAAAACGCAGCGAGCAGCATAGAGCCTTGGCACATAGCTGAACAATTCTGATTCTTTCCAGTAAATGACAGAAGCATGCACACTCATCCTGGTCATTCCACACTGCTTGAATTGGACAAAGAAGCCCCTTTTTAAACAGGCCATGACTGGGGTGGGGATGGTCCATGGGTGCGCCGGTGCGGGGGGAGGGGGAGAGACAATCCCCTCTACATCCGCATGTATGCCCCCAGATGGAGCAACTGGTGTTTTAGCCAGTTGCTCCGTGTGTTGGCGATGGATGAGGTGCGTGTTACGCGAGAGCGCTCACACATGCCCACTCACCCACCGCCACTTTCAGACAGGACGCACCCTCGTGTCCACTGCATCGACATGAGTGGGTGCATCTCGTGTAAAAAGGGCCAAAGTATGAAGAGGAAAATGCATAGGCCAGGGGTGAGAAACTTTCTCCTCCTGCGGGCTACCTGGAAAATTAGTACAGGTGCTGCAGGCTGGATCAGTATTGCGGGTGGGGGTGTGTGTACTTAACAGGGGTGCGCTCAGGATGGGGGAAGGAAGAAGAGGGATCTATGCCATGGATCTATTCCTGATCCTTGAGTGCATGCCCTCATCTTGACTCCCTTCTCCTGAGCTCATTCTTGAAGTACTTTAGGGAAGGTAGACAGGAAATGAAAAATCTCAGCGAGTGTTAAATTCCCGCTGTTTTTGCTATTTGTCATTATTTTTGCAAGTTGAACGGGACTGCCATGGGCAAACCCAAGTTCTGGGTTTGCCTGTGTGCACTCCTGGAGGGCATGGAGACAAAAACTTGCTGGCTAAGCACCAGGAAACAGTGCTGGAAAAATGCCATAAACATGCTGTAAAACTGCCATAGAAAAATTCCTGGAAAGTGACAAAAAGTCCTGAAAAATGATGAAAAGTCCTGGAAAGTGACAAAAATGACCAAACAAATGGCAGCAGCACAGAATCACTGGATACTAACTGTTGCCAGAGACGCAGAATTCTCCCCCAAAAGACAGGCCCCCCCCATGCTCGGCAAGGCCACGTGGGACATGGGTCGGGGTGTGTGTGGGGAGCCTGAGTGGGGTCAGGGCTGAGTCACAATGTAGCATAGGGGGAAAAGGCCCCTTCATGCAAAAACCAGTCTGCCCTTGGAGAAGGTGATTAAGTGGAGGAAGCCCTGAGTAAGTACAGGGCAGTTAAGAAAGGGCCCCCTCTCTGTTTTAAGAAACCACTGCTGAATAGAACTTGGATCAGCAATGGCTTCAAAGGCATGGAGAATTAAACCACCCTATGTTTCTCTCACACAAGCCAACGCCCCCACGCCCAATCGGTGGAAATGCACCTTGGTATCACACTTCAGCTAGGGATGGGCGAACGCGGTTCAGAAGTTCGGAGTTCGGACCAGACTCGGTCTGTTCGGTCAACCAAACCGAACTTCTGAACCGAACTTGAATTTCAAACTGAACCAAACTGAATTTCTGAACTCTGTTCTGTTCGCCCATCCCTAGTGGCAACACACACCAAAAAAATCTGGTTTTGAATGACTGAACTTGGTTCAGAAGTCTGGAATTTGACTGAACTCGGTCTGTTCGGTTAACCGAACTGAACTTCCGAACAGAACTAGAATTTAAAACTGAACCGAACCGGATTTCCGAACTCGAATTTCAAACCAAACTGAACTGAACCGAATTTCCAAACTCTGTTCTGTTCTCCCATCCCTACCTTCAGCCTAGGGCTCCCCTCATGATTCCCTTCTGTGCACAAATCACTTGAAGCCCTCTCCCCTTTCATGCCCAGATGTGTCCTTTGTCTCCTCAGCCCAAGTCTGTTTACCTTATGCATTTTCCCTTTGTTGTACCTGGACACACACCTGGCCCGCTTTCCTTTCACGCCCAGATGTGTTCTTTGTTCCCTCAGCCCCCATATGCATCTTCCCTTTGTCATGCCTGGACCCACACCTGGAATCCCTTTTGTCCTCCCTATGATCCAATCGTGGAACCCCTGAACCTATCCCAAATCCTTTATCCTAAACCCTATAACTGCTCCTCGCTCCCCCTCTGAAATTGAGAAAGCTTTGGATGCAAACACGTGTGTGTCCCTCTGTGCATGTCTGTGTCTTAAGGGGTCTCCCAGACTTTGGTCTGCTCCTTCCCTTCATCCCCGAACTTTGCTAGATCCGCAGGCTGCCTGTCCCCTTTTCAATGACAAGGAGATGTAACCATTGATCCTGACTTTCCATCTTGCTTCTCTCTCTCTCTCTCTCTCTCTCTCTCTCTCTCTCTCT
>QEPC01006987.1:152570-196200 GCA_003113815.1 Sphenodon punctatus
GGGATCGGGTCATACTTACCGGCGGCTGCAGGGATGCCGCGGCCGCTGGTGCTGGGGGGTGGGCTCGCCTCTCAGTCTTTTTTTAAACAAAAAGCCAGGCTGGGCAGGGTGGGTGGGGGGGTGTCCCCCCTTCCACCCGCGCAGCCTGGACTCGGGGAGGGTTTTTTTTTGTTTTTTTTTTGCTGGGTCTTTAAGTTTTTTACATTGCAGCCATTTTTAAATGGCTGCAATGCAAAAAAATCCGGTACCCAGAATCCGGTACCCGGACCGGATTACCGGGTCGAATCCGATAATGCCGGTACGCCCGGTACCGGCATTATCGGATAACGGATTTTCCGGTTTTCCCACCCCTACTAGATATTACAAGGAGACATCCACTGTTGATGCAGTCAGATCCAATTATTCCTAATGCAGCCACAGCTTCTGTTGCTTCTTGGAGTTGGTAAAAGCAAGACTGGGAGCCTCAGACACTCCTCCTTGCCTGGTGTCTGTTTTGGAGGAAATTCATATTCTTTCTCCTCATTTGCCTTCATTAAAAAAAAAAGATAAAGGAAATGAACTTTTCAAAACCTTTGGGAAACTTTGGGAGAAAACAATGAGCTGGTCCTCTGATAATGCAGCCCCATCTCAGGCAGCAGTCACCAACCTTGGATAGAATGGGGAAGAGGTGGGATTTATGGCTAGGGGGGCCTGCTCCAGAATTTGTAGTGGCAGCATGATCCCATGTCTGTTTTGCACTGTCACTAGGCCTTAGCACGAGCATGAGTCCCATTGACTTTAGTAGAATCAGACTGGTGCTAAACAGTCTAAGGACTGCCTTGTAGATGTGGATGGGAGCATAGGGCTAATGGATCTGTCCCAAGTCATTAGATTATAGAGAGTAGAAATTACTGTCTGTGCACTGGGAACAGGACCCGAGATCTGGTTAGAGATGCCAATAATAATGTTTGTTCCCAGACTCAAGGGGCTGTCACCTCTGGCCTTGTAGATTACTCACTGTGGGATGCTATTGTCACCTGCCTCTTCAACCAGTTACCATTTCATTAAACCCTGCCTCCATTCCCCCTCCACTTACTAACACAGCAGCAGGCCATAGCTGGATGACAATCAATGACTATCCGCATTTTCTGTGTGAACCTAGCCCATAGCCTGTTGCTCCCTAGTCGTCATCATCGTCTTCTTCTTCTTCTTCTTCTTCTTCTTCTTCTTCTTCTTATTATTATTATTATTATTATTATTATTATATAGCACTAGCAATGTACCTGGTGCTTTACAGAGAATAAAATAGACACTGTCCCCACCCGAGAGCTTACAATGTAAAGACAGGGGGAGGGGAGACAGGGAAGGGGGAACAGAGGTAGAGACAAGGGGTGCAACATTCATGAGGATGCGAGAACTCAGGTACATATTCTTGGCTTGGTTACAGTAAATTAGGAGTTTGCAGATAACAGGTGGGGGATAATCCTGGGCGGGGATGATTAGCAGGAGTTAGGAAGGACGGAGCGGAAGAGGTGGGTTTTGAGGAGGGACTTGACGGTGTGGAGGGTGGGGGCAAGGTGGACAAGGGAAGGGAGGGAGTTCCAGGCATGAGGGGCAGTGAGGGAGAAGGGACGAAGGTGGTAGGGGGAGCAGGGGAGGCATGGGAGGGTGAGGGAGGGAATGGAAGAGGAGTGGAGTGCTCGAACAGGGGTTTGGAGAGAGATCAGGGCAGAGAGGTAGGGGGGAACAAGGTTGTGAAGGGCTTTGTAGGTGAAGACGAGGAGCTTGTGCAGAATACGCTCAGGAAGGGGGAGCCAGTAGAAGGAGGAGAGGAGAGGAGAGGCTGCACATGGTCAAAATGACGCGCTAGGTGGATGATTCTGGCAGCAGAGTTTTGAACAGAGATGAGGGAAGAAAGGTGAGAGCAGGAAAGGCCAGCGAGGAGGTTACAATAGTCGAGGCGTGAGATGACTAGGGCATGGATGAGAGTTATGGCAGAGGAGACAGATAGAAAAGGGCAGATCTTAGCAATGTTGTGGAGGGAGAAGTGGCAGGATTCAGCCACGGAGTCAATGTAGGGTTTGAAGATAAGGTATGAGTCGAAGATGAAACCCAAGCTGCGAGCTTGGGGGACAGGGAGGATGGAGACCCCGCCAATGGCAATTGACAGGGAAGAGGGAGAGGAAGGATTGGGAGGGAAGATAAGGAGTTTAGTTTTCGCCATGTTCAGTTTGAGTTGGCATTGAGACACCCAGGCGGAGATATCAGAAAGACAGTTGGTGAGACAAGCTTGAACAGAGGAGGAGAGAGAACAAGTGGAGAGATAGAGTTGAGTGTTATCAGCGTATAGGTGGTATTGGAAACTGTGGGAGGCAGTGAGTTTGCCTAGAGATTGGGTGTAGATAGAGAAGAGGAGAGGGCCAAGGACGGAACCTTGGGGAACCCCGACTGAAAGGGATAGGGAGGAGGAGAAATAGGAGTTAGGAAGAGATATATTGAAGGAGAGGTCAGAAAGGTAGGAGGAGAATCAGTCAAGGACAGAGTCCCGGAATCCCAGGGAGTGAAATGATTCAAGCAGGAGCGAGTGGTCAACAGTGTCAAAGGCAGCAGAGAGATCAAGGACAAGAATAGAGTAAAGGCGGTTGGATTTAGCCACAAGAAGATCATTGGTGATATTAACAAGAGCGGTTTCAGTAGAGTGAAGGGGGTGGGGGAAGCCAGATTGGAGGGGGTCAAGGGAGGAATTGGAGGAGAGGAGGTCGAGGCAATGGGAGTAGACAACCCGTTCAAGGGGTTTGGAAGCAAAAGGGAGGAGGGAGACAGGATGGTAATTAGAGGGTTTAGAGGGATCCAGAGTGCAGTTTTTGAGGATGGGGGAGATAGTGGCATGTTTAAAGGCAGAGGGGAAAGAGTCGGTAGAGAGGGAGAGGTTGATGATGTGCAGGAGGGGAGGGGCAACAGTGGAAGCAATGGAGGCCAGGAGGCGGGAAGGAATGAGACCCAGTGGGCAAGTGGAGGGGTTGGAGGAGGAGAGCAGGGAGGAGATTTCCTCAAGGGAGGCAGGAGGGAAGGAGGACAGGAGAGAGGTGGGGGGAGGAAGGAGAGGAGTTGGAAGCGATTTCCAGGCGGATCTTGTCAATCTTATAGGTGAAAAAGAGAGCAAGATCCTGAGTGGAGAGAGAGGAGGGAGGAGGGCAGGGGGGGTTGAGAAGGGAGTCAAGGATGGAAAACAGGCGGCCAGGGTCCTGGGAGCAAGACTCAATGTGTGAGGCATAGTACTGCTGTCTAGCAAAGGAGATAGCAGAGTTGATTGAAGAGAGACAGAATCTGAAGTGGATGAAGGCAGCGTGGTAGTGGGATTTGCGCCAGAGGCGTTCAGCAGCCTGGGTGCAGGAGCAGAGATGGTGAATGGTGGAGGTTAGGGATGTGCAAATGCAGTTTGGGGGTTCAGGGTTTGGACCAAACTCGGGTGGGTTCGGCCCATCCCCAAACCCCCAAACCCAAACTGCCCCCTGCCCAAACCGCTCGAACCAAGTTTAGGTTATGAACCTGTTCATTGGGGGGGGCGGGGCAGGGGGGAACCCGGTTTCCCCTCCCTCCAAGCTGTGTGGGTGGAAGGGGCTGGAGCTCACCTCCCCCCCACCCTGCGCAGTCTATTAAAATTATTATTATTTTTTTTAAAAACCCACCCCAGGGACCCCCCTACCTAGTGGCACCGGGGCTCCGGCCCTGGGTCTCACGGCGGCAGTGGTGGGTCCAGCTCCGGCGGTGCTGCGGAGCACTTCAAGCCTCTACTAGGTTTTCTGGATCAAGTGACCTGGTCAGGTGACCCGGAAGGCCTAGTAGAGGCCTGAAAGTGCTCTGCTTTCACCGCCAGAGCCAGCCCCGCTGCCACCACTGGACCCAGGGCCAGAGCCTGACCTACCTGGTGGTGCCGGGGCTCTGGGCCTGGGGGCAGCAGAGGCAATGGGGCTTGTTCTGGCGGCAGCAGCGGAGCGCTTCAGGCCTCTACTAGGCCTTCTGGGTCACTTGACTCAGTCACCTGACCCAGAAGGCCTAGTAAAGGCCTGAAGTGCTCCGCAGTGCTGCCGGAACCAGACCTGCCATTGTGGCACCCGGGGCTGGAGCCCATGCGCCACTAGGTAGGGGGGTCCCTGGGGTGGGGGATTAAAAAATAAATAAATAAATTAGTAGGCTGTGCAGGGTGGGGGGGGGAGGTGAGCTCCAGTGCCCCTTCCACCCGTGCAGCCTGGAGGGAGGGGAAACTGGGTTCCCCCCTGCCCACCACACAAACAGGTTCCGGGAGCCCAAACCCCAAACGGGTCGAACCCTGAACCCCCGGGTGTATGCACACCTGTAGTGGAGCTGATCCAAGGGCGAGGGTTGCGGGAGCGAGCCAGGTGGGAGGAGAGGGGGGCAAGGGAGTCTAGGGTTGAGGTGAGAGAGGAGTTGAAGGCGGAGATAGTAGAATCCGGGGAGGAGGAGGAGAAGACTGAGGGGAGAAGAGGAGAGAGGGAGGAGGCAAAGTCCTGGGGCACAATGACCTGCAGATCACAGAAGGGATGGGAAGATGGGGAAGAGGAGGGGGAGCAGTGGGAGAGATTGAAGGAGGCAAAAAAATTGTCAGAGATGGGATGGGGCTCGAAGGAGAGATCAGAGACAGAACAGTTCCTAGAGAACACGAGATCAAGAGAGTGACCATCAGTGTGGGTGGTGGAGCTAGTCCAGAGGTGGAGATTGAAGGAGGAGGCTAAGGAGAGGAAGCGGGCGATGCAAGGCTGAGAGGGTGCATCAACATGAATATTGAAGTTGCCAAGGATGAGTGTGGGGATGTCGTCAGAGAGGAATAGGGTGGGCCAGGACTCAAACTCGGAGAGAAAGGAGGAGAGGGAGCCGGGGGCGGGGGAGCGCGGTAGATAACAGCAACACGGAGATGGAGAGGGGAGTAGAGGCGTATGGAGTGAACCGCAAAGGAGGGGAAAGAGAGAGAGGGGGAAATGGTGGGGGGGTTGGAACTGGCAGGAGGAGGCAAGGAAGAGGCCTACACCACCACCCCAGCCTTCGGAGTGGGGCCGGTGGGAGAAGGAGAGACCTCCGTAGGAGAGGGTGGCAGGGGTGACAGAGTCAGTGGGGGAGATTCAGACTTCAGTAAGGGTGAGAAGGTGAAGGGAGCGAGAGAAGAAAAGATTATGGATATAGGGGGCTTTATTAGCAGAGGAGTGACTGTTCCAGGGGGAGCAGGAGAATGGGAGTTGATCAGGGGCTATGTGAACCCATTTTGAGAGTGACTAAGGGCACTAAGCGGATTTATGAAAGTAGAAGCCATTATTCAGGTTGTAGTAGCTCTCTTTGGTGTCATTCCCACTATTACTCTTAAACCAATTTAGTACCGTCACCATCTGCCCCCGGTGGACATGCAATGAAAGTGCACAAGATGTCAGCTATCCCTTCATGCCTTGCATGCAAAGCATTCTAGGATGAATTCCATAGTCAGGGCTGGCCTTACCACAGGGCAACCCTGAGTGACCATCTAAATTTCTTTACATCTGAAGGCCGCAAAGTGACCCCTGTTTTCACCAGGGCAGGGTCCTCCCTCCCTCCCAGCAGGGCCCCAATCACGACCACCTCTGTGGAGGTTGCCCCTGTGGAAACGGGGCCCCTATGGGCACCGCATTTTATCTTCTCCCTGGGCCTCACAAATTCTAAGGCCATCCCTACATGGACTTCTCAGCAGGAGAGACACTTTGCAGTGCAGCCTGGGAATGATTTGTTTTTATACCCTTTTTTGGCTAACCAAACACGGAAAGCGTTCACATTATAACAAAATACTTCAGTTTAGAAAGTGAAGAGGATTATCTTCCCCTTATTATTCCTGACTACACAATTCACCTCCTACTCATGATCGGTGACTTGGAGGCATCCAAGTATTTCTCATTACTCCCTGCTACCTTTAGCATAGGCCTGTACATTTTTCAGTATAATGACAATAGCACATTTCCTAGTGCTTGAAAGTTTCCTCCATCCAATTAAGAACGTAGCTGGTACATCATGAAATGTTCCTGCACATTACATGGTGCATGATAGGGGTTGTACTGGACACTGGTCAAACAGCATCAGTCCTGGACATCTGGCAACTCTAGGACAGCTCACTCAGCTCACCTGTGAATACTTCACCCCTTCTCCACTGCATCCCAGGCACTGTGCAGTCATAAAGCTTGTCATAATGTTGCCAACTGACCCATTACCAGCTCTGGATCCAGTCTCCCTGCCCACCGGCTGCGTGTGAGAGCAATCAATGCTTATCAGATACAAGTGTGTTTTACGGGATACATTTCAGATGCTGACACTGAGCGAGTGAAGGAAATGGGGGAGCAGGCTACCTTGGGACTGATCCTAAGCCCTGTGCATTGTGTGCACTCTGCGCACCATTTTCAGAGCATGTGCGCAACCTTCATGCATCCTCTTTATGAGAAATATAATGTGTGTGCATGTGAGTGCAAGCGGGACTTTAGGATTGTTCCCTTAGCAAAATAGCTAAGATCAGGAGCTGGGAGTTTGACACCTAATGAGACGAGGACATAGAGGAAGCCTACTTTGCCTGGGCCAGAGCTGAGAGCAAACTGCCTTGCCCACTTTCTCTGGAAGAAGCTTCAGGCTGAATTCATAGTCCCTGCTGGCCTGAGCTATTCCCTAGGGCTAGAGATGATACACCACTCAATAGGGATGGGCAAACAGAATGCGGTTCCGATGTTCAGTCGTTCGGTTCGAAACCTGAGTTCGGGTTCGATGGTTTGGTTCAGCTGAGTTATGGTTGGCCGAACTTGGCTGAACAGTCAAAAATAGTACTATCGAAACCAAAACCGAAACTGAAACTTAGTTGAAACCGAAACTTAGTATTTTTTTTGCCCTGAAAAGATGTTTTTCCTGCCCCCGAACTCATCCAAACTTATCCGAACACAACCGAACTGCTCAGTCATTCGAGAGTTCGGTTTGGACATTCGGTTCGGACATCCGAACAGACCGCATTCAGTCCGAACTCCGAACATCCAAACTGTGTTCGCCCATCCCTACCACTTAAATTGACTGGCTCAGGGATAGATTTGGCACCTCTCCCACTTGTAGCTCTTTCCTCAGAGCCGCAAGACCTTTAGAAAAGGGCTGGTTCAAAACAGCTGTTCTGACTGAAATAATTTTTCAATCAGAATTCGATTTGTTTATGTGCAAAATGGTTGCTGCTGTACTACAATATGGCAGCTGCCATACAAAGGTTGTGCATTCACAGAATGCCAACAGCCATTTGCACATGTACAAATGGCCAATCCCCCCCCCCCCCATTTGTTCTGACTGGAAAGCTGTATAAATAATTGGTTATCCTGATTTCCAATTAGAATGATCAAAATGTCCGGTTCCATCAGAGATGGAAATTGGGCAAAATTTTTGATTCATCCCTACCTTAGAACTACTCAGGTCCCATACTCGCGTAGGGTTTGGTGGCATGGGGAGGGGAGATAAAAACCTTTCCTTGTCCTGTGGTGGAGGAATGGGGAGGGAGTAGCAGGGAGCAGTGACCAGGACTGGAGGATCAGCAGCCCAGCAGTGAGGTGAGTCAGCTCGGGGACCTGTGGGTGCCGGGATTGGCATTCCAGGATGCCCCAGTAATACCTCCATTTTCAGGCAAAGGGTTTTAAGGAAATCTATTATTGTTTGGTTTTATGTTATAAGCCACCCCGAGATGCCGTAGGCATGAGGGGGCTGTCATGGAGAAACATGTGGTCACACATGTGTAACACGGGACTACATGTTTGGTAAATGTGTGGTGCCAAGGGTTTCACATGTATGCAATGTTACTATAAATGTACACTATGTAATGTTAAAAGTTCCACATGTTGGTAACGTTGACTCTGAGAATTGTAGAACTCAAACTGGGGGCTCTCCTACGTCATCAGCCTGTAGGAAGTGCAAACAGATAACAACGTGTATTGAAAGCTGGCCGCTAGACACCCCTGTGGAGATGCAAATTAACTTCCATGTTTACCTGGGTGGGCTACGTGACCCACTATTCCCCAAAGGCGGGAAATCCAAGACAAAGAAAGTTAAATGCTATATAAGGACAGAGATCCCAGAGGGGAAGGAGACTGCTTGGAACTTATTGCAAAGCTGCTGGAGAGACATCTACATACGAATAACCAGCCTGTCAGCAGCAGACTGGGGAAAGCATGAACTGAAGGAGAGATTCCGCTCTCAAAAGCCAAATGCCCAGCCAGATGTTACCTTTATGGCTGAGAAAACAGAACTTATGGACCTTGCTTAGGGTAAGATGAATAACTTAGAAACTCAACCAGTATAAGTTAGGAATGCATTATATTTACCTTTGATTTCTAATTACCACTCTGTTTAACTATCTTGTTTATGTAATCAATAAACTGACTTCTTATTTCATAAAGAAGTGGTCTAGTGTCTGATATTGGAACACAAGTGAGTTACAAGAGCCCTCAAGCTCTTGCGAACCCAGAGAGTAAAGAGTCTGTAAACGGGAAGGATCGGGCCCTTGTATGACAAGAAGTTTCATTGTGGCACACTTGAATTAGCCAGGGAGTGAAACTGATTCAAGAGAACTGTGCGCAAGGAAACTGAGTCACACAAACCTGGTAAAGTGGGGGTTCAAACACCCAAACCCGTGATAGGGGCGGCTAATAAATATCTATATAAATAAATAAATAAATAAATAAATAAAATAAAAAACCCACACACCAGACAGATGGTGATGACAGCAAGGCTGGGCAGAGCGCCAGGCCAAGCAGCTGAGCTAGGCCCCGTATCCCCACCAAGAACAGCTGCAGCATGCAAAGGCAGCCCATGGCAGGAACGGATGTCGAGCAGGCACGGATGCAGCAGTACCCCGGTGTGCGCGCAGCCCCAGCCATCCCGGCAGACAACTGGCTAGCGCGAACTGGGGGATGATCAGCCGGGTCAGGTGCCTTGTGCTATCTCCAACTCACCCCTTGCCCAGCATCAATCCATGGCCAGCTAACATTGGGCTACATGGTACATAAGCAACCCCATGAAGGTGGTCGGGCGTGGTGTGTAGAGGTAGGTGCATGGGTTTGAGCAACAACCAGAGTATGGGAACACAGAGCTGGAAGGACACAGAAGTGGAACAGGAACACAGGAGGAGTGGGGTATGGGGCACATACCACACAGAGGTGCGCTGAGAGGCCATGGCACTCACCATCAGGGGGTTACCGGGAATGGGGAGCCGCACAACCATGCAGCCAGAGGACAAGCGTCCACAGCCCAGGGATGTGCTGCTTAGACTTCTGGATGGTGCCGTCATGCTGCTGTGCATGGTGTTCCAGAAGATGGTCCTGCTCCGCTTGCCGGGACAAGGCTCCGCCCCCCAGGGGGCATGGCATGACATTGGAGGGTAGCGAACCTCAGGAGGGTGGCAACAGTGCGATGGGTGCGGCGGACAGCTATTCGCGGTGTCCCAGCAACCCCAGCTTGTCCTGGTCTGGTGGTCCCTCAACGTCTACAGCTCCCATGTGACCCTACCGACCCTGAGACAGCACTGGACGTGTTCCCGCACCAAAGACTGGTGGGAGAATATGCTGGCCACTTGGACGGATGCAGAATGGATGGACCACTTACGGGTGACCCGCTCCCTCCTGACCCGGTTAGGGGAGCTCCTGAACCCCCATCTATGGAGGCAGGAGACCAACGTGTGCTTCCTGCTGCTGCCAGGGATGCAAGTAGCCATGGTGCTGTAGCGGCTGGCCACCCCTGATTCCTGCAGGAGCGTGGGGGAGCAGTTTGGGGTGTGGATGGCCACCGTGAACAAGGCCCTCCATGATGTGTGCAACCTGATAGTGGAGCTCCTCCTCGAGCGGGTCATCCAGCTTCGTAATCCTGAGGAGGTGATACGCAGCTTTGAGGAGCTGGGGTTCCCCCATTGCATTGGGGCCATCGACAGCAACCACATCCCCATCATACGCCCCCCACATGCAAAGATAGACTACATGAACAGGAATCAGGCCTTCTCCATCAATTTGCAGGCTGTCGTGAATTACAGGGTCCTGTTCGTTGATGTGTACATGGGCCACTCGGGGAGGAGCCATGATGCGCGCATACTGCTTGCGTCCCCATTCTATGCACGCATGCTTGACGGGGAGATCTCTCCCAGCCTGTACCGCGTGATGGAGGGCATTCTCATGGCCCCCATTTTGATAAGGGACCCCGCCTACCCGCTCAGCCCCTGGCTCATGAGGGTCTATTCAGTGGCGCGCAACCCTGACCACCGCCTGTTCAGTGAGCGCCTGTCATCAGCACGTAGCATGGTGGAGCAGACCTTCGGGCTCCTGAAGATGCACTGGCACCTCCTTAGGAACAGGAACCAGTTCGACCTGGACCACACCCCCATCCTTGTCCTGGCAGCATACATCCTCCGCAATATATGTAAGACTGGAGGCACTGCCCTGGACAACCCACCACCTGTACAGAGGGCAGGAGCGAGACTTATCATCTGCAAGCTGCTGCGCCGCCGCGCTGACTCTGCATCCCTGCTGCCACTCCGGGGGACAACTCCCCCCTGTCCCTCCCCCCCGCCCATGACCAGAAGCTGCCTGGGGGCTATTTAAGGTCACCACCTGCGGCTGTTCCTGCGAGCGAGACTTACCATCTGCAAGCTGTTGCGCTGCCGGGCTGGGTCTGCAGTCCTGCTGCCACTCCGGGAGGTTGTAGGCGCACCTGCGGGAAGACAGAAATTGTGAGTGTGGGGAGCAGGGGAGATTGATTGCGAGCTGGGAGAACTCCCCCCTGCCCCCCCTCCCCCTGCCCTTGACCGGAAGCTGCCTGGGGGCTATTTAAGGTCACTACCTGCGGCTGTGCTGCAGGCCACGAGCCAACAGCCGTGAGCTGAAGGGCTGCAGCCAAAGAGCGTGGCCCTTTGGGGCCCTTCGGAGACCGCTGGGGCCTTGGGGGCCACGACTACTGTTGGGTGTTTACCCCTAGGAGAAGTGAGCACTACATTGAGTGGTGTTGTGGTGTTGCCATGAGGAGAGGGGGATTGTCTCAGCGTCCCCCCCGAGTTATCTCTTGAGGGTGACAGGAGGGCTGCCTGGCAGATCCCTCTCCCCTCCCACTTTTGTGCCAGCTTATCCGGAGTTCTTGTTCCACGGTGTGTGGAATTGTGAGCACTGGTGGAGGCAGTGAAGCTGAACGTCTCTGGACCTGCGGCAGGAGTTATAATAGTGTGGCCCGAGGCAGGGTGCCCCACTCTCTCCATTTTTGGTGGTTTCCGTGTGGGACCCTGAGTTTTTTCTGTGACGTTATGCCTAAGAACCGGAAAAGACAAGGGATGACCACTCGCTCTCGGTCTACTGCCCGCCAGCTCAAGTTGGAAGACCTTTTGAAAAATCCGCAGATAGGACTTCCCCCAGATCATGCTCTGAATTCTATTTTGCCTGTGGCATTGGGGACCTTGCCATCCAACTCTCAGACTTTGGATATAGATATACAAGTGGGTGTGACCCCGCAGTCATCCCCATCAGGCAATGCTACAGTCGATAAGGGAAACAGAACTCCTGGTGATCCTTCTATGCCCACTTTGGACTATGATCTTTGGGGATTCGCAATGCTTTTTGTTGGGGGACTCAATATCTAGACTATATAAACAGCTTGAGGACTTAAACTCTCAGCTTCTGGTACAGTCCCTCCAGCTTACCTCCATTGCTCAGGCAATGGAGGCCTGTAAAGCAGCCATTCAAGGACTCTCAGCTCCCAAGCCCCCCCAAAGTTACTCTGCTGCATGTCAAACTCTGGGTGACAGGGGGATTGGTAATTGGGGCTCTGATCTCCCTGTTACAAAAGGAAGTATGAGTCCGACACGCATTTGGGAGAAGCGTTTATGTAAAACATCGGCCTCTTCCCTAGTTTTCCAAAACGTGCCCCTGCCCACTGGTCTTTCTCCTCTGTGGTCTACTAGGAACAATATAAGACTTCATATATCCAGTATTATTCGCGATCCAATCCCATTAGACCACATTTTAAGTTTTATTTCTTTGCCGCCTATCAATAATAAGCAACGGTTGGTGATTCAGTTTAGATCCTCCTATATTGTGAATGGTCTGTTACAGTACACTGATTTGTTTGCCTCCTGAGGAGTTTACCTTGGTTATGTCTATATTGATACAGTGGTTTCCCCCTTATTGTCACAGTTTTGTAGTAGGCGTTTTTTGGTTCCTACTAGCCAGCATGCAAATGTGGAGGAAGATCCTCACAGTAGGACCTCCAAGAGATCTTTTTTTAGACCTCGCTCAATTTCAATTCAGGAAAGGCTTCAGGAGTTGCCCTCCCAAGAATTACTTTCTACCCTGGCAGAGGTAGATGCTTCTTCTCTGATGCATTCAACTGAGACTAGCTCTCAACCCCCTGTCATGGGTTTGGGGGTCCGCACCCCCACTTTACCGGGTTTGAGTGACTCAGTTTCCCCTTACGCACAGTTCTCTTGAATCAGTTCTCTCTCTGGCTAATTCAAGTGTGCCACAATGAAACTCCTTAGTCATCCAGGGGCCTGATCCTTCCCATTTACAGACTCTTTACTCTCTGGGTTCGCAAGAGCTTGAGGGCTCTTGTAACTCACTTGTGTTCCAATATTAGACACTAGACCACTTCTTTATGAAATAAGAAGTCAGTTTATTGATTACATAAACAAGATAGTTAAACAGAGTGGTAATTAGAAATCAAAGGTAAATATAACGAATTCCTAACTTATACTGTTGAGTTTCTAAGTTATTCATCTTACCCTAAGCAAGGTCCATAAGTTCTGTTTTCTCAGCCATAAGGTAATGACTGGCTGGGCACTTGGCTTTTGAGAGCGGAATCTCTCCCTCAGTTCATGCTTTCCCCAGCCTGCTGCTGACAGGCTGGTTATTCATATGTAGATGTCTCTCCAGCAGCTTTGCAAGCAAAGGTCTCCAAGCAGTCTCTCTTCCTCTCTGGGATCTCTGTCCTTATATAGCATTTAACTTTCTTTGTCTCGGATTTCCCGCCTTTGGGGAATAGTGGGTCACGTAGCCCACCCAGGTAAACATGGAAGTTAATTTGCATCTCCACAGGGCTGTCTAGCAAGCCAGATGTTCTGAATACCCTTTCTGTTATCTGTTTGCATTTCCTGTGTTGTTTGTAGTCTGGTACCAGAGCTTTAATGTGAGTTCTATCGTTCTCAGAGTTAACATTACAAACATGTGGAACCTTTGACATTACATAGTGTACATGTATAGTAACATTACATACATGTGAAACCCTTGGCATCACACATTTACCAAACATGTAGTCCCGTGTGTGACCCCATGTTTCTCCGTGACAGCCCCCCTGTAAGATAGCATCGTGAAGAGACACGTCAGCGTCTCGTAACATGCTGAGGCTGGCGTGTGGCGTGTCCTTTGTGTGTGTGTAGGGGTCTGCCCCCTCTGTATCTTTCCATGTGGTAGCATGAAACTTAGATCCTTGGTTTTTTAAACCATCTGTCAGCTGTGTCGGGCTATCGTGTTCTCGTGTTTTCCACCATGTTGTAGTGGAGTAATCCTGTGAATGGTACCTCAGTAAGTGTTTGCCAAAGACTGACACAAATGGATTGGAACACCATGTTAACAACCTTTGTTCCCCAAGGTTTGGCCATCTTTGCAGACTATCTGGAAGCCTGTTTCTTACTGGCTGTATGTCTGTGCCCATCAGAAGTATTATTAGGATACAACAGAGGAAGTGTGGAGTAATTTTCCCACTACTGAGCACCAGTCCTTTGTTGTCTGTGTGACTCTGCATTTCCAAACACTTTTCACCAGGATTAATGTTATCATTCCCAGTGTTGCCATATGGCATTCTTATTTCCCCTTTGGCTGTGATGCTGTGACTTGAGGTCTTTGCATTCCATTCAATAGCGCAGGCAAAGTCTGTTTCTGTGGAGGGGCTATTGTGAGCCCTCTTTCTTGTGCCCTGCCCCCACCCTTTGTCTGTCCCCCCAGGACCCCCTGGATCTGTATAACCATGTCTTTCTCCTTTTGGGGAGTCTGACTTTGTGACATGGGTGTGAGAACCCCCCAGTGTCCCCTCAGACTTCCCCACACCAAACTCTGGAGGAGTCAGGTTACCAGGAGTAGAGGTGTGACTCTGGACACTGTTAACTGTTTCCTCTCCTCCAGTCTGCCTTTCAGGAGCTTTTCCCTGTTCCTTTAGGACTACAGGGTTGTACCTTTTTATCCCTGGGGAAGAGATATCCCTCGTTCCCCCCTCCATCCCGGGAAAAGTTTCTTGTACCTTCCCACCTCCTCCTGAGGTAGAATCCTCCACCTCCCAGCTTGCCTGTCTCTGCTTGGATTCTGGTAGCCGCTTCCCCCCTTCTCTTAAGGTAGGACAGCAAACCTTTGGGTCCTTGTGCAACCCCCTAGGTTGAGTAGGAGCATTTTCAGCCTCTGACTCTCCCCCTGCGGTGGTTACTGTGTTTGATTCTGCAGGACAGGGTCCCTCCTGTGTAAGGTGGGTTATTTATTATTTATTTATTTTCAGATTTATATCCCGCCCCCTCCTGCAATGCAGCTCGGGGCGGCTAACAACAACAATAAAAACAATTAAAATTCAGTTAAAATATAAATATAAAATACATCAATAAAACAGGGCTAGAAAACAGTAATAAATAGATAAATGGGCGGGGGATTAAAATCACCCCCCCCCCCTCCCTCCCAAAGGCCTGGGCAAACAGCCAGGTCTTACAGTTCCGCCGAAATGTCAAAAGGCTTGGGGCCAGGCGAGCTTCCTCCGGAAGGGAGTTCCACAGCCGCGGCCCTATCACCGAGAATGCTCGCTCCATCGTGGCCCTCCGCTTAACACGGGGGACCTCCAGGAGGGCACCCCCGGCAGACCGCAGGGTTGCCAGGCTTCAGAATCAGTTAGTCCCGTGTTACACGTGTGTGACCCCATGTGTGACCCCATGTTTCTCCGTGACACCCCCCATGGCCCAGGACCTTAGCCAGAACCTTCTTGCATCAATCTCTATTACAGCAGAAGGGCCTGGTTCTTCTCTTAAGGCTCAGGCCCAGTCTTTAGCATCTGGTGGACCTACTTTTGAGGCCCAAGCTTTTGGACACTCTACGCAAGGGTTATCTCCACTAGGCAATATTGAAATTATATCTCTGACTTCTACTCAGGGCCTGGGCCAGATGGGCAAGGGTACAGCTTGCCCTTTCTCACCTGCCCTGTGACTGCCTTTGGCCAATCCTGCTTTATCCTTATGCACATGGAATATTGCGGGTTGGACCAGACATAAGGAAGAGGCTGATTTCATTGAGCATCTTAAGAACCATCAGTTAATATTCCTTCAGGAACCTGGGTCCAGCATCCCCTAGAACTAGAGAGTTTTGCCTCTTACCATCTTCCGGCTGCCAAATATAACTCCCATGGTCGCCCTTGTGGTGGTCTCAGTCTCCTGGTAAGCCGGGACCTGGATTTCACAGAGCTTGCGGTGGTTACTTCTCCTCCGATAGCTTTAGGTTTGGTGGCCAAGGTTGGGGCTCTGGTCCTTATTGCTCTGTCAGTTTACATTCCTCTGGCCAATGCCACATATTTCAGGGATTCAATGTGGAGTGCACTCGAAACTTTTATAGAGGACCTTGCCGATAGATACCCAGAGGGGCAGTTTGTGGTTACTGGTGACTTTAATGCCAGTTTGGGCCCTAACGACAATGCTATGAACCCTTATTGTGATATTGAGCCAGAGGGCCCTTTCCATCTGCCCAATCCAAGGAGGTCTAAGGATATCCATATTAACGCTTCGGGGAGCCGGCTCACCAAGCTGGAAGCCAGTTGTATCCTTTTTATTGTTAATGGGGTGGGGTACGGTGACCCGGATCGTGAGTTCACCTATCTGGGACCTTTAGGTGCCTGTACAGTTGACTACATTCTGGTTTCATCGGCCCTGCTCCCTTTTGTTAGGGACTTTGTTGTCAGTACAGTCTTGGTGAGTGATCACCTTCCCCTTCCCCTGTCACTTTCTCCCCATTTTATGGGGACCTAGTGTCCCGTCTGTGGAGGTTGCCCACCTGGCTACTCACAATGCCCCTCATTGGGATAGTATGCTGGCCCAGGAACTAGATATTCAAATCACTCAATCATCCTGGTGCCATCTTCGAGCAGAGATTTTGGACCTATCAGTAGATGAGGATAAAGTTGCTGCTTATAGTCAATTTAGTTCTCTGATACAATAATTTATTGGCTCCTGGAATCAGGGGCCAAGGTCTCTCAACAGGAAGAAAGGTAAAATCTGGTTTGACAGAGAGTGTTATCAGATGTGCGCCAGGCTTAGGGGAATGTATTCAGAGTATAGGGAGGGGCTGTCCTCTGTCCTTCCTCCTTCTTTTCTGACCCTTAGAGCCGAGTATAAAGGGCTTATTAGGTCTAAGAAAAGGCAATACTCGGAGGCTCAGTGGGAGGCTCTTATTTTGGCAGTGGATACAAAGGACATTAGGAGTTTCTGGCAGCACATTAATGGGCTGTCTACCAAAGGCCCAGTAGGGTTGAGACTCTTATTTTCCCCCCAAGTGTGGATGGAGCACTTTTATAGGCTCTACCAAGGTGATGGGGGAGTTCAGGCCCAGAATCAGTACCTTCTCGATCTTAAGGATTCACCTCCACGGCCATCAGTGACAGAGGCGGAAGTAGAAGCCGTAGTAGATACATTCAAACCACATAAACCTTCAGGCTTGGACTGTGTAAATATTGAATTTATTAAGTCCCATAAACAATGGTGGTTTCCATTGCTGGCTTCTCTTTACATGGCCGTTAATAACTCTGGGAGAGTTCCGGCTCACTGGAGTAGGGCTGTGGTTGTCCCAATACATAAGAAGGGCTCTAGTACTGATCCGGGCAACTATAGGTCCATCAGTTTATTTTTGGTGGTTGGAAAAATGTATGCTAAACTCCTGCTAGAAAGACTATTGCATTGGATGCATCAGGTCAATATTCCAGCCTCAGGATTTCTGGAAGGGTGCTCTACTATGGAGCAGTGCTTCATCCTCCATCACAAGCCAGGAATGGCATACTATATGTCGCCTTCCTGGACTTAAAAGCCACTTTCAATTCACTTAGTAGATCAATTCTCTGGAAGAAACTTCAGGAAGCGTCCATAGACAGACGGCTTCTTAGTTTAATTTATTCACTGTACCATGGCTCTTCTCTTATGGTCAAGTTGGATAGGCAGCGCCACCTTACGCCCCCAATAGACATTTCCAGGGGCATTAGACAGGGATGTGTCCTGGCCCCGGCCCTCTTTAATTTTTACATAAATGAAGTACTTCAAATGGCAGACAGTAAATTTTTTCCACCAAAATTAGCTACCAGGGCAGTGGGGTGTCTCGACTATGCCAATGATGTGGCTCTTATGTCACAAACCAGGATAGGACTCATCCGGCAAATACATGCTTTTGCCAGTTTCTGTTACAATAACCAACTTACCATAAATTTTAATAAATCTATAATCATGGTCTTTTCTAAAAAGGAAAAGACCTACCAGTGGATCATAGGGAGCCAGACTATCCAGCAGGTTCCATCATTTAGCTATCTTGGGCTCCTTTTCCATAGAAGTGGTAGTTGGAAGGAGCACGTAGCTGGGGCTATTGCCGCAGCCCGTGGTACATCACATGCAATATTTGTGTTTTTTACCAGGCAGGGTAGGAGTGCCATTTCTTCAGCATTAAGAGTTTTCAGCAGCAAGGTTCGGGCACAAATTATTTACGGGGCCGAACTCTGGGCTTTCTCCTCTCCTCAGACTCAATTCCACTCAGGCAAGGTTCCTCATGGGTCTCATAGGTCAGCTACGAGGTACCCCTTATGCAGCTGTAAGGCTGGAGTTGGGTCAGAGGGGGTGGTTGCAGGTGGCCATGGAGATGGCATTGAAATTCTGGGTTAAGATGTTTACAAAACAATGCTCTGACCTATTAAAGATGGTCTGGCAAGACCCCTTTGTCAGCCCTTGGGTTCGATCAGCGGAGGAGTATCTAAGAACAATTGGCCTTTCTAAGGAATACCTCTTACATAAGCCTTTTGACTCGGTGAAGAAAGAGGTACTACTAGAATGGCAGATGTTTATCGCCAGGGGGAAATTAGCAAGGTCCACTCCTCATTGCATATGAGGGATTATCCTGTCTGGGCCCCTGATCAGGGTCGTATGGCAGAATATCTTACCGCCTCGGTTTCAGCTAGAGCCAAGCATCTTATTTTCCGTGCTAGGGTCAACGTTTTTCCCTCTCAAGTCTTGGAGGGCCATATACAGGGAGTCCCGTTCCTTGAGTGGTTGTGTCCCTTTGACAATGACACCGTAGAAACCGTTAGCCACATCATTCTACACTGCCATTTGTACGATGCTCTGAGGGACAAATTCCTCGGAGCCCATTTGAGCCTTTTTCCTGGGAGGTCTGACACGGCCCTGTTACATCTGATGCTTAACTCCTCTGACCCTCAGGACATCCAAAAACTGGCAGTTTTTTTGGTTAAGGCAGCCCACTGTAGGCAGTGCTTTTTGGAATTTAAACCTTGTGCCCCAACTTCCTCTCCAAATTTGAGCCTGGTACCCCTTCCCTTGGAGCTGGCTTTCTGACCTGTTATAATATTAAATTGATCTTAGGCTTGTGACACTTCTACCGGTATGAAACTATTGTGAGGTTTGGTGGATCCTTAAGTAGGCTCATTATTCTCTTTGGTTTAGGCAGTTCCTGAGGGGCTGCTAATTCTGTTAATGTATCGACACTTATGCCAACTGTGTCAGTGAGCTGTCTGCAGAAACCTTGGCCTTAACTGACTGTATGTCGGTTCAGCCAGGGGTTTATTGCTTTTAGTTTTTCGTTGGTTTTAATATTTGTATTGCTTTGGTGCTCTCCTTATCTTGTCTTATTTTGCAACTTTATGATTTGTTACTTTGGATATTATATGGTCACTGACTGTAATAAACTATTGATTGATTGATACAGAGGGCAGGCCCTGTGCCCCTGTACCAACATGCCCAGGGCAGGGCATTCCGGTGCATCTCCGAGGAGAACAGGGACGCCCTCTGCCACCGCATTGCTGCCCAGGCGGCTGACAACAGGGCTGTGCCTGACCCACACCCCCATCCATAAACCAGTGCACCCCATCAATAAAGCTGGGTAGTTCCGTGCCTCTGTGCCATGTGTGGGCTAGGGGGTCCTGGGAATAGGTAGGTTGTCCATGTGCATGAGCCCTCCCTTTGCTTTCAGTCACAGGTTGCCAGGCCTGCGCACTGTCCTGCACGCCACCACTTGCCAGCCCACCCGTGCGGGGTCCGTGTGCACATGTCAGCCCCATCAGCTTCCCAGGCACTGCACAGTGCCCTCACCCTGCTAGTCCCCCCTGCTGCCCCCCCCAGCCACCCATACCGGGACGGAGGATGCGAAACAGCGGTTACTGTACAAACTTCTTATTAAAGGAGTTACTGTACAATGGGATGGGGGGGGTCAGCGTCTGAGGCATCCTCACCCCCTCTTGGCCACACCACTGGGGTCGATCTCAGCAATCGCCGTGCAGATGGCCCTGTCTTCCACGGGCTGCTCCACACCAGCCTCTGCTGCAGGTGCCCGCTAGGAGAAACGAGCATGGGGTAAGCATTCCTCTTGTGCACATACCTCTTCCCAAGCCAGGTCCCGGACCACAGGGTGTCCCGGGTGTGTCCTGGGGCCCCCCTGATCCCCCCATGAGCTGAACACTAGTCATGGAGCAACCTCAATGGAATCAAGTACTTGTAGGGACCCAACAATGGTATTGTGGACTGCATAGGTTCCCTACTGCGTTGTTGTGCTGTTACACTTGCTTTGGACAGTGGCGGTTGCTACACATCTCGTATATTACATGTGCTTGGTGTGGGTTGTACCATTGGGTCCCCTCTGGGATCATGGTTGCCACTGTTCCCCCTCTTCCTGGTTCAGTCCCTCCTGGGGTTGCACCCCCACCCCCCAGGGGTGATGCGGCCTTACCAGAGGGAGTGGGGAAGTGGTCAGGGGTGGTTGGTTGTCCTGGGGTGCCGGGCCCTGGGGTGGGGGCATCGCTTCCCAGTGGAGGGGTTGGGGTTGCAGCTGGGGGGGGACTGAGAGGGGTGCAGGCTGGAAGGGCAGGCCCACCAGCAGTTGGAGATGCCCTATGTGGGGGAGAGGGACCCCATGGACCAGGCCCGGGTAGGGATGCTCATGGTGGAACCACAGGTGGCCGAGGTGCAGGGGTGAGGGGGAACCTGCACCGGTAGGTGGCCGCTGTGTTGTTGGTAGGCTACCAACACGCCAACACACAGCATGGTGGTCCCTGTCATGCTGGGCATCCCACTGCAAGGCCTCTATTGCCTCCCCTATGAGGTCCATTAGCCTTGTGTCCTGACCCTCCAGCCTGTCACAGGCGCGCCTCTGCTCACATTGGAGGGAGGCAGCCTGGCGTCTGTCCCAGAGGTGCTCGGTGCGGGACTGGGCCATCATGACCGCCAGGATCTCCTGGTCCCTTTCCCCCTCCCCTCTGATGAGCTCCCTGGTGAGCGCGAGCTCCTGGAAGTGCACCTCGGCTAACCGTCTCGATTCATCCAGCAGCTCCCTGGCAAGGTCCTCCCTCTGCCACCAGTTCCTGGTCTGCATCTCTTGGTTCCTCTCCACGCTGCTGGCTTCTGTGCCCCTCGCATGAGCAGGTCGCTGTTCTGTGCATACCATGTTAGTACAGTTGGCTGGTGCACAACAGTGCCCCATACCGTTGGTCGCTGGGTGTCATGGGGGGTGACCCCCATATTGTGGCTGCTCTGCCTTTTCCCTCCCCTGTGGGACACCCCTGCCCCACTCTCCTGTGGGATCATCCCCCAGCCATGATACCCTGCTGTTGGGGCCCATGTCAGTCCTATGTTACATGTGAGCCACTGTGGGGCCACCTGCCCCTCCCACAGCCCCCTCCGCCCTGACCTCTGTAGGGCACAGGTGGGTGGGTGGGGCCTGGGGCCTCTCTCCCCACCCTGTGCCTCCACCCACCTCTGTGCCGTGCCCCCCATGGCCCCTTGGATGGTGTGTCCTGCCTTGGATGTGCACCACACCCAGTAGTGGGGGCGCCGCCAGCCCACCTCATCTGCCTCCTCCTCCTCTGAAACCTCCAACTCATGTACCGGGCTGCTTTAGCAGGAGGGGCGGGGTATAAATCTATTAAATAAATCAATAATAAATACCTCCAGGCTACCTTGGGCTGAAATGGGACAGGGGGCCATTAGTGTTTACCAGCACCCGGGGCCCGGCCCGGGTCTCTAAGACACTGTCCGGGACCCCCCGAGGCCCGCTGGGCTGGTCGTACCCGGATCCTGTTCCTCTGCCTCCTGGGGGCCATCCCGGGTCTCCACTTGCTCCACGTGCACCCCCGTTCCCCGTGGCCAGGTGACCTGTGGGTTTTGTGGGTGCACGCGGAGGGTGGTGGTACTGTGCTCAGATCCCCGGGGCGCCTCCTCCCCCCGTGAGATGGGACTCTGCCTTCCCACTTCCTGGCTGGCCTCACCGGGAGCAGTGTTCCCCCCTGCTTGGTGGGGTCTGTCGGGGGGGTGTTGTGTGCTGGCCCTCTGTCTGCCCCTGGCAAATGCGTTGCTGTGTGTGTGGGAGGCCATGCAAATGGACTTGTCCAGCTCCTCCTGGAGCTCAGCTGTGTGCATGGCATGGATGGACTTGGGATTGTTGTCCTTGATATGTTTATATCCGGACCTCAAGTCCTTTGCTTGCTGCATGCACTGGGTGACATCCCTATTGTACCCCTGCTGCTGCACCTCCTGGGTGATGGTTTCATAGACCTGTCTCATCTTGTAACTGATCACCAGGTCATGTTGGACCCTTTTGGACCCCCCACACACGTACAAAGTCCCTGATCTCCTGCCTGGGCCAGGACTCCCCTTTTTGGGACCCGCACATGAGGTTCCCTCCAGATTGGCAGCATGGGGCCCGCCCTGTGGCTGTGGTGGCTGTGGAGATGGTTGTCTCCTGTTTGGGGTATTGCATTGGGGTTACTCACGGTCCCACTTCCCCCCTCTGCAGCCCCATGGGGCCTCCCCTCCCCTCTCCCCCCTGGGGTGCCCTTCTGATCACCTGGCCATCTGGGGGCCCCTCCTCGGCCATCTTCCTGGTGGTGTGGTGTTCTGTTGTCTGGGTGCAGTCCTGGGGGGACGGTGACATGGGTTATGCGGCTGCTGCCTACCCTGTGTTCCCTCAACCATGGTGCCGGGGCTGGGATGCGGCCCTCCCGTCCTGTCCTGGGTTTGGTTTTTTTCCCCTCATTCTCACCTCGCTGTTGCTGCCGCTCCTCTGGCTGTGCCCTGTGGATGTGCTTGGCCGGGGGTCCTCGGTCGTTGTTGTGGCCACTCTGTGCCCTCAGCCCTGTGCCAGGAGGTGAGTGCTGTCATTAGCCGGTGGCTCATCCCCCCCCATACCTCCTGGATGGGCTCCCCCATACCTCCTGTCTGCCCCCCGTGCCTCCTGGCTTGGTCCTCCCTGTACTGCCTGGCCGCCCCCCCTTACTGCCTGGAAGGCCCCCCCATGTCTCCTGGCCTCCCCCCATTCCTCCTGGATGCCCCCCCTGCACCCACCCACTTGTGGACTTTTACATGGATGCTCTCCCACCCATCTGATGGGTGTTTCTGGGTGTTCGTGGGTGGGTGGTGTCCGTGTAAAAGTGGCCTATAATTCCACCTGCAGGGTGCCACCATTTAGAGCCCTTCACTGTGCATGTGCAAAATGGGGATGCAATACAGTGTGTCACCATTTTGCGCATTCACACTATGGGCACCAACATGTTGTGCCTGTCCAATATGGCTGGAAATCAATCTGAGCATTCCACACTGTGGGTTTTGCTGGAATGATCAAAATGGTCAGATCTCTTGCAAAACGGAATCTGAGCCATAATTTCATTACAACCCCTCCCTGAACTAGATGGACCATTGGTCTGACCCAGCATGGCACTTCTTATGTTCTTATGAGTTTTTATACCAGCCAAAGCATCTGCTCCATTGATCTAAGAGGAATTCCACTGATTTACACCAGCTGGACTTTTGATCCCAATGGAAGTACACCAGTTTGCACACCAGCTGGACGATCTGGCCAACTGCATTTTATTTATATGGTTCCCATTTTCCTTAATAGGATCCCACATTGAAGCTCTGAGTAGCTGTAACAGAACAATGTGTCGCTCCGCAAAGAGGAGATGGGTTTCTGGGGCTCCCAGTTGAATGTGCTTACCTTGCACCATAAGCACTAACAAGCAAAGTGAATTTCCTGAGGGGGAAACTTCAGAGCTTCCTGAATTATTGGTGCGGTAATGTATCACCAGCCTGCGCTACCAAACATTTGCCTTAGTTGCTTTACATTTACAACATGGGAATGATTTAAACGGCTAGTGGGAGAAAAACTCTGCAGGTGTGATGCATATAATGGGAAAAATATGTTAAAGATTTCTGCTATCTGGGGGCTTGCAGGAGTGTGTGTGTGGGTGGGGGGTTCAATTTATATAGAAGAGTAGTCTGGTGATGCTTGTTTCAGCTCTTTTGCAAAGTGAAGGATATATAATCTTCCCAGTTCAGTGGAGTTTCACTGATGGAGGCTTGGGAGGCAGAAAAGACATCAGGGCTGATCCCAAGCCCTGCACCGCATGCATACACCTATGTGTGCAACTCATCCACACCCCACATGCCTTGCTGTGTAGACTATGATGTGTGTGCAAACCATGCATGTGGAAAATGCATGCATGTGTCTGTGTACATGACTGCATGTAATCCAGGGGGTGGGGGAGGGTTTGGGATCTCTCTCATTATGGCTCATGCTGAATGCTCATGAGTTTGTTTAGGGTTGTCCTTGTGTCATAATTTGTGGAAGCAGCACAGATGATTAAAGTGCAGTATCTGAGTGGTTACAGTGCTTGACTACATCCATGAAGGCTGTGGTGTCGTGTTGTGCCTCAGTTTCCTCAAAGGGAAAATGTGCTTAGTGGTCCAGGCCTGACATAATCTGGTCTTGATATAGGGTGCTCTTTTCCAGTGTGTGGAAACTCAGTTTACACTGTGCTATTAAGCCAGCCAGCTCAGCAAAGTATTGTAAAGACAATATTATTTATAAATGAGGCCATGAGACAAGGAATATTATAAATATAAAGCAATAGTTTACTTAAGTTCAAATAAAAACATGGTACAAAAGAGAAACAGTGTCAGTTACAAACACATGATTTAAAAAGACATTTCTGTTCAAGGAACAGTTTTGTTACAAGTTCAAAGATCTTAACATCTATAAAGATATAACATATGCTTTAAGTATTATTGTTGTTGTTGGCTCAATGCATCAAAATAATATACTTTCATATTCACCCAGTTCTGTGTCCCATACTGCCATATGAAGATGAGAAACTCCAAGGAAGGAACTTTCTGAAAAATCCATCTTTCCTCTTCCTTTTTATGGAGAAAAAATGTTTAGATGTTAGTTTAGATGATGTCAGGTCAAGACAACTGACAATAAGAGTTTTCTCAAAGTACATAGTAAAAAACCTGTTGATACATACTAAACAGGCAGCTATCATCTGAGATGGGATTTAACAATGACTAAGATTCAGACAAACAAGGCCTTTTCCTGCCCTGCTTGGGAGTCACATCCTTTGACTATGGTCAACAGTGAATGCTGAGTTCTTAAGAGAGACAGATTGATTGTCTCTCTTCTCCCAGATTACAGCTAAAAGGACATTATAGAGACAGTGTCACCATACAGAGGGATTCTAATGTTCAATATATTGAAACATAGATGGTCAAAAATATATGCTTTTTATATGGGATACATCACAGTGGATTCAAGTTCTGCTTGGTCTGGTCTCACACTGGTTAGCTGCTTCTCATCCATCCAGATGTGAATGGGTACTTCATCCAATGGGTTGGGGAAGTCAAAGCAGTCAAATGTGGTACTAGTCACATTACTCCCATTAGGTCATAGAAATTGGTGTGTCTTAACCATATAAACCTGGTAGGCTGCATGACTTGGGAGGGACCTTGAACATTTTTTAGTGAAAATTGGGGTTCAGTCTGTCTGTCTGACACACAAATTCAACTCCAGAGTCTAGACCAGCCACAACTTGTTTTTCCCACTAGTTAGTTACACAGGCTGTCCTCTCACTGGAGTGTGTGCTAATCCAAGCACACCAGCTATTCACAAGTGTTAACTCTCTGATGCCTGTATTTTGGAGGCATCTTCAGTCACATAAATATATGTGGGAAGCCTGTCTTGGGATCCAACTAAGAATTGCGCAAGAATGTTGTACCCAGTCAGTTACAGTGAATACATGTCACACCAGATTAATAAGAGAAAGTTTTATATGATTATTATTTGTCATTTATATAGTGACAGCAATGTGCTTGGTGCTGAACAATCATGAATAGAGACAGGCTCCCTTCCTGAGAGACTTACAATCTATGATTGACAAGGGTGGGGAGACAAGGAAGAAGGGAACACACAGAGAGAGATAGGAATACATTCCTGAAGCCAAGAGATTGCAGGTGCATGTGTTTTATTTTGTTACAAAGGAAAGACGTAAATCCTGAAGTATAAGGCAGTGTAAGGAGAAGTGTCGAGCTATCTGCGGGGATGAGGAGGTAGGGGAAGTCAGACGGAAGTGGTAGGTTTTTAAGGAGGAATTTGAAGGTCAAGAGGGAGAAGAACATATGATCTTGGGGTGGGAGTTCTAGGCATAGGGAGCAACAGGGGTGAAGGGATGAAGATGGTTTTTGGAGCCGTACCTCTGGGCACAATCCAGTTTCCATTGAAGTGAATGGGTAAACTCCCATTGACTTCCATGGGAGCTGGATTGTGCCCTATGTGTGGGGGGAGGGGGAGGAGAGGAGGCGTGAAGCTCCCAGGTGAGAATTGGGGAAAGAGGGAATGGAGATAGAGAGGAACAAGGCCATGAAGAACCTTGAAGGTGACAACAAGGAATTTGTGCTGGTTGTGAAGGGGAAGAGGGAGTCAATGGGGAGAGGAGAGGAGGAGCTGAACATGATAAGATTAAGTTCAAATTAAGGAAAATATAGAGAAAAACCATATGTGATGGTGGCCTTTGGCCCACGGTGGCCCGGAACCCACTGCTAGATGTTATGTGCCACCAGATGTTATCCCAAGACAGGTAGGCAGCTAGCCCAGGCTATGTCCTTGGAAAATCTTAACCCGGGCTAGCATGTGTGCTCAGCCCTGCCATATCTGCCTCAGTGCAGGGACCTCCATGGCTTTCCACCATGGTGGGGGCCGGGGCACTGGGAGCAGGGCAGGGATGGAACTGGCCACCTACATGTTTGTTTATTTCCCTGCTCTACCCAGGCCGTGTGGTCAGCGGGACGGCTCTCTGGCTGCGGGCATGTTTGTTTGGTGCCCCTCCCCGACTTGGATTGTGTCAGCTTCAGTCTCCTGCCCTGAGCTGGGTCTGGGCACTGTACCACCCACTCATCTGTTTTTACTCATAATGTGTCATAGAGTTACAAGAAATTGCAAAAAGAAAATCAAAGATAAATTTGACATAATGCTACCTACTTGAATGTTTCTAACTCAGGTTTTTCTATGGTTCGCGTCTTAAGATATTCATAGTCTCGTTGCACTGGGCCCAGGCTTTTTCCACTTGGCAATGCAAGTCTTCTTCTTCCTTACCTGACCATGAACAGTCCCTTCTCAGTTCTTGCATGACATTTAAAAATCTTTCCTTGTTAAAATTTTGTTATGTTAAAACCATTTGTCACCTCTGTGTTTTGCAGTTCCTGTAAGGGGGCCAAACCTCTTGTGACATACCCTGCCAGCGTGTACAGGAATCAATTGGGTTCTTACCAGATGTTGACTTTTAAGGTAGAGCTGTCTGTGCAGTCAGTTAACTGCTTTCGTCTGACACACCGTGTTCATGTCAATCACAATTTGAGTGTCTTCCAGTCCCACTTCATAACTGTTATGCCATAACTTAGCAATCTTACTATTATGACATGCTTTATGCAGAGCACAAAACATGCCATAATATTCATACATACATTTTTGAAAATACAGAAAACTTGCTTTTCAAGGAGTATGTGGCCTTTTCAGACAACCATAAGCAGTTGGTCATCTGAAAGCATAATTGCAACAGAAGCTGCTGGCTTCTGTGGAAGAATTGGGGTTATAAACTCGTGTCATCCTAATGGATCCTCTATTCCTAGAAAATCCATACACTCTGTATAACTGGCCAGTGCCCTGCCCTTATCGTTGATTATTGTTATTTCACCAGTCTCAGGGCTATCTGCTAACTTTGTCAGCAGTGTCAAACTGAAGCCATGTATTTTGATTTTTCCCTGATGGAAAATTTGGTCAAAAAAGTCAACCTTGTCCCTCAGGATATTTTAAACTTTGACTGAACTGCTTTGCAGTCAGAACATGCTCCCTTCCAAAATGTCACAGCCAGTTTGGATTTTCTGTGCATAACAGAGCCGTAGTTTGTAGGAAATGAAGCATTTTGTGGTACAACCCTAATTCAGCCAAATAAAAAGTGATAGAGAATTCAGAGTTCAAAATCAGAATGACCCACCAGATCATGAAGTCTGGCCCTCTGGATATGGCAGCCCTCCAAATATCACTCTGCTACCCCCCATATACAACCCCAAACCCTAAGTAATGTATTCAATCCCATTAAACAGAGGTCTTATTCACCCCACCCCACCCCAATGCAACACGCAACTCAGCACCACAACAGATCATGTCACAAACTCACCACTTGTTCCTCAATACATTCACACACCTGGTGAGATCCCTACATTTCAGTGGGCTGCTATTTGTACCATGAGGCAAAGGACAAGGGATCCTCAAGAGGACAGCCAATGGGTACTTTCAGACGTTACGGGCGTCCGGTTCACCACAGCGAACCACCAGGGGGGGCGAACAGCGCAACCACGCCCGGGGGTTGGAAAACGACCCAAACAGACGTGCCGGGAACGGGACCACGGGCCGGAACCGGGCCGCACCATCGCGGCCCGTGGCAGCACAACAGACGTGCAGCCGAACCCCCGGCGGGCGCTAAACCCCCACAAGGCACCGGGCAGGGGCGGGACACAGACATGGCCGACTGAGGGCAAACGAAGCCACAAGGCACACAAGGGAACGCCCACACAAGGGAAACGGGAAGGGAGGGGGGAAGAGCGAGAACAGGCTGACAGCCGGCTCACACAGCGGTCCCGCAGCGGGGCACAATGCACGGCCACACGCCCGGGCACACACACACACACACACACACACACACACACACCAGGGAAAGGCCGGGAAGGGGGGAAGGGGCGCCCGGAACACCCCACCCGGAACACCGGCAGGGAGGGGGGGGCACCACCACGGGGCAAGGCACAGACAGCAGCAACCCCCACCCCCACACCACCCCAGTCCAGTCCAGTCCAAGGAGGTGCCCCCACAGGAACAGAGGCAGTCTCGGGGGGGGGGGGCGGACCCCCGGAGCAAGGCACGTTGGGGGCCCCCAAAGCACAGCGAGGCCGGCGGAGGGGCGCCAGGAGGAGGAGGAAGGGGGCCCCACAGTCAAAGGCTGGCACAGGCAGGGCAGCCGGGTCCAGCGGTGCTCCTCCGCAGCACCAGCGACGCTCAGGCAGCACCCACGGAGTCACGGGGATGGAGGGGGCCCAGGACCACGGCCAGGGGCAGCAGCAAGCAGCGAGGCGGGCGGGAGCTCACCGAGGTGGGGTCCGCAGGTCGGGAGCGGCCAGCGGGGACCAGGCCCCCCCCCGGGCCGGGGCGGGAGCCCACACGGGGGCACCACGCGGGGGGGGGCAGGCCAGCGACGCGGGGCTCACGGGCCGCTGCCGGGGGCCCCGCTGGCCCCAGGGCCCGGGTGGCCCGCCCGGTGGACCAGGTGGGGCCAGTGCAGCATGCCCCGGCGGTACCCCTGCAAGGACATGTAGTGGGCGATCAGGTAGTAGGCCTCGAAGGGATCGGGCATGGTGAGGGCCAGCTGCACATCCACACGCGCCCACACCGCCAACAGGGATGACATCTCCACCGCGGAGGGCTCCGGCACACAGCAGGCAGCAGAAGGGGGCCACGGAAGATGCCCCAGCTCCAGAAGCCGCTGGAACGCCGCCCCACGGGTGCGCTGGTACCCACGGGCCCCGTGAACACAGGAGAAGTAGCTCACGGCCAAGGCAGGGCCACCCTCGGCCAGGCACTCCGAGTAGGCGCCCAGACCACACACCACCAGCGCTGACACGGTCTCCGAGGCGCTCCAGGGCACATGGGCGCACAGCACCTCCGGGATGCGCCCCTCGGGGAAACGAGCCAGCCCCAGGGCCTCCGCATGCAGCCGGCAATCACGGGCGCTCACCACATGGCCAAAGTAACGGAGCCCGGAGCTCAGGCTCTCGTAGGCACCTGCACGGCTCCCCGGCCCGGCCAGGAGCAGCTGCACGGCAGGGGTGTGCCACAGGTCGCACAGAGACATGGTCTCGCGGAAGGCCCAGATATGGGGGGCCCCTTGGGGGCCGGACAGCGGGAGCCCCATGGATGGGCAGCCAGCCATGGTCCAGCACAACAGGGAATGGGACACGGAGCCCGGAGGGCACACAGACTGCCCAGGGCCGGGAGAGGCTCGGCCCGGCCCCCGGGACAGGGAACACGGGCCCGCACCGCAACATTGTAGCACAACAGAGCGAGGCGTGGGGTGCGGGCCCGGCACAGCTGCAGAGAACAACAGCGAGCTCTCTGTCTGCCTAATCGCACCTTCAAGGCCATCCCGCTACAAACAGCGAGGGGAGGGGGCCCGGGGTGCTGGGGGCGGGAGCAGCCGGAACGCACCGGCACAGGGCGCGCGCAGGCCCGCGAGGCCGACCCCCGGGCGGAGCCACCAGCACCGGGCCGCCATAAGCGCTCCCAGCCCCCACCGGGGCCCCAGCACCATGGAGCGCGATAGGGCAGGTGGGAACTGGATGTTCCTCGCGCTCGCGGCTGAGTGGCACCGTGACCACACTGAGCAGCTGTGCCTCCTGACCGAGAGGGTGCACCTGGCCGTCCGCCTGCGCTATGTCCTGGCCCTGCGGGCTGGCGTGCGCCTCCGGGGCCAGCAGGCCCGCAGGAGAGTCCGTGCCCGGCTCAGGGCTCGGCGCCGGGCCTGGGGGGCGTGGCTGGCCGCCTGCCGGAGCCTCACCCGGCCCGCTGCGCTCCGAGGGGCCGCGAGGCGGTTCCGCTGGGCAACGCAGACCCTCCGCCGGGCAGCGCTGCTGGCTATGCCCATAGCGCGGAGCCTATGGGTCACGGAGCGGCCCCAGGCCTGGTGGGAGCGGGCCCAGGCCCACTGGGGGGAGGCCGAGTGGGGGTCCCACTTCCGGATGGGCAAGGCCACCCTGCTGCGCCTAGCGGAGCTCCTCACGCCCTGGCTGGAGCGGCAGCACACCTCCATGCGGGAGCCCATCCCCATGGTCCAGCGGGTGGCCATAGGGGTCTGGGCCCTCGCAACGCCCGACTCCTGCCGCTCCGTGTCCCAGCACTTCGGGGTGGGGCTCAGCACGGTCGCCTGCATCGTGCGGGATGTGTGCGAGGCTGTGGAGGGCGTGCTCCTCGACAGGACCATCCAGCTCCTGGACCAGGGCGCTGTGATGGCTGGCTTCGCGGCCGGGGGCTTCCCGAACTGCATCGGAGCCGTGGACGGCACACACATCGAGATCCTGCGCCCGGCCGCGGGGGAGGCCCTGGAGTATGTGAACCGGCACGGATACTACTCCCTGCACCTGCAGGGGGTGGTGGACCACCGGGCCCGCTTCATAGACATCTACACGGGCAACTCCGGCCGGAGTCACGACGCCAGGATCATGACCATCTCCCCCTTCTATGCCCGCATGTACCGGGGGGACTTCGCGGACATGGGCATGAGGTGGATCGAGGGTGTTCCCATGCCCCCCTGCATCCTGGGGGACCCCGCCTACCCCCTGACCCGCTGGCTGATGAAGGTCTACCCTGTCCCGAGCACCCCTGCGGAGCAGGTATACAATACCCGCCTGTGTGCGAGCCGGACCGTGGTGGAGCGTGCCTTCGGGGCCCTGAAGCAGCGCTGGAGGAGTATAGCTGGCCGCCTGGACTTCACCGTCCCCACCTCCGCCCTGGTGATCGGTGCCTGCTGCGTTCTGCACAATGTGTGCGAGACCGAGGGGGCGGCCCTGGAGTACCCCGAGCCCCACCGGCCCCCCGGTCCTGTTCCCCTGTACGTGAACGCAGGGAACCCCCGGGAGTACCGGTATGCCAAAAGGATCCGGAACGCCCTTGCAACCCACATCGCCCGGGGGGGCCCGCTGTGAGGGCCTTCCCGCCCCTGGGGGCCCCACCCCCCGTTCCGTGCCCATGCCCCTGTACACGCGGTCCCACAGCCCTGTCCCCCCCACAAACGGGCCGGGGACAACTGTCTCTTTACAACACTTTATTGCCCACACAGTTCACACAATCACCCTGTGCCCCCTCCCCACCCCCGTGCCCGTGACCCCGTCCACCACCCGCCCTCATGTGGCCCTCCCCCTCCCCCCCCTTCCCACCATCCCCCCGCGTTTCCTGGGCCGACCCCTCGTGCGGCCGCTTGGGCCCACCGAGCTCTGGGAGCTCCCCTCCCCCCCACTGTCCGTGTCCCCTGCCGTGTCCTGGGCCGGTCCCGGCCCCGGCAGGGGGCCGGGCGGCGGATGGGCAGCTGTGCCCGGTGCCCCGGTCGCGCCCCGGGGGGGCTGGACCCTCCGGAGGCCCGGGGGCACTGGGAGGCGCATGCGAGGGCCCTGGGGCCGGGGGGGCGCCAGGGGCGGCAGGGCTGGGCCCGGGGGCGCCGAGGGGCCCGGCATGGGGACCTGGGCGGGCAGGGCGCCCGGAGGTGCGCCGGCCATCACGTAGGCACACATGGTGCCCGCATGCAGGAGCAGGGAGGTCCCAATGTCGTGGGACCTGTCCATCTTTGCACTGTGCTCCCGCACCATGCCCTGTATGTCCTGCCGGAGGCCCCTGAGCAGCCCCTGCTGCCGCTGGTGCTCCCGGCGCTCCCGCCTCCGCTCCAGGCGCACCTCCGCCTCCAGCCGGCGGTCTGTCTCCAGGGCCTTCTCCATGGACCGCTCTATGGCCGCCTCCATGCGGTCCACGGAGGCGATCATGCGCTCCCCCTGTTCCTCCGCCCTGCGGACGATGTCCTCCGCTTGCTCCTCCCTGCGCCTGCGGACCCGCGCCCGGTACTCCCGCATCCGCTGGGCTGGGGCCGCGGCCGGCGGAGGCGCCGCGCGCGGGGGCTGCCCTGTGGAAATGGGCGGGTGGGTCAGTGCAGGGCCCTGTCCCCTAGCGGGGTCGGGTCCCGGGGCCCCCTGCCCCCCCTCCCCCACTGAGGCCGGAGGCCCCCCTGGGCTGGCGCCCGGGGGGCCCTCCCGCCATCCCAGCCCTCCCGCCTTACCTGGGTCCGGCACCTGCTCTCCTGTGCCCTCCGCGGGGGCCTGCACCGTCTCGCTGGCCCGGTCCTGGGGCTCCCCATGTCCTGCGGGCGGGAGAGGGGGGAGCGGGTGAAGGGGGCTGGTTGTGGCCCCTGCAGCAGGGCCCCCACCCCCGCCCCTGCCACCGGCCCCCTGGTCGTGCCCCCCCCTGCCCTGGGGGCCCGCTTACCCTCTATGTCTGTCTCCGAGCCTTCGGAGCCCGGCGCCTCACCCTGGGAGTGCTCCCCCTGGGACCACTGGCTGAGGGTGGTGAAGGTGCCGACCTCCGACTCCGCCTGGCCGGCCCGGCGTTGGGATGTCTCCGGGCTGCTGCTGGGGGGGGGCCTTGGGGCTTCTGCGGGTCCCGGGTGGTCCTCCTGGGGGTGGGGGTCCCCTGAGCTCGTGTCTACCGGGCGGGCGGCGAGGGGAGGGGGTACCTCGGCCCGCTCCCTGCCCTGGACCACAGCGCTGCCCACCAGGCGTGGGGCAACGATGGAGCCCTTCATGTGAAGGATGCGGTCCAGGGCATCGTAGTAGGGGGCGGTGCGGGCCCCGTGGCCGGAGCGGCTGTTATTGTCCTTGAGGGCCTTGTACCCCCTCTTGAGCTCCTTGGCCTTCGAGCGACACTGGTTGACAGTGCGCTCGTGCCCCGCCGCCTCCATGTCGCGCACGATGTCCCGGTAGACATGCTCGTTGCGCTGGTTTATTGCGAGCTCCACCTGGTACTCGAGGGTCCCCCAGATCCGTATGAAGTCCCGGGTCTCCTGGAGGCCCCACTGTCCCCCTCTGTGATAGGCCTTCCTCCGGCTGGGCCCCTGCTGTTCCTCCTCCCGGTCCAGCTCATGCTGCACCTGCCTCTGCTCCTCCTCCACCTCCTCCTGGGGGTGCGCCTCCGGGGGCCGGGGGCCGGGCTCCTCCTGGGGCTCGTCCGCCCGGGCCGACTTTCGTGTCTGGGGGGGGGAAGGGGGGTGGTTGGTTGCTGGGTGAGGGTGTGGGCCCTCTCGGGGGCCCCCTGCCCCCCTGCCCTCCGCCCGGGGTCCCCCTGCCCCCCTGCCTTCCGCCCGGGGTCCCCCCGGCCCCCTCCACAGGGGGTTCCCCTGTGCCCCCTGTTCCCCTCCCAGTGGGTGCCCTTACCCGTTTCCTGGGTGCCTCCTGTGGGCCTGTTCCGGCCGCTGTCCCCGGGGCGGCGCGACCCGGCTGCAGCTGTGGTTGGTGTTCCCGGGGCGCCTCCCTGGTCGGGTGCTCCCGTGTGCCCCCTTCCTGCACCTGTGCCCCCTCCGCCTGCATCGCTGGGCCTGGCTGCACGTCCTCCGCCTCCTGTCCCGCCGCTGTCGCTGTTTGTGCCTCCGCTCTCTTCCGCTTCCCTCCTCGCTCCATCCCGCCACGCTTGCTTGCTGCTGCTCTCGCTTTAAATCTCCCTCCGGTGTTTGTGTTGGTGCTGGTTGCCTGGCAGCGACGCTGCGTGCCTCGTCCCCGGCTTGGGCTCCATTTTTTTGGTTCCGCTGGGGGATTGGCGTCCAGAAGTTACTTTTGCTTGGTTCCCTGTGGGGGTTCATTTGACCACGCTTCCCGGGACCTTCCCCCGGCTAGCCCGGGAAGCGTGGTTGAACCTGACCCCATGTGGGTATTGAGCATGATGAACATCTGGCGCGCGCCGTTCAGACGTTCAGGGCCCTTTGGCCCCACGGGGGGGTTCAGCGTGGTTCAGTGTGGTTCAGCGTGATCTCATAACGTCTGAAATCACCCAATGGTAAGAATTACACATGACAGATAACTTTCTGACAAATATAGGTAAACTGAAGTAACTGAGGTTAATTAAACTGCAGTAACTACTTCAGTTTAATTAAATCAAAGTAACTACTCCACATTGGTAACATTCAGATGAACAGTGTAAACTGAAGTAGTACTGGGTTAATTTCCTCCCTAGCTAAGATCTAATGATCACTGAACCGTGATCAATCACCATTCCTCACTAATAAGTGTTTACATGAAGTGTTTACTTCTAAATTGAAACCAAAGGGGAGTATATAGTCCTGATTTTTTAGTACATGTCTTCTAACTCCAGAATGTCATTGGTTTAACATTCTGTTCATATGAATGCTTCAGTAGTAAAACGGAGGAAAGGCCCAACTACATCAAATTAACTGCTTGTTGGAATGTGGAGTCAGAGGATGATTTCAGACGTGACAGACGGCAGCATTGACCCTGGGCCATGGGGTGGTTCGGACCACGGGCAGGGGTGAAGGGGCGTGCCAACAGATGTTCCCCCCTTTTCCCCCGGCTGTGGGGACCGCCGAACCATGGCCCAGAGTCAATGCTGCCGCCCGTCACATCTCTTTGGCAACCCCCCCCTCCCGGAGGGGGCGGGGCCATGCGATGCAGCGTGTGGCCGCATGACCCCGCCCCCTGTGCTCCCTGGCTGGCCACCCTCCCCGAGACAGGCAGCCGCAGCGGCCTATCTGACCGCTGCCGCTGACCGCCGCCTGCCGCCCAGACTCCAGAACGTGGTGAAGGTAAGGTAACAGACGTTACTTTTCCTTCACCGCATGCCGAATTTCCCCTAACCACGCTTCGTTCGCCTCTGTGGTGTAGGAGAACAAAGCGTGATTAGGTTCACCATAGGGGGTGGTTGACTGAGGTGAACATCTGGATGTGAGCAAACAGATGTTCACCTCCGTTCACCACCACCACCACCCCGCGGTTGACTGCGGTTGACTGAGGTGATTTCAGACAACGTAACGTCTGAAATCACCCAGAATGTGGGGTTGTGCCATTACCTGCTCTAAAAGAGTGGTGTGTGAATGAACCCTGGCTTCACAAGTAACAAGCAAGCACATAGCATCTTCCTAGAGGCAATGGATAACCTTTTTATTTGCAAAGGCATTTGGTGAGTGAGGATAAGTTCAAGGGGAGGGAGGCTTTCTGGGGAGTTTTATATTTATACTGAAATTTATTTTACATTTGTTGTGGTTTTTATTATTTATGTGTTTTTAAATGTGTTTCTGAGCCAGAGGTTGGCTCAGAAACACAGAAACAACAAACCCAGAAGTAAAATGGTACCCTTGGCAATGTGGTAAGCACTAACAGTACATGAATGGTACGCGATACAGCACCTTACAGAAAGTCAGTAACTTGAGATGGTATCTTACTCTATTGTGTGAATTGAAAAATCACACCGTTGTCAAAATCTTCACGAGTCGATCCCAATTCCTGATATGGTGAAATTACTCATTAATAAAAATGTTGCTGCTAGTTTCAGCTCTACATAAATCTAAATAAATAAATAAATAAATAAGACTGGTTCATGATTGTTTTACACATTTTGGGTCTGTCCTTCAGCTGGTGTAAACCGGTGCCATTGAATTGGGTCTGTCATTAATCTGGTGTAAACCAGTGCCATTGAAATGGTTCTGTCACTCATCTGGTGTAAACCAGTGCCATTGAATTGACCTCTCTGGTGTCAATTTAAATCACTTGAGGATTGGTCGTCTGCCTTTGGCAAATGCTGTTTGAGCAGCTATAGTTCAGGATGACATTTATTGGCTTTGATGAAGTTTTATTCACCTGCACCAGTTCTGAAGTTGTCCTGATAAGTGTATTTGTCTGGTCAAACAGCTTGTGAGCTATAGACAACAATAAATTACTGTTCAGAGAGGTCTGTGTCTCCAAAGCAAAATAAACCCTCCTGTTTAAATGTATTGGTTAATTGTGTGGAAAGATGATGATGATGATGATGATGATTATTATTATTATTATTATTATTATTATTATTATTATTATTATTTTTAAACCCTCATTGTACCTTAGAGAGATGGTCAGAAACATTCGGGACCTATTAATAGATACAACAACAAAATAGCTGAAGCAGCAAGAACCTTGAGGAACTTCAACTTCTATTAATTCACTTAGTTTTCATTTAAAATTGAGCAAATTTCAGCAGTGATTAATTCAGTAAAGTGAGGCTGTTGTGTTGTGGTGCAGTCTTAGGGAGGGGCCTTGTGCTGCTGTTGCCAGGATACTGTCGCCTGGAGACCGCTGGGCTGTCAGGGTTCCCACTTGCTCTGGGTTGTCTCTCGCACTTTCCTGTGCCCCTAGCTGTCTCACCGGTTTCAGAAATTCACAATTGGGTTAAGCTCGTCTCAGAGTTGAATGAAAAATCCCACCCTGCTCAATGCTTCGGGTGCAACGAACACAAGGCCATGTTTGGAGTTAAATGGGAAGTTTTATATATAAAAGGGTAAGCCAAAAGGCACAGAGCAGGTACAGAGTGAGCAGAATGAAAATAAAGGTAAAACAAATGCAAAGCTAGTTAAACATTAAATTCCCTGGCTAGCCCTCACCTAGCCAAGCTCGCAGCCTGACTTCATGGGTCAAACTGTCCTTTCTCTGTCTCCCAGGCTGGTGACAGGGTACTTGCTTAGAGTCCAGCAGCAGTCTGGGGAGGCAGTCCAGGAGAGTCTCTGTTGGTCAGCAAGGTTCCTTTTAACCCCCCCCCAAACCCTAGTCACAGCGTCCCTGATGTCATGGAGAAAGGCATGAAGGGTATTATCACTCTTCCTGCTTCCCAATTGTCCATGAATGGGGTTTCTATGGCCCTGGGCTGCCAGGGTGGAGCCTCAATGACTCGTTAAAGGGCCATTAGCAACACCCTGATTCACTTAATCCCAGTACCCCTGTCTACCTGATACCAGTTACAGTAATAACTAAGTCATATTTCTACACATGGTACAGGTTACAGTAATGGTATAGCAGTCATGGGGTTTTGCACATCTGGGAGCTGACTGGCGCATGCAGCTACATGCACCTAAAGGGGTACATGTAGGGTTTCCCATGACAGACACATAGGCCACTTCTTCCACCACTGCTCCTCCGCCCCTGCTGACACCACTAGGGGCCTCCCTTCTCCTGCCAGGGCTGCCCCCCATCCACTGATCCTGTTGCTGCCATCAGAGGCCCCTGCTGATCCTGACAGAACCAGACTTCTCCACAGCTGTTGGTATTGCTGCCACCACCTAGCTGGGGGTGGGGGTGGGGAGGAATGGGAAGTTGTCTGGTGGTGGCAACAGCAGTTGCGGTGATGGTGGACATTTTACTTTTGCCCTGGGTCATGTGGGTAAAAGCTGAGTACAGTTGGTAGGAGGAGACTACTGGGTAACTAGTCAATAATGTTTGAATAACCACCAATGCAAACACAATGATGGGTGTTTTCAGACGTTACGGGGCTGCTTGGCCCCGTACCAAAAACAACCAAATCATCCCCCACCAGGATGACCCCGTCATGCCATATCAGATGTGCCGGGGGATCCCGGCAGGGAATCTGGGAGGGGGCGGGGCCACGCAGCGCAACACGCGGCCGCACGGCCCCGCCCCCTCCACGCTCCCCATCACCCGCCCTCTGGGGAGACAAGCAGGCGGTGGGGCCAATGCGGCCGCAGCGTCTGGCCGAAATTGCTATGGCCCAGGATCCCGCCAGTGATCCCGGGGCGTGGCGCCCGACCAGACGTGATTTTTTTGGGGTCCCCGCCGGGGATCACTTTCACCACGCTTCCCGGGACATTCCCATGGCTAGCCTGGGAAGCGTGGTTGAAAATGACCCCGTGTGGGTATTGACCATGGTGAACATCTGGCGGCCGCCAAACAGACGTTCGAGGCACAGTGACCACAGGTGGGTATTCACCGTGGTTCACTGTGATCTCGTAACGTCTGAAAATACCCGATGTCAACAGGGCTGCTGCTTCTGGGGTTCGAGCGGGCCAGGTATATAGGTGTGGCAGTGGAGGTGAGCCCCAGCAGTCGGCCACTGATTACCCCCAAGCAGCAGACTCATTATGGAGTTTCTGAAGGGCAGTGGAGACTACTGCCAGGCACAGCACGACCTCTATGCAGACAAGTGAACTGTAAAAATGCATTACTTCTCCACCAAGAAGCCCCCCTAAGAGCGGCCAACCAGGATAAGAAGTCTTGAATTGAAATTGGAAGAGATTTGTAAGAAGGTCAGGCCTGGATGACGGAATCCTCAGTGCACTGCCTTTCTTTTGCCTCAGTATTACTGGATTGAAGAACTGCTGTTTCTTGCTAGGAGGTTCATTTCATTTCCCATTTCTCCCAACTTCATATTTACAAGCACTGAAAACTTCAAGTGGAGTATAGTGAAACAGACTTACGTTTCTCTACATCATTTCTGTATTCGAATTTTTGGATCCTTTTTCATAATCTTGTTGCATGCTTTTTTAAAAATAAATTAACATGGCCCGAGTGAACAACCCAGCTCCTGTGGAAATCACCTACAAGAACATGAGATTCCTTATCACACACAATCCAACCAATCCAACCTTAAACAAATTCATAAAGAAACTTAAAAACTATGAAGTTACCACAGTGGTCAGAGTATGTGAAGCCACGTATGAAACCGCTCCAGTGGAAAAAGAAGGCATTCACGTTTTGTATTGGCCCTTTGAAGATGGTGCACCACCATCCAACCAGTTTGTTGAATAATAATAATAATAATAATAATAATAATAATAATAATAATAATAATAAATAAACCTTCTGAAAGTTAAATTCTGAGAAGAGCCTTGTTGTTGTATTGCTGTACACTGTGTTGCTGGTCTTGGGAGATCTCCAGTGCTAGTAGCCCTTGCACTGATCAAATGTGGAATGAAGTATGAAGATGCAGTTCAGTTCATAAGACAGAAGCAACATGGAGCCTTTAACAGCAAGAAGCTTTTGTACTTGGAGAATATTGGCCGTTTTTACATGAGCCATGCGTGCATGGTGTGTGTGTGTCAGTGTGCATGCTGGTGTGTGTGCGGTGGGTGGGGGGAAGGTGTAGACGGGTGCACGCTGATCTCCACCTACCTCCACCCATCTACACGCATGGAGCAACCACCATTTTCGCAGTTGCTCCATGTGTGGGTGATGGGTGGAGGTGGTTTGCATGCGTGTTCATCAGGAGCACACACACATGCACACCCACCCATCATGGCTTTTACACGAGACTCACCCATACTTGAAATCTCAGATTTTTGGATGTTCATGCATGGGTACATCTCATGTAAAAAAGGCCATTGTCCCAAAATGCGTCTGCATTTTAAGGACTGTAATGGTCACCAAAACAACTGTTGCATTTAGTAAAACCAGGCTGCCTATATTGCTGCTTTGAAGGTAGTGGATAGAAACTAGAATTGACAGACTACATGCCCGGTACATGTATGTCTGATTTAATAGGTTAAATGAAGCTTCTCTAGGAGCAGGCCAAAAGCATGGCAGAAATACAACTTGTATGTTTAGATTAATGACCACCTGTTGGAGAACCAGTAAATGTTTTTGCTGTACCCGGTCTTTGAAATGACATCTTGTTCATAATTTGTATCATTGAACTATCCTTAATCATGCAGTTCAGTTTTATTCATCTAATTCTCTTTATTAGAATCTGTCAAACATAATGTGTAGAAATTAGGTGCCAAGATCCTCAGCACGATACCTACATATTTCTGCATACTATAGGGCAGCTTTTAGGAGGATTGCTCAGTTTCTGAACTTAATCCTCTCTCCACAATCATTCAGTATTGGGGATAGGGCCTGTATGGTAATCTGCCTGTTCATTGTATGCTTGTCTCCCACAATCACACTAGAATGAATTATCCAGATTTGGACAATCTTTGATTTTAATAAGACTTACAATGACTTTCAGTGTCTTTTTGAAAACCTTTCCTTCTGTTATCTAAACCTCTGCATTTTACAATTACCATTAACCCTATGGTTACTCATAGAAAACATTCCTTTACATTGGACAGAAGCACACAAGTCTTTAATGTCTCCAGACAAAAAGCCTTACAGTTAATTTAATGTTGGCATTTTGTGCGCAACTTAACAGAAGGCCTGTAAAAGGATGGGAGGGGCTATTTAATATTTCTAGTAGAAATGTTGCCTTTTGTCTTGTGCAGGAAGTATAGAATATGCCCTTTACATTAGTTATTTATTTTTTTAAATGTAGAAATGCTTTGTTATTATAGCTAAAAATTCTTAATCATAAACATTTCTGATGATCTTGTAATTTCCTTTACTGTACATATTGAAAGTTATTTACCAACTATTGCTTTGTTGAAAGTGTGGTTTTTGGTTTTACTTGAGTTTCTGCTATGAATTGGGAAGACCACTGTAATATTTTGTATGCCTTTTGAGCTGCGTAACTTAATATCTGATACTTGATGATTTGTTTTTTATGTAATTGATAAAAATGGTGATGTATATTAATGTTAGTTCAACCATATATTTATACTGTCTTGGGAACCTGTGGTTATAGTTTTTTTGAGAAATAATTTGCCAGTTTTCACCAACTCTAGTGCGAAAGCTCAAATGATGTCCCCAGATTCAATACACAATGGCTTTACAATTCCTTTATCATTACATTTGCTAACACAAAAGCTGAAACAACTATTTGAAATGAATACTAGATTAACTGAATTTGAACTATTTGTTTTTATTCCGATTAAAAGGATAGAGAGTGCTCTCTGTTTTCCAGTTTGTCAGCCAAAATGAAAATTTGTTTTGAATAATCTATTTTGTATAATTTGGTCATTTCAGTTATTGATTATTTCCATCATTTGACTATTCATTTTTGGTATTTTGGTCCCTGTTTACAAAAAGTCCAAAATACAAAAAACTAGAACTGAAACGAGTAATGGGTTTTTTATTCCTGGGTATTAAACACATTTTTGTATAGCCCTTCAAGAACCCAGGTAACATCCATGAGGAAATCATACTTGCATATTCACTTTTTGTATATTCTTTTTTTTGTTTTTTTTGTTATTTTGGTTGTTCAGTCACTTCAGCATTTTGGTTACATTGTGTTCAGCAACTGCACTGGCACAATAGTTCTAATATTATGCAGAAATGACATAATCAAAACATGAGAATGACCAATACACCAAAATAACCAGACTAAAACCCATGAAAAACAAAAAACTCAAGCAGGATAACCAAAACAGAAACACAGAAGAGTGTAAATGGGTATTGTTTATTACCAAAACCACCATTTTTTGTTCAGGTAGGGTATACACAATGGAGGGCTGCACTGAATAGTAAAAAAAGAAACAAAAAACCCTAAAAGTATTTCCAAGAATCAGCTCTGAGTGTTTTGCCAGTCCTTAGTAATTCAGTCAAATACTCGATACTAAAACCAAATACTGAATATTTTCCGAGTACTGAGTTCCCTTATATAGGATCAGGAAAAGTCTCGTATGTTGTAGAAAAAGCCCTGTATGGGTATTTTCAGATGTTACGAGATCACACTCAACCACGGGGAATTCCCACATGGTGATCGTGGTCTCATAACGTCTGTTGGGGCAAATGGAAACTGCCCGCTAGATGTTCACCCCCGTGAATCATGGGGGGGAATCACATTGAACACGCAAACCAAGGTCCTGCCTGGACCATCTCCGTTTGCGTGTTCAATGTGATTCCTGCCCGTGATCAGGGGGATCATCTCGTCTGTCCCCGGACCACGGCCCAGAATCAGTGGTGGGATTCTGGGCTGTGGTCAATGCCCCGGGGGGGGCGGACGGGCACTGCAGCTGCATTGGCCGTGGCCGCCCGTCTCCCCAGAGGGCACGTGGCCAAGGAAGCGCGGGGGGTGGGGCTGTGTGACCACACGTTGAGCCGCGTGGCCCTGCCCCCTCCCCAATTCCCGCTCAGGATCAGCCGGCACATCTGTTAGACGTGCTGGTTTGATCCCGGCTAGGGATCAATGGGTGTTTCCGTGACGGGGCCAATACAGGCCCCGTCACATCTGAAAACACCCCATGTTGCCCATCTGAAGATTTACCCAACAACTGAGTTGTTTCTGTGGTTACTTGGTACTCGGTAAAACATAACAAGATACTCGATAAAAACCAAATAATTTTTAATACCGAGTTTCAGCACTAGTTTACCCATTTCTTCAGGTACTCATTTCAGCACTACAGAAAATAAAAACCTGAATAACCCAAATAGGAAGATAATAAAATCTGTACTTCTCACAGCTGAATACTTGGTGGCACCATGGAGACTTTCATGTTCCCTTTCTAGAGAGACATGGTCACAGAACTGGGGAGCTGGAAGGGACCTCAAGGGTCACCAAGTCCAACTCCTTGCCTTTAGGTGGGATATCCTGTACCTAAAGCATCTCTGACAGATGTCTGACCTATCTCTTCTTGAAAACCTCCAAGGAAGAGGATTCCACAACCTCCCCAGGCACCTCATTCCACTCCTAATATTTAACCTAAACCTAACTTCTTGAAGTTTAAACCCATTGCTGCTTGTACTTGTTCTCAGTGGCAACTATTCTCCACATTTTTATGCCATCCTTTGATCCTTTTGGCTCTTTGAAAATTTGTCAGCTTGTAACTTCTTAATCTTCTATTACCTAGGTTAAGCTGCAATCAGCATTCCCTCATATGTTTATGTAGGGGTGTGGAATTCATATTTTATTTTATAAGTTACTAAAATGAATGGAGTCCCATTTGTTTTAGTAACTAAAGACCTGAAGATGAATGAATAATCAAACAGCATTTGTTTGCTTTCATTTGTTTTTGTAAAAAGTATTTTTTTTTTTTTTTTAAAAACCCACAACATTCCGCATGTGCAAATGGCTGCTTGACTGTTCTGTGCATGTGTGCTCTTTTCCAAAATGGCAGCAGCAGCAGCATTGTCACTGTTTTGGAAAAAGGCAGCCTGTCATTGGGTACTTTCAGACGATACGGGGCCCTTTGGCCCCTTACCGGCACCACCGGCTTCGTTCCCCGCCGGGGTCACCCCGTAACGGCACAACAGATGTGCCGGGGGGATCCCGGCGGGGAAAGTGGGAGGGGCCGGGGCCGCGCGGCGCAACGTGCGGCCGCACGGCCCCGCCCCCTCCACGCACCCCGCCGCCCACCCTCCGAGGAGATGGGCGGGCGGCGGGGCCAATGCGGCCGCCGCGTCCTGCCGATCGTGCCACGGCCCGGGATCCCGCCGGGGATCCCGGGCCGTGACACGCGGCCAGATGTTACTTTTCCTTGGCCACGGCCCGGGGTCCGTTTGACCACGCTTCCCGGGACCTTCCCCCGGCTAGCCCGGGAAGCGTGGTTCAAACGAACCCCATGTGGGTATTGACCGTGGCCAACATCTGGC
>QEPC01006987.1:204927-217635 GCA_003113815.1 Sphenodon punctatus
CCCCGACCTCACGAAGCATGGTTAGATTCACCCCAGGCCGCGTTTGACTGTGATGAACATCTGGATGCACGCGAACAGACGTGCACAGCTCTTTCACAACCCCACCCCCCCATGTTTGACTGTGGTTGACTGTGGTGAATGCCGGAAACGTAACATCTGAAAGCACCCTGAAAGAGAGAGAGAGAGAGAGCGCAAGAGCGAAAGCGAGAGTGAGAGAGAGAGAGAGAGAGAGAGAGACTTGCCCAAGTCCAGCCAATGAAGTCAAGGCTAAAATGCGATTTGAACCCTGGTCTTCCAGGTCCAAGTCTTATCCACTAGGGTACACTAACTTCCAAATTATATCAAGACTAGAAAGATAATGTGACTGCTGTGTTGGTCCTAATAATAGATGGAGACACAGTGGGCACAATTCTATCCTGTGCGTATGCTGCTTGCCCATGCAACACATGCAGCACACACGTGCAATGTATGTACACAGGAGAGCTCCGTGCAGCAAGCGCTCAGCCTGGGCTGACCTGAATCCTCGTGCCCATCACCTGCTCCACACACATCACACCTGTCAATCCCCCAGGCCGTGGAGTGCATGGGCGTCGGGGTTTGGGTCAGCCTGGGTTGTGCACTTGCCGTGTGGAGCTCTCCTGTGTATGTGCATGCAGTGCATGCATGCATTGCATGGGCAGGCAGATGGCACATGCATGGAATAGGATTGTGCCCAGTAACTTTATTCAGCAATTTTCTGTTGGAGACGGTACACAAGATTTCAGGAAATGCAAGGCCCTTCAGCCCAGGGAAGGACCCTGTGTGGTCTGAAAGCTTGCATACCCTCACCAACAGAAATTGGTACAATAAAAGATAGCATCTGAACTACTTAGTCTCCATCAAACAATAAGTATCAGTTGGGATCATGATCCCAGTCACAGATGACGAGACCCCATATAGGGTCATGATCAACAGTTTGGTAATATATGAAACAGAACTATGAATTGTAGGTCCCAGACCTGTCTTTTAAAGGTGCTGAATAGGTTCTCTTTCAGGAAGACAAGGACTGAGAAGTCAGACATTAGTGGCTACTCTGGGGGCTAGTTGATACAAAATTCAGCTTACTGGGGTAAATAGCCCCTGGGTAGGCTTATCCCAGGGCAGCTGATTTCTTGGGTAGCCAGGAAATGGAACGAGGTCAAATAAATACGGCTGCGGGACAGATTAGGCCCAAGGGTCGCAGGTTCCCCACCTCTGCACCAATGGGACATCTGCATTTGCAATGACAAGCACAATGGGGATCTGACCTCTAGTCAGTCCCCGTGCTTTGTATTGCTCATTAGTTCACTGTAACCTCCTGTAGTTGCGATGGCATCTTAAGGCCTCTGCTTCTGGAATGGTGCGAGTTTTTGTTTCAGCTTACTGCACCGGGTCCCTTGACAGAGCATGTTCCCTGTTCCCCTCTGGCCTCTGGATTGATGGGCTGATTTTATTGAGTGCTGCTCTCTTGGAGCAGGTGTGCAGGCAGCCGCAGGGAAGCTGTGTAACACAACATTAAAAAAAATCAGTTTAATAAATCAAGGGCTCCATGAAGCAATCCATCTCCTGAAGGCTGCGTGAGGGAGGAACCAAGTAGATGCCGGCTGCAAGACATGGGCAATGCTCAACCGGGGGGCGGGGGGGGAGGAGCGGTGTTTCACAACATGCACCTCAGACCAGTCCTACTCCGTAAGCTGACAGACATATCCATCTGGCAACAGAGGGAGGAATGGGAGCTCCTTGGTTTTGCAGAGTCTTCTGTACGAGAACCAGTAATATCATTATAGAATTGGAAGAGACATCAAAGGTTATCTAGCCCAACCCCCTGCTTTGATGCAGCAAGCACACTTACAACATCTCTGACAGATGAGTGTCCAGCGTCTGTATGAAAATCTCCAAATTTGCCAGAGAGCCTACAACCTCCCTAGCAACTTGTTTCATAGTCAAAAAGCTCCAGAGGCTTTTCTTCATATTTAACCAAAATTTACCTTCCTATAATGTCAGCAGTGCCCTTGTCATGGACAGATCATTATCTCCTCCAGGCCGGTGTCCTGGTGCACATCGGTCCCCAGAGAGGTGCAGAGCTAGTTTGGTTGGTTCACCCCCAAAGACTTATGGAACCAGAGAGGTTCTGGAATGCCGTGGAGGATGTATCCTCTGGTTTCAATGACTATCCACTCGATGACCTCATGGCCTTTTGGAACTCTGTGTTGACTGAGGCCATCGACCATACAGCTCCTAGACATCTGCTCCCAAACTGCTGACAATGCAGGTTCCCGTGGTATACAGAGGATCTATGGCGAATGAAATGGGAAGGGCAGTGATTAGAGTGATGGTCGCATTGTTCTTGTACTGAAGTTGTCCAATTGTGACATAGGGTGATTTCAGATGTGACGGGCCTCCATCTAGCCATGGTCCGGGATCCGTTTCAGATCCGGGTCAGGAATCAGGCCGTCCGTCCTTTAGACGTGCTGGCCTGATTCTGGAGGGGGATCGAGGAGGGGGTGGGGCTGCGCGGTGCGATGTGCGGTCACACAGCCCCCCCCCACTCCCCCAGCCACCCTCCCTCTGGGAGACAGGCAGGCACAATGACCACTCCGGCCGCTGCGCCCGATCCCGCATTGTGGTCTGGGCCACAATCTGGGCCGGCGGAAGGTAACAGATGTTACTTTCTGCCGATCCCCAGATCGTGGTTGCGCTAACCACGATTCTGGAGGTGGTTAATCTGATTCCCGCCGGAGGTTCACTGGGGTGAACATCTGATGGGAATCTTTTAGATGTTACGGGCCTCTCCTCCACCACAGGGGATTGACTGTGGTAAGAGGGAGGCCCATAACGTCTGAAATCACCCATAGAGTCTGTTTACGTACCTATGCCGTGGTTGTGCAGCATCCGCTAAGTCATGTCCAGCTGAACTTTTCCAGGTGGTGAGGGGGCAGGTCAGTCCAGTCTCCCTCCACCTGAATCCAGAGTCATCTAATGCTTGCTGTGACTTGTTTATGGACTTTTTTGTGGATAAAATTGTTCAAATCCATCACAGTTTTGACACTGCACTTTTGACAGTCGGTGAACCAGAGGCAGTTGAAGCCCTGTTTTGTCCTGTTTTATGGGATCAATTTCAGTGTGCCACCTTCTGATGCAGAAGATGTGCAGTGTGTGTGTGTGTGTGTGTGTGTGTGTTGTTTGATCCTCTCATTGTGACCTGGACTCATGCCCTGGCTGGTTAAGGCCAGTTGGGAGACATTGGGGCCGTTGCTGGCGGAATAGTCAACGCCTCCCTTGACATTGACACCATGGTCAGCTATCGGCCAGTCTCTAACCTTCCCTTTTTAGGGAAGGTTATTGAGCGGGTGTTGGCTCATCAACTTCAGGAGCATCTGGACTGGATCAGTTTCCTAGATCCCTCGCAGTCGCAGTCTGGCCTTCATCCAGGGTATAACACGGAGACTCCACTTGCAGTCTTGGTCAACGACCTCTCCCATGAGTTGGACCAGGGTTGTTCAACTCTGTTGATCCTATTAGATCTCTCAGCTGCATTTGATACCATTGATCATGAGTTGTTGGTGACTAGGTTGCGGGACTGAGCCAGAGTGGGTGGTACTGCTCTTGAACGGTGCCGCTCTTTCCTTGCCAGGAGAACTCAATGTGTGGTACTGGGTGATTGTTCATCTTCTCCCTAAGACCTCATGTGTGGAGTCCTGCAAGGTTCCATCTTATCCCCTCTCTTGTTCAATGTGTATATGCAGCCTCTGGGGGTGGTCATCAGAGGGTTCAATGTAAGGTGTCATCAATATACTGATAACACACAACTGTACCTCTCAGTGCTGAACCAGTGTTTGTCAACTGTGGGGGACTGGATGAGGGTGAGCTGCCTGAAGCTGAATCCTGACAAGATGTAGATGATGGTTGTGGGAAAAGCTGGGGGAGTGATGGCCCCCATTATAGATGGGGTCCATCCCCCGCTGGTGTCACAGTTCCATAGTTTGGGGGTGCTCCTAGACCTACAGGTCTGCCTGGATGTCCAGGTGGTAACTGTGGTGAAGGGCACATTTCTCCAATTACATCTGGTGCGACTGCTTCAGCCGTATCTCTCAAATACAGACCTTGCCACTATCATCCATGCTTTTATTATCTCGAGGATTACTGTAATGCGCTTTACATGGGGCTATCCTTGGTGATGGTCTGGAGACTTCAACTGGTGCAGAATGCAGTGGCTTGCCTCCTTAGGGGGACAAGTTGTCGTGGTCACATTATACCAGTGCTCCGTTCTCTGCACTGACTTCCGATAGTCTTCCGGGTCCAATTCAAGGTGTTGTGCACTGAATGGCCTGGGCCCCACTTATCTGCAAGACTGCCTCACCCTCCAGGTCCTGGATTGGCCCCTGCAGTCAACTGGAAGCATCCTCCTTGAGGTTCCCCAGGTTTCCACTATGACGAGGGTGTTCTTGTTGGCAGCACAGTGGCTGTGGAACTCCCTTCCACCAGACGTCTGCTTGTCCTTAGACCTCCCCTCTTTCCATAGACAGCGTAAGACCTGGATGTTCTGCCAGGCCTTTGTTAAGGGAGATGGGTGATGTGTGGGGGGTTGCGTTAGGGCTGGGAATTATTATCATTATTTTTTTCTGCCAAAGTCATTTTAATGGTTACTAGTTTTATTGTTTTATTGTTATTTTAAGATGGCGTTAGCCTCCCCGAGATGCGTGAGCAGGAGGGGGTGGCATAAGAAAATAAATAAATAATAAATAAATAAATAAATAAATAATTTGAGCACATTATTTCTAGTCATGCCCTCTGTGGAAATGGAGAACAGTTCTTTGCCATCTTCTTTGTGGTAGTCCTTTAGATATTTGAAGACTGCTACCATGTCTCCCCTTAATCTTTTCTTCACTAACCCAAACATATCAGTTTCCTCAAACTTTCCTCAGAAGCCTTGTTTTCTAGACCCTCCAACTTCTTTATTGCCCTCTGAACCTGCTCCAATTTGACAGTGCCCTTCTTAAAATGGTGTGCCCCAAACAACACAGTACTCCAGGTGACATCTGATCAGTGCCAGAACAGAGTAGGATTATTACTTTCAGTCAAACAAAGACTCTGCTGCAGAAGTCTGCGACCCAACCCAGACAGGACCTGACAAATCCCATCTTCCTTGGGCTGGGCTCAAACATGGGCCTGACAGGGCTTCCCATCAGTAGAAAAGGGAAGGGATTAAGGCAATCTCCTTTCCAATATGTCTCCACACCCACAATGCACCCTGATGTGATGTCACAGCATAGGGGCAGAGGCTGCCTGCCACCCACACACACATTGGGGCTGGGCTCAGAAGAGCCTGATTCCATTGTGCCCAGGTTTGAATCAGGTCCAATGCAGTCAGACTTGGAATGAATTTTTCAGTTCAAGCAATGATCTGCACATCAGCCCTTTTCACACAGATGCTCTAACACTGATAAAATTGGTGTTACATTTTATTACACATGTTGCAGGGCTGCAGGTGTGCTCTATGGGTGCCCTGCAACATGTATACTAAAATGTAACATCCATTTTATCAGTGTTAAAGTGTCTGTGTGAAAAGCGCCATCTTGGCACCTCCATAGACACACACACCCCCACGAGCTTCTGAAGATTCTGGCTGCTGGCTGGCTTAGGAGGCTGCCACCATCCTTCAGGGCTGGTGCTACTATTTATTTATTTATTTATTTATTTATTTATTTATGTATTTATTTAATTAATTAATTAATTAATTAATTAATTAATTTCAACCTTCTTCTGTCCCGCACCCTCCTGCTCACATGGCAGCTCAGGGCGGCTCACAGTCAAAATATTAAAAATATACAATATAAAATATATCAAACAAATAATATAAAATTACATAAAACTCATCAAAAGTGCGGAAATACAAAACCTCCCACCCCCACCCGTACCCGTCTCCCTCACCAAAGGCCTGGTGTTTTACAGGCCTCGAAAGATGCCCTGTAAAATACTACTCCTTCCTTCCCACTGTTGGGACCAAGCTCACAGGAAGTTGTGCTGCAGCCTGGTCTGCTATGTGCCTGTGCTGTCAGTTTGTGTTCAGTGATGTGCTGACATTTGACTCTCCCATCCTGTCCCCTCACTGCAAGCCTTGGCCAGCCTCAGGCTAGCAGCAGTCAGAGCTGGGCTTGTGATAGTGCGGCCTGTGCCAAAGGGGAAAAGCTCCTCATCCTCTCTCTGTCTCAGAAGCCATGCAGGTTATGCAGACACTGAATACACGATTCTTTCCTTCACAATAAAATGAAACATCTCTGAGGAGGTTTGTTTCCGACTGTTTGGCGAGCAGGGGGAGTCTTTTATCTGGTCCATCGCAAGAGATTACCCTGAGTGGCGCTCGCTTTCCTGCCTGTGCCGAGAGCTTTGCTTACACATGAATTCTGATGCTCTCTAGGGAGCACTTCAGCACTTTGCTGACTTACATTTACACAGCCTGGAAAAGCTGCATTTATGCCAGGAAGAGCTGACGCAGGTGGACATGGATAATGAGCCAAACACAGACCTTCTCCTTAACAATGCTCTCTGCAACATGCCAAGACAACAAATTAGAGGAGTGCAAGGGGAGGGGTAGAGCTCCCATCTCTTAGTAGATGGCATCCTGGAGGCAAGTTAATGTGGGAATAAAATAGGCCGTCTGTGTCCTAGGCACATCAGAGATTTCCTCCCTTCAGGGCCTGAAGGAGTTAAAATACTATACCCTCAAATATTAAATCTCACTTGCCACAACGCTCGTTTCAGTGTTGCCCAGGCCCTGAGTCCCCATCTGGGAACATTCAAAACGATATCCCAACAATCTCCTGCAGTAGTGTACCTTCAACCAATGCAGTCTTCTCCATGGTTCCAAGCTCCTCCAAGTGCTTCTCATGAGTCCAGCTTGGCCCTGTCACCATACCAAACCCAGGAGGGATTTCCTGGACTTGGAACCACTAACATGACTGATGAATCCAGCTTGGCCTTGCCTCCCATAGTCCTGTCACCATACCCAACTCAGGAGGGATTTCCTGGAATTGGAACCAACCACTAAGACGTGACTTTTTTATCAAACTGCATCATGGAAATCCAGCCCACTGAAAGCACTGGCTACAGGTAGGGAATAGGTTTGTCCAGAAGAACTTATCTTCCTTTAACTCACTGACCATATTTGCCATTGATCTTGATTAAAAGTGGACACTGCTACTGTCTTGCTTGCCTTGTGTCACTTTAGTTGTGGACACTACAATCACCAACATCGATTAACATTTGTCTCCTTCGGAGTTCTTAGCAGTAGCATACACTCTCTTCTATGCTTCCAATCCACATCTCTCTGCCCCAACACAAAGAAGTCCTCCCCTTGGCCATAGTCTTGTTCTCAACTGGGCACATTGAAGGCAATGAAAAGCTCTTTCCCACCACATGGAAACCTGTAATTGCACCTATGTGGTCATCTTGTCCAACTTCCATGGCTCCAGGGTAGGATGTCCTTCACCTAGATCAAAGACAGGTGTTTGTCTTGCTCGTTTTTGAAATTGCCCAGTGAATGAGATTTCACAAGCTACCTGGGCAATGGATTCCATTACCCAACAGGGTGATTATTAGAGCAATGAAGCCACCAAGTGCTTTTGTGGTGACCTAGTGGTTTGATTGTCACTTTGTTAATTCAGTATTTGTTACTTATCTTGGGTGGTACTATTTGGCATTAAAAAAAAAGAAGTAATAATTGAGAATTGAGTTGGTCCATCTGTGTGACATAGGGCAGCAGAAAGTCATGGAAATCATCATGGTTTAAAGCTCTCTGTGAGGACTGGAACACAGGTAGTCTTGCCTAGTGGTAGGAGGAGAACTGCAGGCATTGTTGAATTTGGTTTTCCCTCCTTGTTTTCCCATGATACGCTTGGGACTCCAGTGCAGTGACACAAAAAGCACTGGTGACTGGGGATGCACAATGGGCCTCTCTGCTTGCATCCTTGTCCTTTGTCAGAGTGGAAGCTCCTTTTCCTTTCCATCTTCACCATCCTTTGCTTTCAGGTGGGGGGGGGGCAAAGACTTTTGGAGAAATAGCTCCTCCCCACAACCCGCAGAAAGCACTGGCACGGCACCCCTCTCAGCTCCTCTTCTAAACCAGGGCTATGCTCCTGTGGAAAAGGTAATTTCCCTCATGAGCCCCATATCCCAATGGATTGCTCAGTCTCACACATATCCCACATGCCAGAATTTGGGGCTGGGCATTGAATCTCTAGGAGATCCCCTGAAAGTTCTCTCTCCTGAACTTGAAGACTGCACTTTCTGACCTCAAAAGCATCGTTGGGGAGGGTACTCAGAGGGGCTGGAGGCTATCAGTATGGGGCCCTGTTGGCAGGATGCTCAGATGGGGTGTGAGCCCCCTACAGGTCTCTTGATTGTAGCACCTTTCTGGGATTTCAAATTGACTGCTATTATTATTATTATTATTATTATTTTATTTATATAGCGCAAGCAGTGTACCTGGCACTGTACACTCAATAGTTATAGACAGGTCCCGACCCTACAGGTGAGCCCCCTACAAATCTCACTGTCATTCCTCTGCTGTGGGAGAGGGGATCCTGCTCCCCTTGGCTGGCATACACTCCAAACCCATGGTGAAACTCCCTCTGGCATGAGGGCCCCAAGCTGTTGCCTATACTTCGACATTGGCCCAGCTCACAAGTAGAGCCAGACAGACCAATGAGACTGCTGAACGAGTGGGACTTTTGCTTAGAGTGAAGGCCTTCTGGGGGACAGCAGGGGCTTCTGCTGGGGTCTCAGGTCATGCTGCCCCTAGGGTTACCACCACACAGGGTTTGACCCTGATTCTCAGGTTTTTCAAGTATCATCTCTGGACTTCAGGTGAAGCCACTCATTATCAGGGTTAGTCAACAATCACTTTGCACTGGCACCCATTGCTGCATGCGTGGGTGATGGGTGGAGGTGGGGTGGAGCGCAGGAGCATGCACCCCCCCCACCCCTACTAGGCTGTTCGAATGGATGCCCCCCCCCCACCTGCACACATGTGCGAAGGGGAGGGGCGTGTCCGTTTGAAAAGGGCCAAAGATTAAATTGGCAGCAGGAGGAGTTGTCAGTTCCTGTGATAGCAATTTTCCCAGGGCTCGTCTTAGGGCAGTCAGTCAAGGTGTTCTCCTTGGACCCAGGGCCTTGGTAGCCACAAGAGCACCATGCAGGAACCTAGCAGGGGAAACATGAGAGATGCCCTCACAAGAGCAGCTGCAGAAGGGGAGGCACCCAGCTCCCTCCCCCCAACCTAACCTGCCACTGTGCCACCTACCTCGATATCGAGGTATTTAATTAGTGGCTTTAAAGAATGCATGGCTGGCAACAAGGCCCGTCTACGCACATCTAAACCCCACCCATGGTCATTTCCCAAGGCACGTGATTTCCTGCTGTGAGTGTTCACTGTTTGTCTAAAAGTGGCCCTAAGGCTCCTGCTGCCTGGGCCTGAATCCCGCCCTCACTGCTGCCGTTGTCTTTTATAAACCAACCTAATAGTGTTTCAAATTAGCATACATTTGTGTGACATTATATGCAAATGTATGCAAATGTGCAGTGTCTGGTTTTCTTCCCTGGGAGAGGTGGCAGCCCAGTTGTGTCATGCCACCAAACCCTTTGACTCTTTCAGAAATCTGTTTCCAGGTGCCAGTGGGAGCAGTCCCCAGCACCCTCCAGGCCTCCAGGGAAGTGGCAATGACAGGGCAAGCCTCAAGACAGGAGTCAGGGATGTCTCCTTCGACACTTACATGGCAGCTTCATGGCAAAGGCCACTCTCCTTCATGCCCCCTCTATCACTGACAGTAGCTACTAGGTTTGACGAATTGGCAGCTATGAATGGACTGCATATGGGGATGTCAGCGCCAGCTTCCAGCAGCTTGGGGAAGGCGAGGCTGCAGCTCCCAGTGCCATACTGTGTTGTGCGAGGAAGGTCTGTGTTTTGATGCATGTTTTCTTAATGATCCATCTGCACGATTCGGCTCCCCAGGCCTGGCCATCACGTCAAGGAGGCTGTGTTTCTTGTCTGGGATTACGCAGGCTAATTAGGCAACACAATTGACTTCCTCTGCTCCTTTAAATGCTGTGTTTGCTTTTGTTAAATGCTACCATGTTCTGCCTGCACTTTCACATTAATCGCTGTATACTGTAACAGAGCCTTTCCGAGAGAGATTTGTCAAGTTTAATTCTATTAGTGGCCGCTGTTTGTTTTAAGCCTCCCCTGGTTATGAATCAGACGGGCACATGCCTGCTGCCAGAGCAACGGGTCTTATAAGTTCTGTAATTATCCACCAGGCACTGGCACAAAGCAGTCCCTTCCAGAATCCTGCTCAAGAGAAGACTATCAGGAACTAGGATTAGAACTGGTGCCCGTGTAACCCTGGGAGTGGTGGCCAGCTCCAGCACACTATCTCTGCACTTTGATTTTAGCCTCTCTTCCTTGCCTACAAGGCTCTTGATTGTAGCACCTTCCTGGGATTTCCAATTGACTGCTATTATTATTATTATTATTATTATTAATAATAATAATAATAATAATAATAATTAATATAGTGCCAGCAGTGTACCTGGTACTGTACAGTCAATAGTTATAGGCAGGTCTCTCCCATAACCCAGGGGGCTTACAATCTAAGAGAGACAAGGGAGGGGGAGACAAGGGAGAGGTGAACATCAGAAGAGACATGGATACGTTCATGAGGTTGAGAAAACCCATCTGACAGGAACAGGAAGCTCGGCAGAGCGATACATAGACTCTGCTCTCCAAATTTGCTAGCTGCTTTGAGCCTGTTCATGCTTGCAGCTTCCCTGTCATCTTGATCCTGAGCCTGCCTTTGACCCACTCTGTTCCCAGCCTGCCTGTCCCAGTCCTAGCTCCTTGTTCCTATCCAGCCCTAGTCCTGACCCATCTCCCTTTCCGTGCTTGTGACTTTGGGCATTTTCAGATGGATGCTTATCCTGGGATAAGAACATTAACACTGAGATAATTTGTCTGTCTAAATGCTGTCAACAGTGATTATTATCCTGGGATAACAAAAATATCAGGGTGTTATAAAACCCCAATCGCTGGGGTTTATAACAACCAGTTGTTAAACTATTACTGGATAATGTCCGTCAGAATGCCATATCCCGGGATAGTCAACTATCCCGGTGATTAGCGCCACAGAGTCTAACGGCAAGGTATGTGCTCAGAAATGCTCAGCTGCACAGATGACATGACGTTACAGAGAAAGGACGTGACGTTTGAGTCCCAGAAAACCTTGCACTCAGCAGAAAAGCATCACAGGATATTTTATTCATCACGGAGACTCTAATCACAATGTACTGTTCACATGGACTATCCCAGAATTAAGTTATCCAAGGATAGAAATGTCAGTCTAAACAGGTATCACTTGTTATCCCAGGATAATAATCACCAGAGATTATTCTAATTATCCTGGGATAGTTTGTTAGTCTGAAAACGCCCTTTGCTTTTGGACTACACTTGAACTTCTTGTTTGGCTTGGATTGACACCTGATTTGACCCTTCAGCTTGTCTTCAGCTACATTCATGGATTGTCTAGTCCTGATCTGACTCTTGCCTGGCCTTGATCCTGATCCAACTTGTACTCCCTTCTGATCTTGTTGCAACTCAGCCTGGGCTCTGACCTTCTTATAGGAGTGGAGACTAGTAGGTGTGCTGACCAGTGAGCTATGAGGCATAGTTAGGGATGGGCAAACAGATTGTGGTTTGGGTTTGGCTGTTCGGTTCGGCCATTCAGTTCGTTTGCAGCATTCGGGTTCAGTTCAGTCCTGTTCGGTTTGGTTTGGGCGTTCAGAAAAACGGTCTCTGTGTGAGGAATGATAGCCCCAGACCCATGATGGAGGGTCCTGGGAATAGAGTGGCAGCTTCTAGGTATTGGCCACAGCCCTCCCTGCCAGTAACTTGGCCCCAGAACCCTGATGGCGGGTCCTGGGGCTAGAGTGACAGCTTCTAGATACATATTGGCCACAGCCCTCCTGCCTGTAACTTGGCTCCAGAACCCTGACGGCGGGTCCTGGGGCTGGAGTGCCTGTTTCTTCATGCGGTGGAATGACATCATCTCCGTGGGAGGAATGATGGCCCCAGACCCATGACAGTGGGTTCTGGGGTTAGAGTGGCAGCTTCTAGGTATTGGCCACAGCCCTCCCTGCCTGTAACTTGGTCCCAGAACCCTGGCAGTGAGTCCTGGGGCTGGAGTGGTTGTTTCTTGATGCTTTGGAAAATTGGCTCTCTGTGTGAGGAATGATGGCCCCAGACCCATGATGCTGGGTCATGGGGCTAGAGTGGCAGCTTCTGGATATTGGCCAAAGCCCTCTCTGCCTGTAACTGGTGGCAGATCCTGGGGGCTGGAGTGGCTGTTTCTTGATGCTTTGGAAAATCGGGTCTCTGTGCGAGGAATGATGGCCCCAGACCTATGACGCTGGATCCTGGGGCTAAGGTGGCGGCTTCTAGGTATTGGCCACAGCCTTCCCTGCCTGTAACTTGGTCCCAGAACCCTGGCAGTGAGTCCTGGGGCTGGAGTGGTTGTTTCTTGATGCTTTGGAAAATTGGCTCTCTGTGTGAGGAATGATGGCCCCAGACCCATGATGCTGGGTCATGGGGCTAGAGTGGCAGCTTCTGGATATTGGCCAAAGCCCTCTCTGCCTGTAACT
>QEPC01006987.1:217735-230157 GCA_003113815.1 Sphenodon punctatus
GTTGTAGGAGTTAGCTTAGTGATAGAGATAGCTTTAGTGATTTAGTTTTAGTGTTTGTAGGAGTAGGTCTGTGTACTTATTAGATAATCCATTTAGTTCATAGCATTTAGAATAGTTAATAGCAGTTATATTTAGTGTAGATATATATATATATTATATTAGATAAAAAAATAATAAAAAAAACCCATATAAAAACCAAAAAACCAAATAAAAAACAAAAGAAAACCATATAAAACCCAATAAAAAACCAAAAAACCATATAAAAAACACAAAAACACCCATAACAACATTCCCCGAATGGCCGAACTGAACGGCCGAACGGCCTAACCAAATGGCCTGTTCGGACGACCGAACCGAACAGCCGAACCCGAACTTGGCGAACTAGCCAAACGGATGAACCAAATGGACAACCGAATGCAGCCAAACTGAACGGACGAACCGAACGGACAAACCAAACGCAGCTGAACCGAACAGCCGAACCCAAACTGCAATCTGTTCGCCCATCCCTATGGCTTTGATGGTCAAGGCTGCAGAAGTCTGTGGGGCAACAAAGCAGGCACACCTGGGGTCTGTGCAGACATGGCTGGAGGATCCCTCCTCCAAAGAGGCAGGTGCTACCTGGGATCCAGTGCAGGCATGTCTGGAGGACCCCTCATCTGAAGAGGCAGTCACTATCAGGGGTCTAATGCAGACATGGCTGGGGGACCCCTCATTCGAAGAGACAGACGTTACCTGGGGTCTGGTTCAGGCATGGCTCTGGCTGCTGTGGGTGACACTTGATGCCTGACAAGGATGGCCATACTCATAACTACTGTACCATGGGAAAATAAGGAGAAGGAGCATTGTTACAGGGACAGCACAAGAGATGGAGGGAAAGGCTCTTGAATAGAACTGCAATGGGTACTAAAATTAGTAGCGATGGAAGTTATGGTTTCAGATTAATCCAAAACTTCCTGTAAAGGGCTGTTATGGGTTAATCCAAAAGAGTCTGCAATTATGCCCTGTTAGTTATGGATCCAGAGTTACAGATCCTGATTTACCCCCACCCCCATCCCTCTAGGGTGGTACTTACTGGCCTCAGAGGGCTTGATAAAAGCATCACCGCTGTTGTGAGCTATCTGGCAGGCTCTCTTACTGCAGCGTCCTGCTTGCTGTATTGCGCATGTGCAAAATAGCCACCTCCATAACCAAAATGGTGGCAATGTCATCTTGGCCACTGCCTTTTTGGTTAAGGGTGGCAGCCATTCTGCGCAGGTCCAAAATGGCCCTGGCAGCCATTTGCACATACATGCTGAGCAGCAGGGAGGACACTGCAGCGAGGGAGTCTGCTGGAGCCCCCACAGCAGCGGTGATGCTTCAACTGAGCTCTCCAAGGCCAGATGTGTGAACAGAATGCGGTTCGGATTTTTGGTTTGAAACCCAAATTCGGGTTCGGTTGTTTGGTTCAGCCTAACTTGGTCGAACATTCAAAAATATCGAAACTGATACCGATACTGAATTTGAAGTGTTTTTTTGGTATCGGTATCATTTGGCCCTAAAACAGCCCCTGGTCTTCACCCCTGGTACCAGGAAGTCTGCTCCTCAGCTGCCGCCCCCTTCCAGTCACGTTTTTCCCACCCAAAGTCACATTTTTCCCACCCCTGAACTCCTCCAAACTCACCTGAACATGACCGAACTGTCAGGGGCTTGTGCTCACGCTACTCTCACTGGCAGGCCTAGGGGCATTGCCTGGGGGGCGCTGCCCAACTCGCATGCATGTGAAAATAACTTTAAAGGTGCTTTTGCACTTTTTCAAAATGGAGGTTGTCTGTGTTTACTGCACCCTCAATGATGGTTTACAACTGGGTGTTTCCCACAATTCCAACTACAAGCATTCCACAAGTAGAAAGCATGTAATAAAGTGCACATGCAGAGCCCTAAATTCCAAATGACCAAGCCACTATCGAACACTAGGGATGTACGAACGCGGTTCAGAAGTTTGCAGTTTGGCCTGAACTCAGGGTGTTCTGCCTGTTTGCAAACACCCCGAATCCAAACTAACCCCCGCCTGAACTGACCAAACAAAGTTCGGGTTCTGAACGCGTTCGGGAGAGGGGTGGGGGGCAGGGAGGAACCTCGTTTCCCCTCCCTCTCCAGGCTACACATGTGGAAGGGGCACCAGGGAGCACCTCCCCCCACACACACTACCCAGTCTGGGATTTTTTTTTTTAACTCCCCGACCCCAGGGATCGCCCTACCTGGTGGTGCTGTCCCAGGTCCGGCAGTGGCAGATACGGCGGGTCTGGTGGCAGCCATGCTCCGAAGCGCTTCCGGCCACTACTAGGTCTTCCGGGTCAAACCGGAAGGCCTAGTAGCAGTCTGAAGAGCTCCAGAGTGCCATCATCGCCAGACCCGCTGTATCTGCCACTGCCAGACCCAGCTCCAGGACCCTGGCACCACCAGGTAGGTCGGGGTCCGGGTCCGGCAGCAGTGGTGGCAGTGATGGCGGGTCTGGCAGCGACGGTGCTCCAGAGTGCTTCAGGCCACTACTAGGCCTTCCGGTTTAACCCAGAAGGCCTAGTAGCAACCTGAAGTGCTCTGGAGTGCTACCACCGGTGGACCCGCCACCCCTGTCACCACTGGACCCAGGGCTGGAGCCCCAGCACTACCAGGTAGGGCAATCCCTGGGGTGGGGGGGTTAAAAAAAAAATTCCCAGGCTCGGCAGGGTGGGGGAGGAGGTGCTCCCTGGCACCCCTTCCATCCACGCAGCCTGGAGGGGGGAGGGAAAACTGCCCCCCTCCGAATGGATTTGGCCCCTCCGAATGGGTTCGGCCCAAACGGGCCGAACCGAATGGTTTCAGGTTTGGCCGAACCCTGAACGGGCCGAACCCTAACCCCCAGGGGTTCACACATCCCTATCGAACACACAAGACACCTCAAAAGGCAGCCTATTAAGCACATTATGCCATGCAAAGAGACATTCTTCTAGATATATCACCAGTGCATTTGTGCCCCCAATAATCAATTTGTACTGCCCCCACCCCATAGCCATTGTGCCCCCCAGCCCCATAATTAGTTCATGCTGCCCCCCTGCCCGCTCCAATCCCTGTCCCCACCAAATGTGCAGAGAGGCAATGAGCCCCACCCACCCTCCCACCAAGGAGAGTGGTAAGTGCATGACAACAAATATAAATAAGATTTGTCAGTTTAGGGGAAAGTTCTGTTACTTTTTACAATAAGTACATTTAAAACTAGTGATTTAATCATTAATATTTTATTATAAAGAGTTAAGAAATTGTTGAAAGACTGACATTCTTACATATGACAACATACATATGTCTAGATGTCTAAACTTGACACAGGTAGGCTACCTGTACATTTGGTATGCTTTTAAGCTCAAGACCCATAAACACAGTGAGCATAAATATACAGGGTCTTTACAAAAAGAAGAATGTAGTTCTCAGCTACATACATACATGGTTAATTTACAGAAATTGCACCTCCACACTGATCAGGAGGCAGCCATGCTAACCAAGGGGAGAGTAATTTGCCTACAGATTGCTGTCTTTTCATGTTTCAGTCTCTGGAATTAACAATATTGAACTGCCGAGGTCAATATGTAAATCAATTGATGCCTCATCACTGTCCCAAACCTGCCAGACAATGACGGACCAAATAATAAAAAAAGAGCAGCCTAACTGAGTCAGACCAATGGTCCATCTTAGCCCAGTATTGTCATAACCTGACACGGCAGCGGGGATTTCAGATTTTTGGCTCCAATTCTGGTTCTTCCAGGGTCTCTGGCAGAGGCACGCTACCTGAGACTCCTCCAAGATCCCCAGCAGAGACATGCTACCAAGCAAAGATCTTAAATTGGAGTTGCCAGGGATTGAACCTGGGACCTTATACACATGCAAAGCATGTGCACCTACCACTTGAGCCACAGCCCCACCCAAATAATAACTATTATTAGCAAACATTTATATGCAAACATTTATAGCACTGTACCTGGCGCTTTACTAAGTACTGGAATAGAGACGGTCCCTGCCCTAGGGTTTACAATCTGAGAGACAGAGGGGGGACAAATAATCTCATTCATGTAATGAGGTTGCAGTTCTCAGCTACATCCATACATGGTTCATTCAGATAAATGTCCTTGCTCTTCTGTGGAGCACAAGTGCCGACAGATGTGGCCCCTGGGTCAGAAAATCCAGGCTAGTAATCCATTCTTGGCCCTTGATAACCTCATTACATGAATTAGAGTATTTGGTCAGCCGTTGTCTTGCAGGTTTGGTACAGTGTTAAGGGATCCATTGATTTGCATATTGACCTTCACAGGCTAACCAAGGGGAGGGTAATTTGCAAACCATTTTATTAATTATTATTATAAGCAATTATATAGCGCCAGCGATGTACCTGGCACTTTACAAAGAATAAGATACACACGGTCCCTGCCCGAGAGCTTGCAATCTAAAGACAGGGGGAGGGGAGGGAGACAGGGAAGGGGGAACAGAGGGAGAGACAAGGGATGCAACATTCATGAGGATGTGGGAACTCAGGTACACGTGCTTGGCTTGGTTGCAGTAAGTTGGGAGTTTTTGTTATTGTTGTTCCACTTTACATGGTTATTACAACATGTAAAGGTGTGCCAGGGCCCCTGGCACACCTCAAAGAATAGGTCTGAATCAGTGTCTTCAATCCACGTAAGCAACTTGGAATTGTAACTGTTTCCACGTAAACAACTTAGAAGCTGTTTGTGGTGTTGAGGCTACTTACACAGGTTGGTTACAGTCCTAGTGCAGTGGAAAAGAGGAGGGGCCTGCACCTGCCAAGAGTCACATACCTAAATTCTCTGGTAAGGAAGCTCTCATTGACTCAAAATATGCCTCCCTTCTTGCCCTCACTGTGTATCAGTGCTTTGAAATGATTGCAAACACACATCATTTATTCAGACTTTGTTCTGTGCTTTCAATGAACCAGCCTTCACTGAAATCAATGGGAAAGTTCCTGCTGACTTTAATGGGAACTTGGGAAGTAGATCAAGCCCTAGTATCCAGCCAGAGGAAAGAGCACTCTGTTTACAATCTACTTCTGTCCCAGGGAGCATCTTACTCATCTCCTGAGAGTAGGGAAGATTTAATTACTACTGGTAAAAAGCCCACGCCCTACACACTGTGTGTGCACATCTCATGCACATCCCTTTTATGGGGAATATGTTACCTACACAAGTTGTGTCTTCTGGTATCCACATGTTGCTTAAATGCTGCCTTGCTTAGTTCAGTCCTCTCCTACCGATGCTAGCCTCTGACTCCCTCCTTCAGCTCAGCCTCAGTCACCTCACCACAGTGCTGCTCTGTGCTGCACCCGCTCGCTTCATGGCTGCTTTGGCAGGCTCGCTGCTGCACCTGCGTGTGCCCGCCACTGTGCACCTCTAGCTGACTGTTTACAGAGTCAACCCCTCCTTTGTTTCTAATGTCATCAGTGTTTGTGGCGGCCGCAGGGCTGATGAGGCCCAGCAGCAGCAGCACGTAGAATGGAGGAGCCAGTCAGCTAGAGAGGTGCGCAGTGGCGGGCGCCTGAGACATGCGCAGTAACTACTGATTGACTAGCCGGGGCCGAGCCCACCCTGCAGCCACCGCAGCCGACAAAATGGGGTGTCTTTAGACCGAACGCTTTTCAGTGTTCTGTAAGACAGTGTCCTACCATTAAAGTGATTAGACATACCATCAACATAGGGTGATTTCAGACGTTACGGGGCCCGTTGGCCCCATACCGAAATCAACCCATTCGTTCCCCACCAGGGTCACCCTGTCACGCCATATCAGACGTGCCGGAGGGATCCCGGCGGGGAATCCGGGAGGGGGCGGGGCCGTGCAGTTCACGCATGGCCCCGCCCCCTCCACGCACCCCGCCGCCCGCCCTCCGAGGAGACGGGTGGGCGGCGGGGCCAATGCGGCCGCCGTGGCCGGCCGAATGCGGCACTGCCCGAGATCCCGTGGGTGATCCCAGGCCGTGGCGAGCAGCCAGACGTTACTTTTTTGGGGTCCCTGCCGGGGGTCCGTTTGACCACGCTTCCCAGGACATTCCCCCGGCTAGCCCAGGAAGCGTGGTTCAAATTGACCCCTTGTGCAGATTGACCATGGCGAACATCTGGCGGCCGCCAAACAGACGTTCGAGTCACAGTGACCACAGGTGGGTATTCACCGTGGTTCACTGTGATCTCGTAACGTCTGAAAATACCCATAGTGTCCACCCCAAACACTGGAAGTGAACAACTGCCAGGTCTTGACAGTTTAATCAGTGTTTGGTGTGAACACTGTGTTGACGGTCTGTCTAAACACTGGAATGGTAGGACACTGTGTTACAGAACACTGAACAGCGTTCAGTCTAAAGACATCCATGAGGGTTCAGCTTGCCCGCAGCGCATGCCAGCACACTCAAGTCCCGAATCTTTTCCCCAGAGCCCCTGATTGCATGCAGACTGTCACGACACAGTCTGCCTGTGATCGGATCCGGGGCTCTGGGGAAAAGATCCGGGGCTCCAGCTCGTTCAGCCCAGCCCTGCAACATGCATAAGAAATGTTAAAGCAATATTAAAGTGGAGTTAACATCATGACTGTTTTCACCTGTGGCACTATGTCTGTTTTCACCCCCTGAGACTCCCATATGCCAAAATGGAGTCTTGAGGTCAAACCACAAAAGGTGGCAACCTTCGACGGGAATACGGATCAGTTTCCTATTGACTTGAGTGGAAAAAATTCAAATCCGTAATTAAATACGGAAATCCTGGGAAACTAAACAGAAAAAAAAATCTAAACAAAATCCCCACTTGGTGGACCACCCTTAAAAATTAGTACCCTGTGGGGAATGCCTGAATTTTCAGTGGACTACCCAAGGACCAATCAGGTGCTTGATGCCCCCAAATATGAACATTACCCATAGAAACTGACAAGCCTAAGTTGGGAGTGCTGCAGAGCCTGGCTCCACAGTGCTCCAGCTGGGGCTTGTCAGTTTCAAAAGTGATCTGGGGCTCTCCCCCCCCCAAGCACTCTGCCCATTTTTAAATATATATTTTTTTACTCCCTCCTTCCCTTCGGACCTGGTTGAATTATGCGGTAATGTGGAAACAGTAATTTGAAAGGGAGGGAGAGTCACCCTTAGGCTGTGATCTATAACTCAAGTGATGGGTGTCCTACAGCTGAAAATAATATTTGAAAAGCCAAGCAAATCTGTTGGAAAACCCAAATCAAACAAAGTGGATAATAAACCGCTACCCATTTCCCTTCCATCAGCTATTCATTTTGGTTATTTCAAGTTTTTTTTAAAAAAAAACCCATATTTTTCAGTCACATTATCATCATTACTTATATAGTGCCAGCAATGTGCCTGGAGCTGAACAGTTATGACTGGAGACAGGTCCCTGCCCCAAGGGGGTTACAATATTTAGGATAGACAAGGAAGGAGAATGTAGGGAGAGTCAGGGATACATACATTCCTGTTTTAGTTCATGGCTAGAATGGAATTTTAACCCTGGTCTCCCATATCCAAGTCCAGCACCTTATCTGCTAGGCTATCCTGGTTCTAGTTTGCCAATATTAGCACCATTGGACATGCACAATTACTGAAAATAACATAACCACAATAGTGAAATGACTAATCAGTCAAAATAACCTAACCAAAAAACTGAAATAACTTAAATGGGATACGTGGGAGGAAAGTATGTGAATACATGTTTCGGCTGTGGTGTATTATTAGGATATTTGGAGGGCTACCCAAAAATGCAAATAATATCCATGAATAATAAATCTAATTTCTGTTTCAGCTGTAGGCATTTCTTGGGTGCCTTGGTTTGGGAAATATTTACCCCCTGGCTCTCTCCTGCTGCAGGAAGCTGTGCCCCAATGAATGCTGGAGGGAAGCTTCCTTTGGGTCTGCTCCCTGCCCTCAGGGCAATAGTAGCTTTGACGGGTGCCTTGAATCCTGGTGCTATAGAAACCATGTCCCTGGCTCTGTCAAATAAGCTATGTTCTTTCCCCTGGAGCTGCTGAAGCAGGCCTGTCAGAGTGACACTTCCAGCTGTCAGGGTGATGTATCTCGTGCTTTCGTAAAGGGATCATTGCAGCATTAACCGTTGCGACTGATGTGTCTATGCCGTGTTCCTGTTACCTGAAGAATGTGATGGGGCAGGCCCTCCACCCTGCAGTGGCCCCCTCCCTTTTCATCCACCTCTCTGCCCCCCACCAGTGGAAGGAAGCATTTGTAAATGTGTCAGGCTCTGTATTTTATGCTTCACACAAATGCCACTGAGCAAAATAAATCTGGGTTAGACCTGACCTTCCCCAAATGATGCAAACAGGCTGGGAGGAAAACAAACAGCATCAATCAGTGGGGGCAAGGCTCATTCAGAGATTGACTGAACATCCAGGGCAGAGAAGCCACCTACATTCAGTCCCTGGTTCCCTTTTCTTGTCTTTCAGTTGGTGCTCTCTTCTTTCCTCCTCATAGACTTCGTGGCTGGCAACACAGCCTCTTCTGACATTGTGGTTCTTCTGCCAAGCAGATTCAGGACCCTGGTGGTCATGCTTAACGTTGGTGAAGACTAAGGCGATCCCACACACCCCCACCCCGCTGCATGTGCGGGTGGTGGTGTGGTGGTGGGGGGTATCCATGTAAATGCCACGGTGGTTGGTGGGGGGATGGGTGTGTGCCCTGTTAGTTATGGATCCATCCAACAAACCAGAGGAGGTTCTGTGGGAGGAGATGGGTGGAGGTGGGTGCGTGCCCATGGGAAAGACCACCCACCCACCTACACACACCTACACACACCGCTGGCGCATGCCCATCCCCATCCCTCCCACCCACACGGTCCACTTTAAAATGGCCTGAGGCTGAAATGAATCTGCCTTTTTAAATTTACAAATACAAGGCAAAAATTCAGTTCCAGAAACAAATGTCTGTGCTGGAGCAGAAACAGGCAAACCTGTTGAATCCGAATGAACTGGAAGAACATCACGGGCACCAGGTGGTATCTAACCACTCTTTACCTGATTATCCACTTTTTGTCTTTTGGGGTCATTTGTTCATTCTTTTTGTTTTATTCATTCCGTTCATTCATTCATTTGACTTTTTGGTTGGAGAGGGGGGCGGGACCAAAGGGGCTTCCCCCCGGTGGCTCAGGGGTGGGGTTTCCGACCCGAGAGGGCTGAAGAGAGGCTTGCTTGTCGGCTCCACCGCAAGCATGCGCCTAAGGGCCCTTAGGTGTGGTCCTTGAGTGGGGTCTTTGTGGCTGGGGTAAAAAGCTGGGAACCTTTGGGTAGCTTGGAGAGGTGGGAGCTTGGTGGGAGGATTAGAAGGGTTTAGTTTGTGGTTTTATCCAAAGGGACTAGAAGGAGTGGGAGTTTTTGTATTATATTTTATTATTTTTGGGGGGAGGGATGTTTGGAGGGGGAGGCATGGTGAATTTTTATTGTGGGGGGAGGGAAGATCTCCCCTGCTACCAGGGCAGGGCAGGGAAGCCTGGGGTGTGTGTGTGTCCGTCTGGGGGAAGGGGGCAGCCATTTGGGTTGTGATGGGCCAGGGGAGATAAGGTCCCAGTTGTGGGGAGGTGAGATCAGTGAGACGGAACAGGTGCTTATTACAAATCCTGCTCACTACCCCCCAGGCAGATAGGCAGATGGTTCTCGGTCAGGGAACCCCTGGCCCTGTGTTGATGCGGTTAAATGCAAGATTTGTGGTGAATAAGGCAACAAGTGTCCAAGAGGTAATCCTGGACTATGTGGCTGATCTCGTATGTATCATGGAAACCTGGCTGGACAATGAGTCGGGGCCTATTATGGCTGACCTTTTTCTGGTTGGGTATTCTGTGCAGCATCAGCCGCATTCGGAGGGACGGGATGGTGGTGTAGCCATGATTTACAAGGAGGGTTGGACTGTGATGAGGTATCTGGTGCAATCCATATCAGGTATTGAGGGTCTTCACCTTGTGTTTGATTTGGCGGGTGGTAGTTTGGGAGTGCTGCTTGTATACCGTGCACCTAACTCTGCAGCAGCCTCCCTACATGCTTTGGCAAAGGTTGTGTCGGGAGTGGTGTTGCGGTCCCTGAAGTCAGTAGTCTTGGGGGACTTCAACATTCACACCGATGCTGACCTTGTGGGAGCAGAGCATGAGTTCATGGCCGCCATGGCAACCATGGACTTGTCCCAGAGAGTTATTGGCCCACACACCAGGGGGGACATACCTTAGACCTTGTGGTTTGCACTGGCCTTGAGGCAGGTGTTCCATTAGTGGGGGAGTTATCAACTCTACCCTTGTGATGGACAGACCATTACCTCCTGAAGGCCTCACTCCTGGCGCATGTCTGCCCCTGAAAAGGTGCAGAACCGATTCGGATGGTTCGCCCCCAGAGACTGATGGAACCTGATCAGTTCTGGAAGGCTCTGGGTGAGTTTCCCTCTGACCTGGACGACTGTTAGGGACGTGCGAACGCGGTTCGGAAGTTCAGAGTTTGGACCGAACTCAAATAGTTCAGTTGACCGAACCTGAATTCGACCGAACTGTTTGGTCGAATCCGAACCAGTTCGGAAGGCCAAAACCCCCAGTTTTGAATGTATGAACTCGGTTTGGAAGTTCGGAATTTGACCGAACTTGAATAGTTCGGTTGACCGAACTGAACTTTCGAACCGAACTTGATTTTCGAACTGAACCGAACCAAATTTCCGAACTTGGTTCTGTTTGCACATCCCTAATGACTGTTCCATCGATGACCTCGTCGTGTTATGGAATAATTTGCTGACAGAGGCCACTGATGGGACAGCTCCTAGGTGTCTGCTGCCCAGGAGACATCCCTGCAGGCCTCCCTGGTTCTCCAAGGAACTGCGGGGGCTGAAGTGAGAAGGGTAGTGGTTGGAGCGATGATGCCGTCGTTCGTGTGCTGAAACCAACAGATTGCGTCATAGAGCCAGTTTATGGGCCTATGCTGTAGCTATGCGGGCAGCAAAAAGGAGTTTTTTGCTACTCTCATAGCATCAATTAAATCCTGTCCAGCTGAGCTTTTCCGGGTGGCGCGGGGGCTGGTCAGTTCGGCCTCCCTCTGCCTTGAAGTGGAGTCATCTACTGCTCACTGTGACATGTTTATGGATTATTTTGTGGATAAAAATTGCTCGGATTCACCATGCCTTCGATGCCGCAATTAATACATATGGGGAACTGGAGGTTATGGAACCCTCGTCTTGTCCGGTTTTGTGTGATCAATTTCAGTCTGTGACACCCGCCGATGCGGTTGGTGTTCTTGGGGCTGTTAGGTCCACATCTTGTGAATTAGATCCTTGCCCGTCCTGGCTGAATAAATCTTGCTGGGAGACAATGGGGCCGTTGCTGGCTGGGGTGGTTAATGCCTCCCTTTGGGAGGGCAGAGTGCCGGGCTGTCTCAAGGAGGTGGTGGTTCAGCCTCTGCTCAAGTAACCATCGCTTGACGTGGACTCCCTTGTCAGCTATTGGCCTGTCTTGAACCTTCCCTTTTTAGGCAAGGTTATTGAATGGGTAATGGCTCAGCAGCTTCAGGGACATCTTGACCATGTCGGTTATCTGGACCCCTCTCAGTTGGGATTTCATCCAGGGTATGGCACTGAGACTGCGCTTGTGGCTTTGGTGGATGATCTGAGCCGGGAAATGGACCAGGGCCATTCGACCCTGTTAGTTGTATTAGATCTTTTAGCTGCATTTGATACAGTTGATCACGAGATGTTGGTGACGCACCTGTGGGACTGCGCATGGGTGGGTGGGACTGTTCTTGAATGGTTCCGCTCTTTCCTGACCAGTAGAATACAGTGAGTGGTTCTTGGGGAGTCTTTTTCATCATACTGAGACTACGGATGGGCGAACGCGGTTCGGAAGTTCAGAGTTCGGCCTGAATTCGGCCTGTTCGGACGACCGAACCCAAATCCAAACATGAACAGACCGAACCAAACTCAATTCCGAACGTCAAAATGACCGAACAGTTTGGATCGTGTTCGGGTGGCAAAAAACGTGTGACTGGCAGGCAAAACGTGACAGGGAGGGGGAGTCAGCTGAGGAGCAGACTTCCAGGCACCAGGGGTGGAGAGGCTTAGAGTAACAGCCAGCCTGCCGAATCACCATCCCTTTTCACCTCAGACCACTGGCTTCGCAGTCTGCGATTGGCCATGAGCTAGGCTGCATGAAGCCAATGGGGCTTGCGGTGAGGCGGGTGCAGCAAGAAACAAAACTGATTGCCTTCCCCCTTCCCAACACCTTCTGAGCTCGTCACTGTTCCTGAACAGAAGGCATTTCAGAAGGCTCCCTCTCCCAGCAGTTTTGTTCTCCTCAATCCATTGCAATTCTCCTCCTATTTCACCCATCCAACCCATCTACCTCCATATTATCATTTATTTAGCTTAGATTAGATAGATTTAGGTGTTATTTTTT
>QEPC01006987.1:234018-250771 GCA_003113815.1 Sphenodon punctatus
TTCCCCGGAAGGCCTAGAGCGTCTCTGACGCCAGCAGCCACAGCCGGTGCTGAGGCCGCCGGACCGCCCGCTGCCGCCGCACCTGGAGCTCCGCAAGGTAAGCGCAAGCTAAGCTATGCACTTTAGTAGGGGTGATCCCTGGGGGGTGGGGGGGTGTTAAACACCCTCCCCAGGGATCGGGTCATACTTACCGGCGGCTGCGGGGACACCGCGGCCACTGGTGCTGTGGGGTGGGCTCGCCTCTCAGTCTGTTTTTAAACAAAAATCCAGGCTGGGCAGGGTGGGTGGGGGGTGTCTCCCCTTCCACCCGTGCAGCCTGGACTCGGGGAGGTTTTTTTTTTTTTTTAACTTGGGGCTTGAAGTTTTACATTGCAGCCATTTTTAAATGGCTGCAATGTAAAAAATCCGGTACCCGGAATCCGGTACCCCGGACCGGATTACCAGGTCGAATCCGATAATGCCGGTATGCCTGGTACCGGCATTATCGGATACCATATTTTACCGGTTTCCCGCCCCTAGTATGTGGGGAACCCCAGGTCGCAGTCCTGCAGATCTCGAGAGGAGAGATGTTGCAAAATGCTGCTGTAGAAGCACCCAGACCTCTAAGCGAATGAGCCTTTAAATAAAGTGTGTGTGTGTGTGTGTGTGTGTGTGGACTTCCTACTTGCTCATAGGCAAAGGAGATCAAATGCACTAACCATTTTGAGATAGTTTGGGATGAAACTTTTTGCCCTAATTTGGGAAGGGAAGGGGAGAGGAGAGGAACAAATTGTCATTCTGTCTGCAGTGCTGGGTCTTGTCTAAAGCAGGACCACTCTCTTAACATCCAAAGTGTGAAATCTGGCTAAGATTTCTGACTCATGAGGTGGAGGGAGGAATACTGGGAGGACAATTTTTTTTGTACCATATGAAATCTGGACACTGCTTTAGGGATAAATGACAGATGGAGAGAGAACTCTATCCTGTCTGGGAAGACTGAAAACTAAGGCTCCTTGATAGATATAGCGGCAAGTTCACTCACCCGCCTAAGGGATGTGAAGGCAAACCAAAAAGGCAGTCTTCAGAGACCAGTGGAATGGGTCAGATTGTTCTGCCGGTTCGAAAGGGTGTTTTGGCAGTTGATCTAGAACAAGGTTCAGATTCCACTGAGAAACAGGGTGTTTGTGAGGGGGAAACAAATTAATTAGACCCTTAAGAAACTTTTTTACCAGAGGGTGACCAAAAAGGGATTGGGAATTTGGGAGGGCAACACGCTGGGCTATTGCTGAGAGATGCACTCTTATAGAAGAGTGTGCAAGGCCCTTCTCATCCAGGTCCAACAAGTATTGAAGGACTAGTGGCACGGTTACCTGATCTACTGAGATGGATCTCCCAGATAACCAATAGGAAAATGTCCTCCATTTGGAATCATTTGATCTTTGAGTTGATTGTTTCAAATCACTATCCAGCACCAGATTTAATTTAAGAACAATTTGGGATGGACAATTTAAGAAGCCACCTGAAGCAGGGGCAGTGGTATGCAGTTATTGATCTAAAAGCTGCTTATTTTCATGCTAGATTGCATACCTCCTGTAGAAGATTTTTCCGTTTCACCCATGACTCCATGCATTTTCAGTTTTGTTCATTACCATTTGGACTCTCCTTGGCTCCTAGAAGCTTTACTAAGGTTATTGCCCCAGTAATAGCTTTCCTTTGTAAGCAGAGCATTGCCATTTACCCCTACCTAAATGACTGGTTACTGGTTGCTAATATCCCAGACACCTTAACTGCCAACCTTCGCTTCACTCTAGATCTATGCATAAAGCTGGGACTAACTATAAATGTGCAGAAGTCCCACCTGTCTCCTAAATGTCTTGTTGAAAAAGACATTTGTTCTGTTATTACTACATATGAACACATTTGATTGATTATTTTCATTTGTTTTGACTATTACTGCCAAATTCTTGCAAAAAATCTATAATCCCCTGCCCTCCATCTCCTCCTGTTCCCTCCCTGTATTGGCAGGAGGGGAAACTGGGAGAGGGAGTTAGATGAGGGGGTACTTTGGCATGTTGGGGGTGGTTTAAGCAAGGGGGTAGATGGATCTGTGAGACAAGTGGCAAGGGGGTGCTTTGTGTGGGACGCTAAGGAGTAAAAAGTGCTGGGACTAAAAAGGGCCCAAGGCATGTGTGCAGATATGATGGACATTTATGCAAACTATGCAAATTTCTGTATTTGCAATTGGGCCCCGCACCAAGACTTCGCACATGGCCCCACAAACCCTAGGGCCGGCCCTGGCTAGGGGATGCTAGGGATTGCAACTAGAAAGGCCCTGGCTGGCATGTGCAAATCCTGCCCTTCTTGGGATGGCAATGGGGAGACCCTGGCTGGCTGGCATGTGCAAATCCTGCAAATCCTGCCAACAAAAGGGTGTTTGTTGTGTTGGTCTCAAAGGTAAAGATGAAGACAAATTAGTTCAGATGATCTCTTTTATTGGACCAACTTTTGTTGGTCCAAAGTCTTGCATATTCTCAACAACAGAAGTTGGTCCAATAAAATAGATCATCCTAACTACAATGGGTGATTTCAGATGTGACGGAGTGAATATTCAACCCGCCATGACCACAGTCAAATGCGGGCCGCGGTGAACTGCGGTGAACGTCTGTTCGCTACCCACCAGATGTTCACCACAGCCTGCATTTGCTTTGACCACGCTTCGTTACCTCTCACCACCCGGAGGTAACAAAGTGTGATCATAGGCCACCACGACAGTGGTGAAGGGTTCATCACGTCTGTTGACTCACCCTTCACCACAGTCGGAGTTCGCTGTCCCGGTCCCAGGTGGGCGGTGCGGCCAGATAGGCTGCACTTCCTGCCCGTCATGCTGGGGGGGCGGGTCGATGGCAACGCGCAGGGCGCGGAGCAGTGCGGCCGCTCGCAACGCCTCCCGGCCCCGCCCTCTCCGCAGTGGGGTGAAACAAGAGACGTTACAGTCACCAGAATTGACCACGGGCCGTGGTGTCTTGTTCCCCACAGGTGGGGGTGAAGGGGGGTCTGTTCGCCCACCCTTTGACCCCTGTCCATGGTCCGAACCACACCATGGCCCGTGGTCAATTCCGGTGGCCGTAACGTCTGAAATCACCCTTTGTCTCCATCTCTTTGTTTATCTTAGTATTTTGGTTTGGTGCTTTCTGCCATTTTGGTGAATTTTTTTCCTCTTGGTTTCCTGTGAGGTGGCCACACCAGTAGTGCCACCACCTTCCTCTGAACTAGCCACTCCCCTCATGTCTCTTCCCTGCCTTGTCCTGACCCCACCCCAAACTGGTTTGTCTTGTCTTTGCCCCACCTTCTGGCTTCCTGGTTGGCTGTCAGCAAACATAAAAGGCATGTGGTAGTAACGGGAAGCTAGGTGGAACAACACTAGGAATGGGAATTTCAGTTTTGGATAGAACATGACAGTTTTGTTTTTTAAACCATAAACCGAAGTTGTGGTTCTTTTTCAGTTCCAGTGTTTGTTTGTTTTTACATTGATTTTTTTCTGGTTAATTCTCATTGATTTTGGGAGAAGATTCCATTGAAGTCAATGAGAAATTTTTTTAGAAAAAAATCAATGCAAAAAACTTGAAAAACCAAAGCAAAATTCCTCCCAGCTTCCCATCCCATAACAACACTCACTCCTTGCCCTTGCCCTTACACTCTCTTACGATTCTGAACCTGCCTTGCTCTTAGTCTCATTTCTGCTTTGCCCCCACTTTGTGCTTTCAGTTCTTGTGTTGTCCTGCTCTTGTTCCTGTTCCACACCCTTCCTGCTCTCAATGCTCGTCTCTCTCCCCTCTTGGTCCTTATCCTTGTTTCCCTCTAGTTGTACCTTGTCTTCCTGATCTCCCTCCTGGTCTTGTCTTGCCCTTGCCCTCAGTCATTCCCCCTGTTGTGTTCTCAGCTCTGACACAGAACTCCATCAACCCCAAAGCCCTTGTCTGTCCATGTCCCAGATGCTCTTCATCCTGTAACCCTTACATGTGCTTTATGGCTGATTTTACATGGCCCTGCAGAGTAGCGGGTCCGTGTTCACATACGTGTGTGGTGGGTGGACGGGGTGTGCATACGGGTGCACATGTATCCTCATGCAACCCCCACCCATCAACACGCACAGAGCAATCTCAGTTTTCATAGGTTGCTCCATGCATGTTCCTCCATGCATGTTCATGAGTAGGGGGTGAGTGGGGATATGTGTTTGGCAGGAGTGCGCATGCACACTCACTCACCACTCCCACTCCCACCATGTCTTTCACATGGGACTCACCCATTCATCAACACCCAGTGTAAAGCGTCTGCCAAAGACACAAAGTACCAAATACCAAAGTGAACTAAGTGCCAAATCAGAAGCTGAAATAAATTACTCAAACAAATAGTTTTGAAACAGGCCTTCTTATTTGCTTCACACAAATCAATGAGAATTGGCCAAATTCAATGTATTATTCATTCATTCTTTTTTTTTTTTTAAAGTTTCTGCTGAAGAGAAGACATCAGTGATATGAAGAGTGGGTGTCCACTTACTGTAACTTATTTCTTTGCAACTGTCCATATCAGCCTTTGAGTAGAAACCTCATGCGTCAGTGGCCCTTCTTACATGGGCTGCGGTGTGTGTGTGTGTGTGTGTTGGTGTGTGCTGAGGTCCATGTGCGGCAGGTGGGGGAAGGGTGTAAACAGGGGCACACCCATCTACACACACCCCTCACCCATCAATACACATGGAGATTCCTGGGTGTTCATGCGTGGGTGCCACCTGTGTAAAAAGGGCCATAGAATCATAGGGCTTGAAGGGACATCAAGGGTCATCTAGCCTAATGCCCTGCAATGAGGCAAGGTTCAACTGACTAACCTACCCCAACAGATGAATTTACTAACTCTTTTTATAGGACTCTCAGCCCAGACACCAAGGTTCCTATGAAGCAGAGCTGATCTAACAAATGATTCTAGTTAGAGAGACTGCAAGCAAAGTCTGGTTGCTTGTAATCATTCCTCCCAATAAACTGCATCACAAAACTAAAAATCATTCAGCATTCCTTCCAAGACTCAGCATTTGCTCACATGCTAAAAAGTAGAACTCGTAAGACTTCACATACCAGTGCCCCTGGTGACTCCTGCCACAACAATATGTAGTTCAATGGCTTACGGAGAGGTCTCCTGTTATTTGGAAGGTTTCCAAGAGCTTAGAAGACTGATGGACAAGTTGTTAGGCAAATAAGGAATCCCTTCTACTACCCATCACAAATGCCCAACTCTGTCTGCCTCACTGTTCTCTCTTTATCTAACTATGTTCCTCTCTTTCTCCTAAGGCATCCACCCTAACTACATGCCATCCTGATTTTATAGTGACCACAGCATCCTAACACAGAGATATTTATTTATTAAAAGCATTTAGTATCCTGCCCCTCTTGCCGCAGGCAGCTCAGGGCGGCTCACAACAATTAAAATAATAAAACTATCAAACATTATTACACCCCCATTCCTCTCCTCCCTTCCCCACCTCCCCCACCAAACACCTGGTGGAACAGCCAGGTCTTACAACTTTTACGAAAGGAGCGAAGGTCCAGGGTCAGATGCACCCCCACTGGAAGGGAGTTCCACAGTCTCGGCGCGGCCACCAAGAATGCCCTTCCCTGTGTGGCCCCGCAGAAGACTCAGGGGACCACAAGGAGGACATCGCCCGATAACCGCAGGGGCTGGTCCAGTACCCGGTGGGTGAGACCGCGGCGGTCTCGCAGATAGGTAGGGCCCAGACTGTTTAGGGCTTTATAGGTTAAAACCAACACCTTGAATCGGACTCGGAAGACTATCAGCAGCCAGTGCAGACAACAGAGCACTGGTGCAATGTGCTCCCAGTGGCCCAGTCCCACCAAGAGACGGGCCGCCGCATTCTGCACCATCTTCAGTTTCTGGGACATCACCATGGGTAGCCCCATGTAGAGTGCATTACCATAGTCTAGCCTAGAGGTGATGAAAGCATGGATGATGGTGGCCAGGTCGGAGTCTGAAACGTACGGCCTAAGTCTACGTAACAGATGTAATTGGTGAAAGGCACCCCTCACCACAGCCTCCTCCTGGGCATCCAGGCAGAACTGTACATCTAGGAGTACCCCTAGACTCCACCTCTGGGGAACCAATGGAGGACAGACCCCACCAATGATGGGGGACGTTAACTCCATCGCCTTCCCCACCAGCATCACCTCTGTCTTGTCGGGATTCAGCTTCAGTCGATTAGCCCTCATCCAATCCCCCACAGCTGTCCAACATTGAGTAAGCATCGAGACTGCAGGGTCTGGGTCGGTTGAAAAAGAGAGGTATAGCTGAGTGTCATCAGCATATTGGTGACACCGTACCCCAAGCCTCCTAATCACCTTGTTGAGAGGCTGCATATATATGTTGAACAAGAGGGGGACAACACCGAACCCTGCGGGACACCACATGTGAGGTCTTGGTATGATGAAAAACACTCCCCGAGTACCACTCGTTGGGTTCTCCCAGTCAGGAACGAGCGGAACCATTCAAGAACAGTCCTGCCCACCCTCCTGCACATTTCCGCAGGCGCACCACCAACATCTTATCATCAACCATATCAAAGGCAGCTGACAGATCTAATAGGACCAACAGGGTTGAATGGCCCCGGTCCATCTCTCGGCGCAGATCATCCACCAAGGCCGGAGGAGTTGACTGGGGAGTTGCAAAGGGCAGGAGGAGTTGACTGACTGAACCTACATAGGGAGAAGTTCCCAAATCCAGCACCACAGGATAAACTCTCCCCATCCTGGCTTCTATAGGTATATAGAGTGCACCATGATGCACTTTAGCAATGCTGCAAGAGAAACACATGACAGAAGTTTGATAGGGCTTCATGCTGTGAAGAGAGCTAAATGCACGGGGGCTTAGCGTGGGGTAGCACAAGGCATGATTGCAGTTTGGGCCCTAGGAAAGACAACATAAGTGACCTCCTAGGGACCTGTGACCAAAGGGCCTGTAAGGCAATGGCCTTTAAAGAAGATTGCTTATCACCCTTGCTTTGTCCCACTGCTAGGACTACAGGGGTGGGGTGTGTGTGTTAACAAATGAGACAATAGCACGCTGGAACCTGGGTTCAGTCTGTGCAGCCGCCACTCACATGTTTAGCATGTCCAGCCTAATAAGCAGGCAGCCCCTTGCATGTATTTCATGTACTTGTGGGCAGTCCCCAGAGGCAGTGCCGGTGAGGGTAAGAGTGGAGAGAGGGGCAGAAAGTGGTTGCTCTTCGTAAGCTCTAGGATTTTTCCAGAGACTCTATGGTGCTGGCAGACCTGTACATGCAGAGGAGCTGCACACAACCTAATTGAGGGGACATGGACTCATGGGCTCACATTAGCCTGCATTTGCCCGCATGGCAGACTCCATATTGTACGAGACCCCACTGTGAGTGGGGTCTACATGTCCGGTGGGTACTGGCCATGATGCTGGTGGGGGGAAACACCTAATAAATGGGCAGGTGGGCACCTACCTGGTGTGGGCTATTGTTGACTATCGTCTCATTTGTTAATACCCTATAAGATCAGTGAATCCTGACATATTCAGAAAGTCTGCGTCTGACCAGGGAGCCAAAAGGACCTGGGTTTGGGCTCTGCAGAGAGCTGGCCAGTAGGGATGTGCGAACAGAACCAGGTTTGGATGTTTGGCCGTTCGGTGGTTTGGGTTGAACTTTGAGTTTGGATTAAGTATTTGATTCAGTTCAGCTCAGTTTGGTCTTTAGTTTGGTGCAATCAGAAAATGAAAATGACATTTGGTTTTTGAAAGAAAGGGAAAAAACTGAAAAACATATTGCCCATTATAACATTTTTGTTTCTTATTTGATTTTTATGGAATTTGGGGAGATTGTATCCCCGATGGAGGGCACTAAGGCTACCAAAATTCGAAACATTTAGATAAAGGAAATTGATTTCAGAAGCAATTGAATGCTGTGATTTTAAGAAAAGCTCTATACACATTCATGGCTACAACTTCTTTATATTGCATGCAATGTTCATGAAACTTGTGCATTTTATGTCCCTCCATATGCTTAATATTTCTTCCAATTTTTCAGAAAGAGTAGATAAAGGGTCCCAAAGGTATAAGACATTAACCTGAAAATACATTTCCAGCTGTAACATTTTGATATTCCATTCTGTTTACAGGATATTTGACAAGAATGTATCAAATATCTTTCCTGCCATTTCACCAAATGTACAGGAGATTTTGATAAAGGGACCCAATTATATAAGCAATTGATGTTGTCCCTGTGAAGATCATTATTCAGATGAATATCAGCATATTCAGTGCCAGTCAGAGGCAGGCACCCTGCATGACAGGGGGAGAGAGACGGTAGGAGGAAGGATGTGGAGCAACCCCAAAGACTGACAGACACATTCAATGGCCAAACACATTACTGCAGGCTTCTAGCTTTACAGGACCAATTGGTAGTGGCTTCGAGGTGGGCATAGGGGGCGGCCCTGAGGCAGCCATAAGCAACATAACTGGGACTTTTGAGATAGCATCCCAGCAGTCAGGAGACATAGTTTGAACACATCCAGGCTGGCCAATTATCATCACACTCACATCCTGCAGCACTGAGACAGAGGACATCAGAGAATCTCTATTGACTCTTTCCTAAACAGATGCTTCTGACTTCCCAGAAACAAGTGGGAAAGATATGTTGGGATGGTCCCAGCACAGAATGAGGATATTTGGTTGACATTTCTGTTGGCCAATTCGCATCACAAACCGATCTTATACCACAGTGACATAAGAGAATCCCAGGCATAGGCCCCTTCTCTACATATGCTTTACAGGCATATAAAATTAGGACCCTTTAAAAAATCTTTCTGATATTTGGCAGAGATTATCATGAAAGTGTAATATATAGTCTTGTCAAATTTCATGTACACTGGTTGGACTACAAAGATTTTATAGTCAGACATACATTTATATGTTAATTGCTTATACCACCAAGACCTTTTTTTCAATCCTTCTGAAATTTGGCAAAAATAGTAAATATGGGAAGGGGTATAAACTGGACACATTTTACCTACAGTAAATGTGAGACAAAGAAGTTACAGCTAAGAATGTATATGTAGAATATTGCAAAATAAATAATCCAACTGCTTCTAAAATCGGATTCCTTTATCCAATTGTGTTGAAATTTGGTACACACAATGCTTTCTATTGGAGGTATAGGCATTATAATTTTCAGCCACATAGCATAAAAAAAACCACATTACAGCTGATAATATGTTTTCCATTTAAACCAATGGAAATTCAATTCCGAACTCACCGAACGCATCCGAATCAAACGTTAGAATTCAAGTTCAGTTTGCACGTTCAGTTCAGTTGACCAAACTATTTGAGTTTGGTCTGAACTCTGAACTTCCGAACCGCGTTCGCCCATCCCTACTGGCCAGGGTGCTGACTCCAGGGGAGGGCTGGGAGCTCTCTGAAGTACTGACCTGGCCTACAGCTGAAGGGGTTGGGTGGGGAGCCTGCCATAAGGCCTAGGATTGGGACTTGAAGCCAAAAGACTGTGAATGCTGGAATAGCTGAGTTAGATTTGATCCACATGCTATAATAAATTGTAATTGGTGATGGGACAATGTAGTCTGTGGACTGATTTGAGCAGATCCTGCAAGGACGTGGCAACTGACAGTCAGTTGCTTTGTCACAGGGCCTCACAACTGGAGCTGAAACAAGTATAAAAAAATCATCTCACTGAAAATCTCACAAGAATCAAGAATCAGGGTTGAAATCTCACAAAGATCTTCAACATCATTGAGCTCTCCATGAGATTTTTTGCTCCACCCAGTGTGGTTTGCAGCTCAGACTGGTCTGACAGCCTGGAGAAATTGAAGGGAGAGGGAGGAAAGGGGAGGGAGGAAGTAGCCACGCTGCCCCCTCTCCAGGTCTTTTAGCTGCCATCTGGGTCTTGCAGCTGAGATGATAGAGCCAGGTGCTATGTAGGGGTGTGTATGTCATTTTTGTTTTTGCAATAACGAAAATAACAAAAAATAATAATGAAATCAATAATGATAACAAATGTCGTTATCGATTTCATTATTGCCTAGTAGCCTGGCAGGTGGTTTTTGGAGGGAAATGTGGCAAGGCGAGGAGGGAGCAGACATCTCGGAGCCAGAAACAGCATTGAACTCTTGAATTGAGCCTATGATGGGAGGGGAAGGACCTGATGGATGTAATAGCAGGCCAATGAGCACTGCAAGCAGGTCCCAGGCAGTTGAATTTCACCCTGTGATTTCTCAATGCCTCCTGACTCCCAGAACCAATCAGGGAAGCTTGGTGGGAGGACACTGCAACCCTTTATACTGCAGGGCTGGGCTGCTTGACTCTGGTTCTGTGTTAGCTATCTCTCTGTCAGGGTTCATGTGCAGAATCTGCTGGTGCTTGCACTAAAAATCCTCCCGTATATATCCCTACCACCTTACCTTTCCAATCCTTATTCCTTACCCTTACATTTTTACCTTTTTTCTTCCCCTACCTATCTCCCCCTGTACACATATATATAGAAATAGATATAGGTAGTATAGTTTATATTAGATGATAGATATAGATTAGAGATAGTGGCTATACCTCTGAGTTGTTTTCCTTTTCCCTTCCCGTCTGTCTCCCCCTGTTCATATATTATATATATATTAGTTGTATCTATCTAGCGATCTATAGATATCTAGATATCTAGATATCAATTAGCTGTCGAGAGAGAGAGAGAGAGAGAGAGATTGTGTGTATACCAATCCCAATAATGATACCAAAAACAAAATATTTGTTTGAAATCAGTACCAACAATGACATCGATAATGAAAAATGACATTTCATTATTAATGAAATGAAAATGACACATTTTAATAACAAAAACGACAATGAAAAACAACATGGGACCCTGGTGCACACCCCTACTATGGGAGGGGGAGAGCAAGAGGGAGGGGGCAGACTCACTCAGCAGACATTTTCAGCATTCTGTTGGCTAGCAGGGGTCAGCAGCCAATAGAATGCTGAAGAGCTCTGCCAAGCTCTACCCTTCAGCTCTCCCCCCTCAAATGGGAAGGGTGGGGAGTCCTTATATGTGAGGTGGGGAGCTGAAGGGAAGAGGTGTGCTCAGCACAGCTTATCCCCTCTGTGCTGTGTAGAGCCCTTAACTTGGAACCAGCTAGGATTACCAACACCCAAAATATTGTCCAGCTGGCTCTCAATGCCAGAACAAGATGCCACAGATGCCACCTCTAACCTGACTTTAATTTCTATTTCAACTTCCCATGCATTTGCCATCCTGTTAGCTGTGTTGCTCCCAAGAGCCCTCAGCAGGGACTCACTCATTTCAATTTGATTTTAAACCTTTCAGAGATGGTTTTTAAAGGACTGTTTTTCATTCTGTTTGTGTCTGGCAACATTTCTGTATCAGTCTAGGAAGAAAGGTAAATTTGCTTTTAAGTGGGTACTGAATCAACAACTGGAGGAAAACAATACAGGGAGCAGAGTGACAAAGCTGCCAGGCAGTGCCTCCCATGAGCCCAATGGGCATCAGAGTGGGACTCGGGCAAAAATGGCTAAGCTTGGTTGCTCTGGCAGGGAAAGAGAAGCTTCTCTTCCCAGGAGCAGACTCATGGCTCTGCTGACTGTTTGCCTCCCACAGCTAAACCACATCAGGACCATGTGCTGAACCTCATCCTCTGGACTGTGGCTGTACTGAGCTGCTCATGTACATAGCTGTGGTAGCTAGAATACAAACAGAACAGGGCTGCCCTTTTCCAAAATGTCACTGATGCTGTTGGTGCCATTTTGGAAAAGGGCTTTCATGACTCATGAGATTATGTGTATGGGATGGGACTGTGTCAGGGGGCCCATGTTACAAGTTTGTACTGGGTCCGGAGAAATGATGCAAGGGGCCTGCATGGAAATTGACAGGAAGTGCTGAAAGATTATGGAGGTTGCAAAAAATGGCAAAAAAAACCCCACCACCTGCAATCCTTAAAGCAACAGAATCATGGAACGCATCCCAGGGCATTTTTAGACAAGCAGGAGGATCTAGAGGATTGACAAATCCGCTCTTTAAAAAGTCACGTGGGGACTGTTTACATGCACTGGACATCGCTGGCTGCCATTGAAAACAGCGGTGCCCGGCAGCTCGCGCATTATTTTTAAAACTGAATTTGTCAATCTACTAGATTCCCTCGCTCGTCTAAAAATTAGGGATGCATGAACAGAACTGAGTTCGGAAATTCGATTCAAAAATTGAGTTCGGAAGTTCAGTTCGGTCGACCGAACTAGTCGAGTTCGGTCAAATTCCGAACTTCCAAACCGGGTTTGTACGTTCAAAACCAATGTTTTAAGCTGTTTTGGGCCTTCCAAACTGGTTTGGACTCGACCGAACAGTTCGGTCGAATTCCAGTTTGGTTTGGAAGTTCAGTTCGGTCGACCAAACTAGTCGAGTTCTGTCCGAACTCCAAACTGGCGAACCGCATTTGCGCATCCCTACTAAAAATGCCCCCAGTCCCAAACATTTGGCAATGTTCCCAACATGATGGGATTTCCCATTTACTTGGAAATGACCTATTTCAATTCATGGTTAATTTTGACTAGGTTATTCAGTTGTTTAGACATTCAGTTGTTGAGTTACTTTCAGCTTGACTGTTGTGCATGCAACAACCAAACCCTGAAAATCTGCATGCAGCTTTTGGGAAGTTCAAGTGCCAATCTTGGCCAGGGCTGATCCTCAGCTCTGCACTGCCTTAATAGTTGTGTGTCTTACTTCATTGCACCCTCAGTCTCAGCTAGAGTGGAAATGGGTTAGACATTTGGTATCCACAGGTAATAGCTGCAATTTCTGGTAGTCTGTCGAGGGCCTATCATTACCCGACTTCTGAGTCAGGCACCTGATTACCCCAAATACTTGGTATTACTGTTAGCAAGTTATTGATTTTCCATTTTACCAACAAATATTGGTACAGCAGGATTGGAAACCAGGAAATTAGTATGGAAAACCAGAAATGCAGTACCAGAAGTCAGTAAATTGGTACTGAAGTGGGTAACTCAGTACATTTTGTAACCCATCAGGCAGTAATAGGATACTGATTAAGTATTCAATGCTATTGGCTCCAACTGGGTACCATCCTTCCAATGGGTATGGCCATTTTTGTGGGTACTTGTTTCAGCTCTAGTCTCACTGGTCAAAGGACAGTGGCTCCTTGAAATTTCAGCAATCAGGGCTGCTCTCAGCACCAGCTCCACCAGTCAATCTCAAAGCAGGAGAGGTTTGTGTGCATGCACGTGTCTGTATGTGTGTTTTGTGGCTCTCAGTCATACGAAAGATTTTTGGTACATGTGTCTCTTGGAGTTGGGAACTTTGCCAAACCCTGGTATAGGCTGTACAGTGGAATGCTCTTTCTTTCTCTCCTCCCTGTGCCTGAGACAGTTGCTCTTTCTATATATTATAGCTATTGATCTTTTGTTTTCAATAAAGACATTTTAGAGGTTTGAAAAATAACATCTCTGACAGGAGATGTTACAAATACAAAATTGACTATTCCTTTCAGTGCTAGCCTGCCCTGCAGCTCCTCCTCTAGGGTGACCATCGGGAGCCTTTTCTCACTTAGGGTCATAGGATCTTTAGCACAACAATGAAACACTTTGAGGGGACCACTGTAGAAGTTTGTTGAGAAATCTCTCATGAGAAAACTACTAGGTAAGAAAAAGGAAAAGGAATGGACAGTGACAACATCCCCACCCCACCTCCAGAGGTTCCCAGTACAACTGGCTACTCCATGCTCATCACCTTGAGGCCTCTGGTCAGAGTGACTATTCCTCCAGAACTGACCCATAGTCAGGGACTTGTGTTTGCTGTATTTTCCCCATTGACAGCAATGGGGTCCCTGCCCATGGTTTCCAGTTTCAGCCCAGAGTCTCTGGGCTTTGACTGAAGCCCTAATTTAATATGCTTACGCAGACACCTCTGCATAGCCAAGAGAAATGGCAACTTCAAAAGATGGTAGTGGACAGGGCCACATCTGAAAAGGGGCAGGGCAAAGGGATTGATGCCCTCTGGTGGAGCATCATGGTATCATGTACTCCAATGGAGGTGTGGCCATGTGAGACAGGAACCCAGACCCTTTCAAACATGGTCCCATTCCTTTACCGTCAAAGTTTCAGGGACGATGGCAATAGTAGTTCTTACGACCATCTCATCGATGATCTCATCAAGCTGTGGAACACCTTGCTGACGGAGGCCATTGATCAAACAGCTCCCAGGTGTCCGTTGCCCAGGCGATGGCCCCACAGGCCCCCTTGGTTCTCCGAGGAACTGCAGGTCCTGAAGCAAGAGGGACGACAGTTGGAGTGACGGTGGCATCGATCTCAAGCTGAAGCCGACAGATGGTGACATAGAGCTAGTTTACAAACCTATACCATGGCTATGCGGACAGCAAAGAGGGAGTTCTTTGTTACCCTCATAGCAGCCACTAAATCCCGTCCAGTGGAACTTTTCTGGGTTGTACAGGGGCCGGTCAGTCCAGCCAATCTCAAACCGGGGGTTGAGTCATCTTCTGCCCGCTGTGACCTTTTTGTGGATTATTTTGCAGAGAAAATTGCTTGTATTCACCAAGACCTTGATGCTGCACTTAATGCAGTGGAGGAGGTAGAGGTTGTAGAAGCCCCAGCTTGTCCAGTTTTATGGGATCACTTTCAGTCGTTGATACCCACTGACATGGTGGAGGTGCTGGGGGATGTTCGAGCCACTTCTTGTGAATTAGATCCGTGCCCGTCCTGGATGATTAAGAGCTGCCGGGAGACAATGGGGCCATTGCTGGCCAGGGCGGTCAACGCCTCCCTGCGGGAGGGCAAAGTGCCGGGTTGCTTCAAGGAGGCGGTGGTAAGGCCTCTGCTCAACAAACCATCACTTGACATTGACGCCCCTACCAGCTATTGGCTTGTCTCTAACCTTCCCTTTTTAGGGAAGGTTATTGAACAGGTAGTGGCTCAGCAGCTCCAAGGGCATCTCGACTGTGTCGGTTATCTGGATCCCTCTCAGTCTGGCTTCCGCCTGGGGCATGGCACCGAGACAGCACTTGTGGCTTTGGTCGATGAGCCGCACCATGATCGACCCTTTTGGTCCTATTAGATCTGTCAACTGCATTTGATACTGCTGACCACAAGATGTTGGTGACGTGCCTGCGGGACAGTGCGGTGGTGGGCGGGATCGTTCTTGAATGGTTCCACTCATTCCTGACCGGAAGAACTCAGCAAGTGGTTCTCAGTGATTATTTTTCATTACACTGAGGCCTCTCGTGTGGGGTCCCACAGGGTTCTGTTTTGTCCCCTCTCCTGTTCAACGTGTATATGCAGCCGCTTGGNGTTATCTGGATCCCTCTCAGTCTGGCTTCCGCCTGGGGCATGGCACCGAGACAGCACTTGTGGCTTTGGTCGATGAGCCGCACCATGATCGACCCCTGTCTCTTATACACATCTAGATGTGTATAAGAGACAGGTGCTTCAGTGATTATTTTTCATCATACCGAGGCCTCTCGTGTGGGGTCCCACAGGGTTCTGTTTTGTCCCCTCTCCTGTTCAACGTGTATATGCAGCCGCTTGGCGAGGTGATCAGGGGGTACAGGGTGAGAGGTCATCAGTAAGTGGATGACACCCAACTGTACCTCTCGGTGCTTACCCGGTGTTTGACAGCTGTGGGGGACTGGATGAGGGCTAATCGACTGCGACTGAATCCTGACAAGACAGAGGTGATGCTAGTGGGTAAGTCAATGGAAATGATGGCCTCCTCAATTGAGGGGGTTTGTCCTCCACTGACTTTCCAGGTTTGAAACCTGGGGGTGCTCCTCGATGCGCAGCTCCACCTGGATCTCCAGTTGGAGGCTGTGGCGAGGTGTACCTTTCGCCAGTTACATCTGGTGCAGTGGCTTTGGCCGCTGGTGCCAGTTCCGGATCTGGCCACAATCATCCATGCTTTATTACCTCTCAGTTGAACTACTGTAACAGACACTACGTGAGGCTACCTATGGTGATGACTTGGAAGCTGCAGCTCGTGCAGAATGCGGCAATCCGGCTCTTGGTGGGGCTGGGCTTCTGGGAGCACATTACACCAGTGCTCTGATCTCAGCACTGGCTGCGAATAGTCTTCTGGGCCCGATTCAAAATGTTGGTTTTAACCTAAACAGCCTTACACGGCCTGGGCCTTGCCTATCTGTGAGACCGCCTCACTCTCCAGGTTCTAGATCAGCCCCTGCGGTCTTCCGGGGGTGCCACGTTGGAGGTCCCCCAGGTTTTGGGGGGGCCAAGCAGAATAGGGTGTGCCTTTGGAACTCCCTCCTGGTGGGGGCTCGTCTGGCTCTGGACCTCCCGGCTTTCCATACGAACTGTAAGACCTGGCTGTTCCATCAGGCATTTGGCGAGGGAGAGGAGTAGGGGTGGGGGGCTGTCTCTTATACACATCTAGATGTGTATAAGAGACAAAAGGCACCCCTCACCACAGCCTCCTCCTGGGCATCCAGGCAGAACTGTACATCTAGGAGTACCCCCAGACTTCACACCCTGTCTCTTATACACATCTAGATGTGTATAAGAGACAGGCCTAAGTCTACGTAACAGATGTAATTGGTGAAAGGCACCCCTCACCACAGCCTCCTCCTGGGCATCCAGGCAGAACTGTACATCTAGGAGTACCCCTAGACTCCACCTCTGGGGAACCAATGGAGGACAGACCCCA
>QEPC01006987.1:253178-291761 GCA_003113815.1 Sphenodon punctatus
GCTTATAATACATGACAGGTTGTGTTTTTCTCTTGTTTTATTTATTATGTTTTAAATTTTTAAAAATCATTTTAAACTATATTTCTATATTTTATTTTTATTTGTTAACCGCTCTGGCTGCTGTGTGGCGTGAAGAGCAGGGTAGAAGTATGTTAAATTAATAAATAACAACTAAATACCTGCTGTCTCCCAATAGTCTCTGTCCTGGTAGAAGTGTGTTCACTATTCATAGGTCTCTCAGAGTAGTGCGCTTCTGGCCTGGTGGGGTACATCTGTCCTATGCTTCTCAAGTTATCTAGCCTCCAGCAAGACAAGTACATGTCTCCTGGGCTGCTCACATTCCCGAGCTTCTACTCCCGCAGGAATGCATCATAGTCTCCGTCTCAATCCACGCTCACTGTGTCCGCCATGGTGAAGATTGCAGTCCTCTCCTGCCCCAGGCTTCCAGAGCAGCCGGCTGCAAAATGGAATAATGGACTGGAGTCCTTCACCATCAAGGTTCCATCCCCATTTCCTGCTCTAACTTCTCTTGGACATAGGCCCGGTGGGAACTTGGCTGCATACTTGCCACAATACCTCCTACTGATTGGGCTCTCTCTCCCTCCCTCCCTCCCTCCCCCATGGTCATGAATTCATTACCATATTGCACTCCTGTCCTGCAACAAGGTTTCCTTATATGTCAGGGAATTTCAGGCCTCCCTGGGGGCAAATGTGGCCTTGCTTGGCCCCTGGATCCAGTTCCTACCCTCAAGCACTGAACGACTGAGCTCAGAATAAGGAATCAGAGATGATGGCATGCGCACAAGACTCAGGATGACTCTCATATTCCTGACTGACTTCCCATCCCCTTAAGCTCCCAATTTCTATGCAGCCCCCCAGAGCTTGAACTAATTTCAAAGTAGCCCCTGGGAGGAAAAAGGTTAGGGTGGCCAGATATGCAGATTTTAGAGGACACTTATGAGAAAAACAGGTTGCAGGGCTGCACTGGTGTCACTCTAGCCCTGCAACCTGTATTTCTCATAAGGGCCCTGTAAAACATGCATATCTGGCCACCCTAGAAAAGGTTCACCACTCCTGTTATGTGCATTCCTTCATCCTATGTCACCTTCATGTCATTGTTTTCCTCCAGCAGATTTCTTTGCTCTATTTCCACCACCCAACTTCCCATTGCAACAGTGGCTCTCCCTGTGGCAGGGTGTCTGCTCTTTTCCTTTGGAGCAGTCTATTTGGGGAAAATGAGCTCACCCTGATCTGCCACACTCAGGCTCTTGTCTAAGTCTCTGGGTTTCCCCAGGACCAGTAGGTTTGTTAATTTGAAATTCAGGCCTCCTCCAACCCCACCTTAGCCCGTTCACAAAAGCCTCCAGTTTGTAGCTTCTCCTAGCCTAAACCAGGTCCCCTGTTTAGATATGTATAAGACAAGTCATGTTCTTTCTAGGCACCTGCTCCACTGAACAATCTCACCTTGCTTCCAGTGCTCTGTCTGCAGCCTGGAGTCCTTTGGGATGTGTGGGGATCAAAGTCCAGTTCTTTGGTTTACAGCTTGCAAATTTGCCTCACTGCTCCTGAGCCTTGGGTTCTCTTCAGCCTTGGTACTGTAGCTGCTGCAGAACTCTCAGCAAGCAACCAACTCTTCTGAGCTGACAACTCTCTTTTGAGATGGAGAGCTTCCTCATATTTTATCTTCAGCTGCAGCCAGTCTGCTGACTCCTGCTGACTGCGGCCATTTTTAGACGAGTGCAGCGGCGCCCATGATTGTTTTCCAAAAGACCCGGCAGTCTGCTTTACATGTGACGACGACGACGAATACGTGCATGTGCGGGCGATGCGCATCCATTTCCGGCCACGTATGACCGGCCTCGATCACTGATCCGGTCAGTTCGTGGCCGGAAATGGATGCGCATCACCCGTGCATGCGCGTATGCGGCGGCGGCATCACGTGTAAAGCGGACTTCCGGGTCTTTTGGAAAACAAGCGCGGGCGCCGCGGCGCTCATCTAAAAACGGCCACAGTCTGAGTTTTTTTTAAAGGGCCTGTTCCCCAAACCTATGTAACAGAGTCTGAGCTTCTCTCATTTGCTGTCACTCTATTACACTCCCCTTTATTGCCTTTTGTTGGCTTCAGATCCTTTACTGAATACTGTTCAAAATGGCCTCCTTGGGGTCAAATCTTTCCTCTTTCTCTTTCTGACCTATCAGCAAAAGAGCTCTCAGGCACAGTCACAACATCTGTGCAGCTTGCTGCTTAAAAATCCGCCATTCAAGTGGCAAGCGTGTATCCTCTCCTCCACAATAGACACAAATTAGCATGCTGGTTGTTCTATAGAAATCAGAGCTGTTGCCTACACATCTCAAAACAAAGGGAAACAAACACAATGAGGTTCTTTTCCTATTAACAATCCCCTGAGAAGTCACATGCCACTTATTGAAATGTAACCCACAACAAAACGGAAGGTCAAAGAGGCCTGAAGCCTAGGTGAGTAGGAAAAGAGAGAGGTCGGCCTTGGTTTATCTATCTAATCTATTTGAGATATGCTTTAGGAGGCCCATATTGAAATGCCATGCTGTTTGGTAATGGAAAAACTGTTAGATAAATCTAACACTCTTCAGGTGCAGTTAGCTTTTAATATGTTTTTGAAATGAAATCAGTTCTGCAGTCAAACAAAAATAACAGGATAGAAGACTCTCAATAATTCATAACACTGTACTGGGTTCCTACATGATGGACTGTGGAAATGTGAGGTAATTTTGAACTGTTTGGACAGCTCGGGTGACATATTGTCTTGTGATAGCATTGTCCTTCTCTTCTGTGTACTTAGTGGTATTGACTCCACTTAAAAGAAAAATTCATAAAAGGAGGGTTAAAAGATAATCAACAAGATCGAAACCACCCAACTGTCCCTTTTGCTTCCAGCTCATGTGGCCTCTCCTCAGAGGCTCCATTTCTCTCTTCAGGGAAACAGCTTCATTCTCAACTATTTCCTGTGTGGTTGGGCCTGAAGCATGGGGAAGCACTGGCTCTTCACCATTTTGAGGCTTAAATATAAGTCTGCAACACCCACCCCACCTTCATGACATACCCCACCCCATGGGGAGCCTGTGCTTTGCTGTGGAAATGGCCACAGGAACATTTAATGTGCATACAAAGCAGTGAGATTATATCAGGGCCCAGGTCTTGAACCATCACCCTGAGGGTACCTGGAGCAGTGACTGTGCCTGCAGCATAACTGCTTCCCAATGCTTCAGGTCCATCCACTCTTCCCAGGAGATCTCTCCGCACTAGGACTGAGACAAGAACAAGTGTTCCTGTTCTCAGGGAAATACCTACCTTTGGGAGAGCTTGCAAGTATTCTTCAGTACTTCATCAGTCTCCAGTGATTCTGCACCTCTGCCATTGTTGATATCAGCATTTGTGATTATTATTTTTTTGTCATTTCTCATCAATTTAATCACTTTCTGGCATTTTTTCATGATTTTTCATCATCCCTGTCAATTGCCATTGAAGGGGTCTCCATCCTCCCTGTACCCCAAGCCCGTAGCTTGGGCTTCATCTTCGACTCGCACCTCACCTTCAAACCCTACATTGACTCTGTGGCCAAATCCTGCTGCTTCTCCCTCCACAACATTGCTAAGATCTGCCCTTTCTGTCTGTCTCCTCTGCCCAAACTTTCATCCACGCCCTAGTCATCTCACGCCTCGACTATTGTAACCTCCTCGCTGGCCTTCCCTGCTCTCACCTTGCTTCCCTCATCTCTGTTCAACACTCTGCTGCTAGGATCATCCACCTAGCCCGTCACTTTGACCATGTGCAGCCTCTCCTCTCCTCCCTCCACTGGCTTCCCCTTCCTGAGCGTATTCTGCACAAGCTCCTCATCTTTACCTACAAAGCCCTTCACAACCTCACTCCCCCCTACCTCTCTGCTCTGATCTCCCTCCGAACTCCTGTTCGAGCACTCCACTCCTCCTCTATCCCCTCCCTCACCCTCCCACGCCTCCCCTGCTCCTCCAACAGCCTTTGTTTCTTCTTCCTCACTGCCCTGCATGCCTGGAACTCCCTCCCTGCCCTCGTCCGCCTTGCCCCCACCCTCCACACCTTCAAGTCCCTCCTCAAAACCCACCTCTTCCTTTTTCCTAATGCCTGCTAATCACTCTTCCTCTTTCCTAACTCCGCGCCTTTCCTAACTCCTGCTAATCACCCCCACCCAGGATTATCCCCTACTTGTTATCTGCAAACTCCCTATTTACTGTAACCAAGCCAAGAACGTGTACCTGAGTTCTCACATCCTTGTGAATGTTGCATCCCTTGTCTCTCCCTCCGTTCCCCCTTCCCTGTCTCCCCTCCCTCTGTCTTTAGATTGTAAGCTCTCGGGCAGGGACCATGTCTATTTTATTCTGTGTAAAGCGCCAGGTCCATTTCTGGAGCTATATATAAATGCTAATAATAATAATAATAATAATAATAATTAATTAATAATACATTTTTGTTACTATAGCAGGGCTAGGATGGATGCCTGACCCTGGCCTCTCAAGCACCAGCCAGGTAGGCATAGGCACTGAGGTAGTGCAGGTCAGTGTCCTAATATGCATCAGCCTCCAGAACTGGGCAACCAAGGGCCTGAGTGGGGCCAGCTTTTCTGGGAATGGCTTTGTCTCATAACTGGTTGCAGGAGGGATTTACCTTGCTAGAGGGGCCTAAGGAAAAGGTGCCTAGAAAGATGGACTATGTGTATATGAACTGTGGACAGTGTATAATAGTGAGGATAATAGTATGGTATAATAAAAGATTTTTGATAAGATCCTAATTGGGCTGCCTCAGTGGGGTGTGGATCTTGCGAAGAGTTACCCCGGAGGCTGCATGCCCTGTTACAACTGGTGGAGAATGCTGGCACAGCCAAATGGAACTGCCATCAAGCAGCCAGGAAAAGGAGTGGATGTGCTTCCTGACAGACCGTGTGGACTCGGGGAAGGAAGATTGTGCCCTAGAAGCTTCATAGGCCAGGTTGAGATGAGCATCCAAAGAAGGACAATGCAGGAGTGGCTGCTGAGACCTGGGGAGAGGCCAGATTTGCAGCTGAGCACCCAAGGAAGACAGTGAAGGAGCAACTGAAATTCATGCAGGCACAATGGAGGAACCAGGGACTCTGGGGAAGCGGGCCCCCAAAGATTTGTTATAACTGTGGGGTTAAAGTCCCTTATAACTGTGACTATGGGGTTAGAGTCCCCTGAGAGACCTGGAAAATGTAAAGTACATTGGGAGATGTAACCGGTATACTGGGACAGATTTATAGGGTCCCAGGGCTGAGGACTGGGAGTGCTGGGAGGGCCTGGTCCCCATCACAGTCCTATTATGGGTTGAGGTTTCACACAGACTGTTTTAATGGGGTTACAGTTATTGAGTCTCACTAAAAACTAGTTGAGAACTGTGATTCTTGGTGAGAATCAAGATAAAATCGAGATAGAGTTTCAGCCCTAGTTAGAGTCCCCTGATGTAACTGTGTGAATGGGATTCCCTCCTTAGCCAGGCACAGTCCATCCTGTAGCCAGGTTACCCAAGCTCTAAAGTCTCTAAAATATCTTTCAGGTTGTGGCAGGCCAAGTCTTCCTGTAACCCAATTCCACTGAGCAGCCCCAGGCTACTGGGCTGTCTTAGCCCTGGGAAGCAGTGCCCTTCCCCCAACTAATGCCTCTTTGGAGATCCCTCTCTAACTGTGCTCCAGCTCAGACTTTTGACTTCTGGGCTGGTTTCACCATGCCCATACCCAGCTGGCCCTAAAACAGCCCCTTAGTTGCCAAAGTGACAGAGGTTCACAGCTCTTTCCCTTTTAGGCACTGTCCTCCTTTCTCCACAGCACATATGGCCCCCATTAGCAGTTGCTATTGCTTGAGCCTCTAGCGTTGGAGGCATCTGCATACTTCAGCAGTAGCACTGGGTGTTACCATTCTTCTAGGGCCAGGCTCTCCTCACCAGCCTGCCCTGCTGCAGCTACATTGTGGGGTTAGAGTCCCCGAAAGTGCTACACTGTGGGCTTAGAGTTATTGACTGTGTTATTAGAGTTCCCTGTACTAGGGTGGGTGCAATTCGTTTTTGTTTTTGTAATTACTAAAATGAACAAAGCCCCATTAATTTTAATAATTAATTTGCTAAATTAAAATACAACTAAACTAAAATGTTTAATAATTAAACAATGAACAACAAAGGTAACAAAAACAGATGAAAATGAACAAAAATAGTGCCCATTTTGTTATAAAAATAAAAAATCACTGCACATGTGCAAAATGGCCGCTGGACGATTCTGCGCAGAAGTCTCCTTTTCCAAAATGGTGTCATTTTGGAAAAGGCCATGCATGCACAGAATGGCCCAAGTATCCATTTGTGCATGCACAGTGATTTTTTATTTTTTTTAATTGCCCCTGAGTTGGTGACTCCTGTTCACCAGGGCAGGGTGCAGGGACCTCCCCTAGGGCTGAAACAGTACTAAATTTAGTTCCTGTGGGTAATATCCACAGGGCAGGGTCTGGCTCTTAGGGATGTGTGAACGTGGTTCAGAAGTTTGGGGTTCGGCTCAAACTCAACCAGTTCGGATGGCTAAATAGAACGGCCGAACCGAATGCCAAAAACCCCAAACAGTTTGGGTGCATTTGAACACATTCAGGCGGGAAAAACGTGTCTGGCAAGCCCAGGGAGAGGGGGGCCAGCTGAGGAGGGGTGTAGAGGCTTGAACTAGCAGCCAGCCTGCCCAATCACCATCCCTCTTTTCCTCAGACCACTGGCTTGGCAGTCTGCGATTGACCACAGGCTAGGCTGCACAGAGCCAATGGGGTTTGTGGTAAGGCGGGACGCAGCAAGTAACAAAAGTCATTGCCCTCCCCCCCTTCCATATCATTCTGAGTTAGCCACTGATCCTGTCAGCAGGCGTTTTCAGAACTCTCCGTCTCCCAGCAGTTTGTGTTTCTCCCAATCCATTGCCATCGTCCTCCTATTTCACCCATTTCCACACATTTACCCCCATAGTTTCATTTATTTAGATTAGATAGATTTAGGTGTTATACAGGGCATCAAGAAGCAGCCACTCCAGCTCCAGGTTCCACCATCAGGGTTCGGGGGCCTACATTACAGACAGGGAGGGCTGTCCATCCACTTCATCCAGAAGCTCCCACTCTAGTCCCAGGACCCACCGTCAGGGTTCTGGGGCTGTCATTCCACTCATGGGAAGCTGTCATTCCACCACATCAAGAAGCACTCACTCCAGCCCCAAGACCCACCCTCAGGGTTCTGGTGCCTACGTTACAGGCAGGGAGGGTTGTCAGTCCAAATCCTCCAGAAGCTGCCACTCCTGTCCCATGACCCACCATCAGGGCTCTGGGGCCATCATTCTGCTCACAGGGAGCTGTCATTCCACTGTATTAAGAAACAGCCAGCCACTCCAGCCTGAGGACCCACCATCAAGGTTCTGGGGCCTACATTCCAGGCAGGGAGGGCTGTCCATCCACATAATCCAGAAGCTTCCACTCCTGTCCCAGGACCCACCATCAGGGTTCTGGGGCCATCATTCCGCTCACAGGGAGCCATCATTCCACCGCATCAAGAAACAGCCAGCCACTCCAGCTCCAGGACCCACCCTCAGGGTTCTGGTGCCTACATTACAGTCAGGGAGGGCTGTTCATTCACATCCTCCAGAAGCTGCCACTCTTGTCCCAGGACCCACCATTAGGGTTCTGGGGCCTACATTACAGGCACAGGGGACTGTCCATCCACGTCATCTAGAAGCTGCCACTCTTGTCCTAGGACCCACCATCAGGGTTCTAGGGCCTACATTACAGGCAGGGAGGGCTGTCCATCCACGTCATCTAGAAGATGCCACTCTTGTCCTAGGACCCAACGTCAGGGTTCTGGGGCCTACATTACAGGCACAGGGGACTGTCCATCCACGTCATCTAGAAGCTGCCACTCTTGTCCTAGGACCCACCATCAGGGTTCTGGGGTCTTCATTCCACTGCATCAGGAAACAGCCAGCCACATCAGCCCCAGGACCCACCCTCAGGTTCTAGGGCTTACATTACATGCAGGGAGGGTTGTCCATACACATCCTCCAGAAGCTGCCACTCTTGTTCCAGAACCCACCATCAGGGTTCTGGGGCCGTCATTCCACTCACAGGGAGCTGTCATCCTCCTGTATCAAGAAGCAGCCATTCCAGCCCCAGGACCCACCATCAGGGTTCTGGGGCCTATGTTACAGGCAGGGAGGGATGTCCATTCATGTCATCCAGAGGCTGCCACTCCTGTCCCAGGACCCACCGTCAGGGTTCTGGGGCCGTCATTCTGCTCACAGAGAGCCATCGTACCACTACATCAAGTAACAGCCACTTCAGCTCCAGGACCCACTGTCACAGTTCTGGGGCCTACGTTACAGGCAGGGAGGGCTGTCGTTCCACTTCACTGTATGCAAATGCTCCACAGATGCCAGGCAGCCTGCAACGCCTGGCCAAGTAGGGGTGCCAGCCACCGAGCCCTGGCCGTGCCCAGCCAGCCTGCAATGCCTGGCCAAGTAGGGGTGCCAGCTGCACTTATTGTGCCCTGGCAATCCAATGTCTGCTGCTGGTGCTGGTGCTGGTACTGCGTGTCACCCATTTGCTCCTTCCTCTTGTAGATGGGTATAGCTCGGATGAGTGCGCTGGCAGGTGGGGGCTGGGTGTCCATGAGATTCACCACTGGGCAAGGCTTGCTCAATTTGCGGTAGAGCTTCTTGAAATTGGTCGAGTATGATGCCAGCCTACAATGCCTGGCCAAGTAGGCGTGCCAGTCACCAAGCCCTGGCTGGGCCTCTGCTGCTGCTCCACCAATGCCTGGCAGCCTGCAATGCCCAGCCTCTGGGTCTCAGATGGCCAGCCATGCCCCCACAGGCACCCCTGGGGACCAAGCGCCGAGCCTGCCTGCCAGAGAAACCCAGGGTGCCAAGCCCCAAGCCTTTATGGTCTCTGCTGCTGCTACTGCTGTGTCTCCAATGGCCTGCCATGCCTCCACGGGGCCCCCTGGAGCACCCCAAGCCTCCAGGAAGGACAGAACATTCCAAACTTTTGGGTGGGTCCGAATTCCGCAGGACTGAAGTCACGAACCCAAACTAAGTTTTTAGCCCGAACGTTTGAATGTCCGAACATCCGAACTCCGGTCTGTTCGCACATCCCTACTGGCTCTCCTTTGTAGGACTGGACTATACAACAGTCTATGTGGAATTAACTCCTCCCTGCCACATTCAAAACATGCATTTCTCTATAGTACTCCTAGGACCTGTTTGGGTATCGGGTCTCCACCAATTCCCTTTACAGCCTGCCTCAAACCTCTGGATGGGACTTCTCCCAGTACATGTGAAGGACTGTATACAGAGTGTGTTGTTTGCTTCTGTTCACTTAGGGACCCCCCCCCCCTTATGTGAACAGAAACAAACAAACACAAATATAGTCCCTTTTGGGGTTAAACATAAACTGTATACAGTACGTAACCAGGTCCCAGGCTCTGGGTTCCTTCCTGGATCTATATACAGTTAGCTCAGTTCAATGAGCCCGATCCCAAACTCTGCAAATTGTGTGCTGAGCCACACGCACGCACAGCCACATACAAGCCGTGTGGATTCTAGGGATGGGCGAATGCGGTTCGGAAGTTCGGAGTTCGGACGGAACTCGAATAGTTTGGTCGACTGAACCGAACGTGTGAACTGAACTTGAATTCAAACGTTCAGTTTGGTTGTGTTTGGTGAGTTCGGAATTGAATTTCCATTGGTTTCAATGGAAAACACATTATCAGCTGTAACTTTTTTGTTTTTTATTCTATGTGGCTGAACTTGGTGTGCCTATACCTCCATAGAAAGCATTATGTGTACCAAATTTAAAAATGATTAAATAAAGGAATCCGATTTTAGAAGCAGTTGAATTATTGTATTTTGGAATATTCTACATATACATTCTTAGCTGTAACTTCTTTGCCTCACATCTAATGAAGGTGAAATTTGTGCAGTTTATACCCCTTCCCATATTTAGTATCTTTGCCAAATTTCAGAAGGATTGAAAAAAAGGTCTTGGTGGTATAAGTAATTAACATATAAATGTATGTCTGACTATAACATCTTTGTAGTCCAATATATTACACTTTTATGATAACCTCTGCCAAATATCAGAAAGATTTTTAAAGGGTCCCCATTTTATATGCCTGTACAACATATGTAGAGAAGGGGTCTATGCCTGGGATTCTCTTATGTCACTGTGGTATAAGATCGGTTTGTGATGCGAATTGACCAACAGAAATGTCAACCAACTATCCTCATTCTGTGCTGGGACCATCCCAACATATCTCTCCCACTTGTTTCTGGGAAGTCAGAAGCATCTGTTTAGGAAAGAGTCAATAGAGATTCTCTGATGTCCTCTGTCTCAGTGCTGCAGGATGTGAGTGTGATGATAATTGGCCAGCCTGGATGTGTTTAAACTATGTCTCCTGACTGCTGGGATGCTATCTCAGAAGTCCCAGTTATGTTGCTTATGCCCGCCTCAGGGCCACCCCCGATGCCCACCTCGAAGCCACTACCAATTCGTCCTGTAAAGCTAGAAGCTTGCAGTAATGTGTTTGGCCATTGAATGTGTCTGTCAGTCTTTGGGGTTGCTCAACATCCTTCCTCCTACAGTCTCTCTCCCCCTGCCATGCAGGGTGCCTGCCTCTGACTGGCACTGAATATGCTGATATTCATCTGAATAATGATCTTCACAGGGACAACATCAATTGCTTATATAATTGGGTCCCTTTATCAAACTCTCCTGTACATTTTTTGAACGTGAAGAAAAGGTATTTGATAAATACTTGGCAAATATCCTGTAAACAGAATGGAATATCAAAATGTTACAGCTATAAATGTATCTTCAGGTTAATGTCTTATACCCTTGGGATCCTTTATCCGCTCTTTCTAAAAATTGGCAAAAATATTAAGCATATGGAGGGAGATAATATGCACAAGTTTTATGAACATTGGATGCAAGATATAGAAGTTGTAGCCATGAATGTGTATGGCACTTTTCTTAAAATCACAACATTAAATTGCTTCTGAAATTTATTTCCTTTATCTAATCATTCCAAATTTTACTATGCATAGTGCCCTCCATCGGGGGTACAATCTCCCGAAATTTCATCAAAATTAAAAAAGAAACAAAAATGTTATAGCCAGAAATATGTTTTTCAGTTTTTTCCCTTTCTTTCAAAACCCAAATGTCATTTTCAGTTACTGATTGCACCAAACTAAAGACCAAACCAAGCCTGACCAAATCTAATATGAATACGAACTCAATATTCAACCTAAACCACCAAAAGGCTGAACATCTGAACCTGGTTCTGTTTGTACATCCCTAGTGGATTCCTATTGTGGGCATATTGTGCCCCATGGAAACTATGCACATGCATGTGTGCAGGATCTGTGGGGTTTGGGATTGGACTCAGTTTCTCTCCTTGGCTTTTTGTGAACCTAAATGTATGGAGTGTGCAGACCCACCTTGGGATCCAGTGCTATTTCCCTGCAGGTGGGTTGGTTTTCTTCTCTAGATTGGGGTTGGCTTTTTTTAAAAAAAAATTTAAACTGCCTGCCTGAATCAGACCAATGGTCCATCTTAGCCCAGTATTGTCACAACCTGACAGGGCAGCAGGGGTTTCAAATTTGGGTACAAATCCAGCTTTTCCAGGGTCTCTGATAGAGGCCATCCTGGTGTGCTACCTGAGACCCCTCCAGGCCCCCAGTGGAGGCCTCCCCCAGGCGTGCTGCTGGGAATCCTAGGGTAGAGATACTGGGGATTGAACCTGGGGTCTTGTACATGCTGAGCACACACTCGTACCACTTGAGCTATGCTCCCCACCCCCTTGTTTCTGACAAGCAGACTGCCCCCTTCCACAGCCGGCCAGCCAGCTCCAGGAATCAGCCTAGCAGCTCAAGTAGTCTCTTCAGAAAAGCTTCCTGATTCTATTCAGTCCAGGATCTTTTCCATTTTTCCCTCTCTCTGCTGAGGCTGCTCTCTTATGCCCCACCCACAACTGGGATTGGCTGGAACAGCCTAGTCGCACCTGTGCAGGCAGCTCATTATCTACTGCCTGGGCAGGGGTTAGTCTTTACTGGCTACACTTCAGTATCTGCCTGTTTGCCTGTCACCATTCTGTTACACCTGCTTTTTTGAGAACCTCATTGGGTACTCAATGGGTTAACCAGGTACCAATTGGGTACTCAGAAACCTGAATGATTGAGTACTCCTGATACTGATTTTTTGATTTTCTGATTCCAAATCAGTATATCAGTATACCAATCAGTATCTTGAGTCAGAAATTGTTTTAAAATAGACACTGTTTATTTATTTATTTTCAGTGATAAGTAGTAGTTTTCCAGGACCAGAAAGTTGATTTCCCAGGATGGTAAAAGTAAACCATAAATAAGTTTTTTTAAGAAGAGAAAGGAAAGAAAATTGTTTTGGAAACGGCAGTCGTTTTCCAGGACTGGAAGTTGCCTAAACATTTTTGGAACTTGGGAAGCTTGATACATCAATGTTGGGAGTCAGTATAATGAGAAAAAATGCTGATAAATTGGTACCTGAAGTCGACATTCTGGGACCAGAACTTGACATTTTGGAATGTCAGGTACTTAATCAGGTTATAATCTGGTACCAAATGGTAACCAATTGTTACCGGTTTGATTTGAGTACCAGAAATTTGATGAGTTATCCATTTTTGCTCTACTTACCAGCTCCCATCAGGACTGCAAACACTACCACCTCTAGGGTGTCAGAGAGGGGTTGAGGATACCAAATCCCCTGAATTTTATCGTTGTCCTGACCTCCGTAAATTCTAAGACCAGTGTTGTTCACTATACTTCTTCTGTTCTCAGCACATGCCTCATCCGCAATACCACACTAATCCTTTTATCACGCTCAGAGCTGAACTGAATAGTATCTGTGGTTAATATCCGCCATTCCAGATAGTTTGGTGGTTATTCAGCCGTAAACCAATTAGTCGATGGATAAACGAAAAACTGAATAATTGGGTAATAGTGCAGCAGTTAGCTGGTTCCATATTACAGGTTGGTGGTAATATTGTAATACAGTGCACTGTGGTATTATGTGATAATGCAATAGATCAGTAAAATGGTTAATCCACCAAAAAATAAACAGATACTGCCTGGTATCCAGTCCTTTCCAGATCAGGTCGGTTAATATGAATTTAACTAGATACTGAATTGCGGAAGATAACTGCTTCAGCTCTAATATGCTGTGGCTGAACCTTTAAAGTTCAGGGAGCTATGGACTTTGAGCTAGATGTTTGACCTACTGAATTACCTTTCTTCACAACAAAGAGCTGCCTTATTCCCAAAGCTAAGACAATTTATTTATTTATTTATTTATTTAAAAAAATTATTATCCTGCCCCTCCTTCCTCAGGCAGTTCAGGGCAGCTCACATCATATAAATATAAAAACACTTAAAACAACTTTAAAAGGAGGTACCAAATACCCACCCCCTCCCATCCCACTCAAACTCAAACCCCCACCCATCACCCATCTCCCTCGCTAAATGCCTGACGGAACAGCCAGGTCTTACAACTTCATCAAAATGAGGGGAGATCAGGAGCCAGCCAGGCCCACATGGGCAGGGAGTTCCAGAGCCGTGGTATGGCCACCGAGAACGCCCTCTCTTGTGTGGCCCCCCGGGAAACTCGGGGGACTTTGAGCAAGGTGTCCCCGGATGACCGCAGAGGCCGATCCAAATCCCAGGTGGGTGAGGTGGTCCTGCAGATATGCAGGGCCTAGGCCATTTAGGGCTTTATAGACCAATACTAACACCTTGAATTGGGCCCAGAAAACCACTGGCAACCAGTGCAGAGAACGGAGCACCAGTGTAATGTGCTTCCGGCAGCCCAGCCTCACCAAAAGCTGGGCCACTGCATTCTGCACCAGCTGCAACTTCTGAGTCGCCACCATGGGTAGCCCCACGTAGATAGTCCAACCTGGAGGTGATGAAAGCATGTATGACAGTGCCCAGGTCAGAGTCTGAGACAAGTAGACCAATGATCTATTTGTCACTAAATCTAAGCGCCTCTACTCCATTCTTGTCCTCCTTGACCTCTCTGCTGCCTTCGACACTGTCGACCACTCACTCCTACTTGACTCGCTTCACTCCTTGGGCTTTTGCGGCTCTGTCCTTGACTGGTTCTCCTCCTACCTCTCTGACCGGTCCTTTAATGTGTCTCTTCCCAATTCCAGCTCCTCCTCCCTCCCCCATCAGTTTGGGTTCCCCAAGGCTCTGTCCTGGGCCCTCTCCTCTTCTCTATCTACACACTTCCCCTTGGCAAACTCATTGCCTCCCACGGCTTCCAATATCATCTCTACGCCGACGACATGCAGCTCTATTTCTCTACCCCCTCTCTCTCCCCTTCTGTCCACTCACGCCTCGTCAACTGTCTCGCTGACATCTCTGCCTGGATGTCCCAACACCAGCTCAAGCTCAACATGGCCAAGACTGAACTCCTTATTTTTTCTCCCTCCTCTTCCTCTCCCGCTTCCCTGTCCATCTGCATCGATGGACCCCCTGTCACCACCCATTCTGTTCCCCAAGCCTGTAGCTTGGGCTTCATCTTTGACACTCATCTTTCCTTTAAGCCTTACATTGACTCTGTTGCCAAGTCCTGCCGCTTCGCCCTACATAACATCGCTCGGATCCGCCCCTTTCTCTCTATCTCCTCTGCCCAAACCCTTGTTCACGCCATGGTCATTTCTTGCCTTGACTACTGCAACCTTCTCCTCACTGGCCTCCCTCGCTCTCACCCATCCCCCCTTATGCTATCCAAAACTCCGCTGCCAAGGTCATCCACTCAAACCATCGCTTTGACCACATTCAGCCTCTCCTCTCCTCTCTCCACTGGCTCCCCCTTCCTGAACGCATCTGGTTTAAACTCCTGGTATTCACCTATAAAACACTTCACAGCCAAGCTTCCCCCTATCTCTCAGCCCTAATCTCCTTACGCACTCCTGCACATGCCCTCCACTCCTCCTCTGTCCCCTCCCTCACTCTCCCTTGTCTCCCATGCTGCCCTAACTGCCTTTGTCCCTTCTCACTCACTGCCCCCCATGCCTGGAACTCCCTCCCTACCCACATCCACCTCGCCTCCTCCCTCTGCACCTTCAAATCCCTCCTCAAGACCCACTTCTTCCGTGCCACCTTTCCCAATGCTTGCTAGTTGCTTTCCCCATTACTTACGGTCTGCCCTCCTCTGCAGACTCCTGCCTAACTGTAATCAAGTCAAGCATGTGCACCTAAGACTTGGCAGCCACTTGCATGCTTGTTTGCTTTTCCCTTGTCTTCCTCTTGTCCCCTCTCCTTGTCGCCCCCTCCTTGTCTTTTTAGATTGTAAGCCATAGGCAGGGATCGCGTCTTTATCTTTGTTCCGTAAAGCACCAATTACACGGCTGGTGCTATACAAATGTTTATTATAATAATAATAATAATAATAATAATAATAATAATAAATTAAATTAAATTAAATTAAATTAAATTAAATTAAATTAAATTAAATTAAATAAAATTAAATTAAATTATATGGATGGAGCCATTGCACCAGGTGTAGTTGTCAAAAAGCACTCCTTGCCACAGCGTCCACCTGGATATCCAGGTGGAGCTGCACATCGAGGAGCACCCCCAGACTTCGAACCTGGGAAACCAATGGAGGACAGACCCTGTCAATGATGGGGGCCACCATCTCCATCGGCTTGCCCACCAAAATAACCTCTATCTTGTCAGGATTCAGCCTTAGTCGGTTTGCCCTCATCTAGTCCCCCACAGCTGTCAAACACCAAGTAAGCACCAAGACTGCTGGGCCTGGGTCTTTTGAAAAAGAGCTGGGTGTCATCAGCATATTGATGACACTGCACACCAAACCTCATGATAACCTCTCAGAGTGGCTGCATGTACACATTGAACAGGAGAGGGGACAAAACAGAACCCTGCGGGACTCCACATGAGAGGTCCCGGTATGCTGAAAAATATTCCCCAAGCACCACTCGCTGAGTTCTTCCAGACAGGAAAGAGCGGAATCATTCTGGAATAGTCCTGCCCACCCCTGCACAGTCCAGCCAGTGCGTCATCAACATCTCGTGGTCAAAGGTATCAAATGCAACTGATAGATCTAATGGGATCAACAGGGTCGAATGACCCCATTCCCATTCCCAGTGCAGATCATCCATCAAAGCCACAAGTGCAGTTTCGGTGCCATGACCCGTTAGAAATCCTGACTGAGAGGGATCAAGAAAACTGACGTGATCAAGATGCCTCTGCAGCTCCTGGGCCACAACCCGTTCAATAACCTTCCCCAAAAAGGGAAGGTTGGAGACAGTCTGATAGCTGGCGGGGGAGTCAGCGTCAAGCGATGGTTTCTTGAGCAGAGGCTGCACTACCGCCTCCTTGAGGCAGCCCGGCACTTTGCCCTCCCGAAGGGAGGCGTTGACCACCCCAGCCAGCAATGGACCCATTGTCTCACAGCAAGATTTAATTATCCAAGATGGGTACGGATCTAACTCACAAGAGGTGGCCCTAACTGCCCCAAGAACATTGACTAAATCAGCAGGTGTCACCTACTGAAATTGATCCCATACAATTGGACAAGATGGGGTTTTTATAACCTTCATGTCACGAGGTTGGGGTCCACTACCCCCACGTTTCTGGGTTAGGTGACTCAGTTTCCCTCACTTGCAGTCCACCTGAACCAATTCTCTCTCTGGCTGGTTCAGTCCTGCAAAGGGGCAACCCTTTTATCACCCAAGTTCCAGAGACTTCCCATTCATAGACTCTTTCTCTCTCTGGGTTCGCATGAGCTTGAGGGCACAAGATCCCCAGATTGTGTTTCCCAATATGCAGACAACAGAAAACCCTTCTTAGTAAAGAAGAAAGTTTATGGATTACATAAACAAGATAGTTTGAATGCAGAGTGGCTAATAAACAAAAGTAAATAACGTATTCCTGGTCTATAATGAGTGAGTCCCTAGTTATATCTTACCCAACATAAAGTTCCTTCTCAGCCAGATGTATCAGGCTGGGCCCTTTGTCCTTGAGCTGGTTAGAAAGCAAAGTCTCTCCTCTCTGAACATTGCTGCAGTAGGCTTGCTGACAGGGTCTTGCCCTTCAGCTATAGTCCAAGACTCTGAGCATCAGAGGTTGAGCAAGATCCCAACAGTAACTGAGTTCCAAGGAAAAAGATTTCTCCTTAAATATCTTTTAGATTTATTTGTTCTACTTTTCCTGCCTGGAGAGCTATGTGCTCTCCAGGCAGAATGATGCCACTGTCACTCTAACCGCCGCCCTTCTCGCTTCAACAACTGCAGCTCCTTGGAAAACCAAGGAGGCCTGTGGTGCTACTGTGCGGGTAACACCTAGGAGCCGTCCAATCGATGACCCCAGTCATCAGAGTATTCTATAATATATAATAATAAAGTATGTTTATTGTTTAAGCCATCAAGGCCATAACAAATCATAAAAGCACAAAACCATTTACAATGACAATGTAATAAACAAATACATCAAAAAAAACCATACATAAAATATAACAACTTTAATAAAGCCCATAAACTACAATTTTACTAAATATCTATGTATGTGCCTTGGAATTAATTATATTCCAATTTAATATATATACTACTAGAGCAAGGCAGCAAGAGGTATAAGCAAACTATTCATAAATATCATTTCAAAACTTGCCTTGCCCTTCCCAGGGCGTGTGGCGGCAGCACTCGACCCCTGCACAAATTCAACCTGGACATATCCAAAACTTGCCTTGCCCTTCCCGGGGCTTATGGCGGCAACACTTGACCCCTGCACAAATTATTTAGACCATAGATGAACATATAACCATGGAATATAATCTATATCCCCTAGCCATAATTGGCCAGGCATATTATAATATAAAATATTATATATAACCACCTAGCCCATACATCTCCTGACTTGTGCTAGTTCGTATATATAACATCATATAATTATCTTATGTTGTGCATACCGTACACAAGCCCAGCCCCCAATCTCCTCATATTATACACATTTTGACCTCACATTAACACACCTTTCCTCAAAGACGGCCACCTGTTTAGTCCTGTAAGGATTCTGATCACCAAACAGACAAATAAGCTGTCTATTTATTGTCCAACCTTCCCTTATCCCTATACTTGACCATAACCCAGACCGGAGATGATCATACAGGGAACACCTTAGAAGATAGTGGTCAAGATCCTCTATCTCTCTCCCACAAGGGCACCACCTCTCCTCCATTGGGGTCCCCTGGTAGCGCCCTGTAAGTACCGCCGTCTTTAACGTATGCAGCCTAAGGGTACTAAATCTATATTTCAAACTGGGATCCATATGGGAGTATAAGTATGGAACCCCAATCCGGGGAGGCATAATGTATTTATAGAAAGGGGCCATTCTAGATGTTTAGGACACAGCCCTAAGCTGTTGCCTATCTATATCCAGAATACGTAATTTTAATAATCTTATAACTCGCCTACTAGTGACATTCTGAAAATAAGGCTCAGAAAAGCCTAGCCTCGCCAACCGGCTAAGCAGCCCCTTACGCCAGGGGTCACACCCCACTTCCTCCATAACTTTTTCGGTCCAAGTTCAATCAAGTAGTGACCCCTCTGGCGCATCACGCAGTTTGGCCCAAAATACCAGAAGCCTTTGATCTACTAAGGCAGTCAAAGAGGGACATCCTATTTCCGTTAATATGATAGACATGCTTGTGGACTGCGGGCATCTGAGTATTCTTCTCCAAAACTGAGTGATAACAGGTTGTAGGAACCGTACTACATCAACTTCCATTCTCCAAACATGGGACCCATATAAAAGACGTGAAAGTACCTTTGCCTCAAGTACCTTTGCCTTTGTCGAGCCATTTTAACTGCCGTCTGGCCATGAGCATAAAAAAACCCGTATAATGACCATTACCTCCAGTCCTGCCGCTTCTCTAATAGTCCGAACCTGGAACTGCCAAGGCAGTTCTCCGCCATCCTAACCCCCAGATACTTATAGTATCGCACCTGTTCCAAACATCGCCCCCATAGATGCCAATAGTACTTCTTGTACCGAGCACCCACCACCATAATCTTAGTTTTTCCATAATTTATTTTAAGATGTTTCAAACCACACCTGTCCTCAAAGTCCTTCGATGCTCTAAGAAGTCCCACCCTTGATAGAGAGATGAGGACGGCATCATCCGCATACATCAGAAGAAATAGCTTTCGCCCCCCCAGTGTTAGGTGGATGGTACCCTTCCACATCTCGATGCTCTACTATCAATGGGTTAACGTATATATTGAACAACAGGGGGGCAAGCAGGCAACCCTGCCTAACACCCCAGAACGTTTGAACATAATCCAACAATCTTCCTTCTGGCGGCATTCTAACCCATAAAGAGGTATCTGAATATAGGGCTCTAATCAGGGCTATCAGCCTCGGATCAGCCTTAAGGCGGGCTAGATCATTCCATAGTTCTACTCTGCATACTGTATCGAATGCTGCTGATAAGTCAACAAATGCTAAATATAGCTTGCGCTTTCGTCACCAATACTTATTCATTAAATGATGCAGGATAAAAATTTGCTCCCCTGTTGATCGATGGGCCCTAAACCCGGCCTGTTCTTCTGCCAGGATATTCCGACTTTCACACCAGTTATGCAGATGCTGCATTAACAAGGCACCATAAAGTTTAGTCATGATGCACAACAAAGTGATTGGTCTATAATTATTCGGGTTTGATTTGCTACCTTTTTTGAAAATTGGGACTACTATCCCCACTTTCCATAAATCTGGGATAATAATTGTGTTATTAATTAATGAGAACAGATTTGCTATTGCTCCTAATCCCCAGTCTGGTAATATTTTGAAGAATTCCCCCAGGATGTAGTTTGGTCCAGCTGCCTTACCCTGTTTTAGGGAACTCACTACCGTCAATATCTCGTCTGGTAAAATGGGGTCCCACAGAGGCACTTCCTGCACTTGTGATAGTAATGATGTTTCCAATTTCTCTTGGCCAATATGGGCAACCATGGTCGTAAAATGAGTTCTCCATACCAGGGGGGGCATACTAACTTCCCTCTCCAACCCACTCCAAGATTTAGATCTATTTACCAATGCCCAAAATTTCCTTCCATCTTTCTTATCCATTGCTTCTTGCGACCTTCAAGGTCATCAATGAGATGGTCATTGAGATCAGAGAGTATCTTGCCCAGAGCCATCTGGAATCGCTCCAGTTCCATCAACCTCCAGGGGCGAACCATTCAAATTGGTTCTGCACCTTTCCGGGGACAGACATGTGCAAGGAGCAAGGCCTGCATGAGATAATGGTCCATCCATGACAAAGGTATCTCTCCCACTAACGGATCACCTACCTCAAGGCCAGTGCAAAACAGAAGATCCAAGGTATGCCCCCAACAATGTGTCGGGCCAATCACTTTCTGAGACAGGACCATGGTTGCCATGGTGGCCGGCCATGAACTCACGCTCTGCTCCCCCAAGGACAACATCAGCATGGATGCTGAAATCCCCCCAGATTATTGTCTTCGGGGACCCCAACACCACCCCTGACACCAACTCCATTAGAGCATGCAGGGAGGCTGCTGCACAGGTAGGTGAACGGTAGACAAGCAGCACTCCCAAACTATCACCTGCCAAATTAAACACAATGTGGAGATCCTCTATATTCGGTATGAGTTGCACTGGATAACATACTAGTTAGGTATGGTAGTTAGAGTGCTGACTCACTGGGCCCAGCTTCTGCAGGGACTTATCACAGTTTCCTGCCACACATCTTTTCTGCCATATTTTCTCCCAGAACTACACAATGACTACATGTGATGCTCCTTTGCTCCGCCTGCTGACTCTGGGGAGCAGATAACTTGTGGAATATTCTCTTCAGAGTGCATGGTGCCCACTCATACTATTATTGGTGATGCTAGAGCACAAACGGCAAAATCAGAAAAAAGTATTAATTTCAAGCTCTGCTAGCAGCACAGGGGGAAAAAAAATCAATGCTCACCAAATGGAAAAAGAAAAAAAAGGACAAAATTGGTGGGGAAAGAAATGCTATTTCCCAGCTCTGGAGAGGTTATTGCAAAGAACAGGGAGTAGAAAAGTGTAAACAAAGCACTTGACAGTGGTGTTATTTAGAGGCGTTCAGTGCTGGAGGTGTTTTTTTGCATATTGATGGGGAAATAAGTTATCTGTTTGCTTAAACCATCTTTTCCAGTCTGGTCGATGCTCTCTCTCTCTACCGTGTTGTTCAGAGAGGCTGAGACCGGAACATGACGTGGCGCTTTCTTTTTCCTGATGCAGAAATGAGCTGCAAAGACCAATCAGCCACAACTCAGGGGAGCCGGCATTGCTCCCAGGCACTCACCCACCTGTGTTTGTTTGCAGGTGGAAGCGTTCATACACGTCCAGAGAAATGGTACTAATCTGGAGAGAACGACCGCCAGCCCTACACATCTGGAGGCAGGTGCAGTGTTACAAAGCTGCCAGGTGAAGAAATGTTTCAATGAATTCTGAGTGTATTAATCAATAGCAATACTTTGGGAAGAAAGAGGGAAAGCTGAAACTCGGTCCCCAGTTTTGTTCAGAATTCACCGGGGATTCCATTCCCTGTTTTTGAATTTCTGAGTTCTGAGGACAAAGGCCAGTCCCCGGAAAACTTCTGAATACTTCGTAAACCTCAATTGTGTTATGGAGGCACCATTGCACGTGTGGCCAGAGAGTCCCAGACGAATAACCCTAGCTTCTCTGAGCTAGGAAACAAAACTTAGTGCCATATTTGTTGGGCAAGGGGGTATTGTTTTTTTTAATTTATTTATTTTTCAGATTTCTATCCTGCCCCCTCCTGCAATGCAGCTCGGGGCGGCTAACAACACCAATAAAAACAATTAAAATTCAATTAAAATATCAATATAAAATACATCAAAAAAACAGGGCTAGAAAAACAATCATAAATAGATAAACGGGTGGGGGATTAAAATCACCCCCCCACCCTCCCTCCCAAAGGCCTGGGCAAACAGCCAGGTCTTACAGTTCCGCCGAAATGTCAAAAGGCTTGGGGCCAGGCGAGCTTCCTCCGGAAGGGAGTTCCACAGCCGCGGCCCTATCACCGAGAATGCTCGCTCCATCGTGGCCCCCCGCTTAACACGGGGGACCTCCAGGAGGGCACCCCCGGCCGACCGCAGGAGCCGTTCTGGGGCACGAAGGGCGAGGCGGTCCCTAAGGTTGTTGGCAGGGGGGAAATAAAAGTGGCTGTAGGGCCATTTCCCATTCTCTTAGTGAATGTGGATGCGTCTTACACTGCTAATCTGTAAGTGTTTCGGCTTGGTGCATGTGTGCGTTTGTGTGTGTGTGAGGGGTGCCTGTCCTGTCCATAGGGGCAATGCTGGGGGTTACTTAGCCACCATGCCATGATTTTTTTTTTAAATAAAAAAATAAGTGGGTGCCACACTGTTGCCTGGCTGCCTGCACTGCTTGGCATCATGGGGTAATTTCAGATGTGACGATAACATGGTCAACCACAGTGAACCATGGTCAATTCTGCGGTGTGGCCAAAGAACCATGAACGTCTGATCAGCGGCATCCAGATGTTCACCATGGTCAGTTACCTGGCGGGGCCAAAGCCAACCATGCTTCTGGAGGTCGGGACGGGACCATCGCCGGAAACGGGGTGAAAACGATTCCCACTGGGAAACCACCAAAAGTAACAACTGAACGCCAGCCACCAGGTGGAATAATAACAAATGATCCCCAGCCATGGTGAGAGCACGCAGCGTCGCTGCCAGGCAATGTGCAACACACAGACCGGGGAGGGAGATTTAAAGGGCACACAGCAGCAGAGGAACGTGGTGGGATGGAGAAAGATGGAAGGGAGAGGAGAGCGGATGGTGAGAGAGACAGGGGGGAGAAGGGGGAGGGGGACGGAGCAGGAGGGGGTGGTGTGGTGGAGGGGGACCAAGCAGCAGCAGCAGCAGCTGGAGCTGGCTTCCCCAGAGGGGACAACCAGCCAGGGAACGGAGGCTCTCTGGAAATGGGTAAGGAGAGCGATGGGGGGTGGGCGCACAGCGGCAGAGGGGCATGAAGGGGGGTGTTCCCAGAGGGAGGGGATGGTAGGGCGGGCCAGGGAGCAGGAAGGGGGGGAAGGGGTAGGAGGGTAGGGCACAAGGGGACACTGTACGGACAATAAACACGAGGTTTAGCTACAACAACAGCTATATTGTCTGCTTCATGGTAACAGGAAGGGGGCAGGGGATCAGCTCGGCTGCGGGCTGGAGACAGGTGGTAGGGATGGGTGAACGTGATTCGGAAGTTCAGAGTTCGGACCGAACTCGGTCTGTTTGGTCGACTGAACCAAACTTCCGAACTGAACTCAAATTTCAAACCATAACGATTCCAAACTCCGTTCTGTTCGCCCATCCCTAGTGGCAACACACACCAAAAAACCTGGTTTTGAATGGCCGAACTTGGTTCGGAAGTTCGGAATTCGACCGAACTGGATCTGTTTAGTCGACCGAACTGAACTTCTGAACTGAACTCGAATTTCAAACCGAACTGAACCGAATTTCCAAACTCGAATTTCAAACCAAACCTAACCGAACCGAATTTCTGAACTCTGTTCTGTTTGCCCATCCCTAACAGGTGGGACCTGCCATGGGGAGGCCCCCACACGACTGTGGGAGGGCACAGGTTCTGGGACGGCTGGTGATGTGACCCACCAGTGCGGACAGGGCGGGGCCCCGGGGACCGGGGGTGGCCAGTGGCAGCCCACGGGGGGCCCCGGGGCCAGCCAAGTGCACTCAGACCCCGGGCTCTCTGGCTATATGCCTTGCCAGGGCAGCGCGGATCCACTTGGCATAGCGGTATTCCCGAGGGTTCTCTGCATTCACATAGAGTGGCACGGGTCCTGGTGGCCGCTGGGGCACAGGGAACTCCAAGGCGGCCCCCTTGGTCTAGTAGATGTTGTGCAGGACACAGCAGGCACCGATCACAGGGGCCAAGGTCTCCACGGTGAAGTCCAGGTAACCAGCAAGGCACCTCCAGCGCTGCTTGAGAACACCGAAGACCCTCTCAACCACGGTCCTTGAGGCGCATAGACGGGAGTTGAACAGCGCCTCCACAGGGGTCCTGGGGACTGGGTATGCCTTCATGAGCCAGAGGAGGAGTGGGTAGACCGGGTCCCCCAGGATGCAAGGGGGCATCAGAGCCCCCTTGATCCTGGTCATCTCCATGTCTGCAAAGTCCCCCCGGTACATAGAGGGGGGGCATAGAGGGGTGAGATGGCGAGGATCTGGGCATCGTGGCTGCAAGTGGAATGGCCGGTAAAGATGTCAGTGAACTGGCCCCGGTGGTCAACAACTGCCTGGAGCTGCAAGGAATGGTACCCATGCCTGTTGATGTACTCACCAACATCCCCGTTGGGGGGCCGGAGGATCTCGATGTAGGTACCATCCACATGCTCAGACAGTTGGGGAAGCATCTGGCCTTGAAGCCAGCCACTACGGCCTCCTGGTCCACCAGCTGGATCACTCAGTCCAGTAACACGGCTTCCACGACCTCACAGAAGTCCCGGAGGATGCCCGTGATGGTGCTTACTCCCACACCAAAGTGCTGCGTCATGGACCCGCAGGAATCCAGTGTTGGCAGTGCCCAGACCACTATTGCCACATGCTGGACTATGGGTATGTGGGCACCATGGGGGTCTTCAGCCGCTCCAGTCAGGGCACAACCAGCTCTGCAAGCTTCAATAGGGACCGCCTGTCCATGCAGAAGTATGCCCTCCAACCTGCATCATCCCACCATGTCAGGACCCTGGCCCACCATTCCTGTGCCCGGTGCGTTACCCAGAGACGCCTTTACATGGGCATGGCGAGCTGCACTGCGCTCCCCATGGCTGCCCGGCGCCAGTTGTGTCGGGCGGCTGCCTCTTGGAGGACAGTGAAGCGGCTGCGGGCGAGACACAGGGCCCGTTGGTACACCCCAGACGCTGACAGGGACCTGAGCCTGGCCCAGGAGTGCCTGCGCCAGTGTTGGGCGTGCTGGGTGGCCACAGATGTCATGACAACGCACCCCCTGATGTGGGCGGCCAGGTGGAGCAGGTTGGTGGCGAGCTGCTGGAGGCTTGTGTGCTGCTGGTACCACTCTGCGATTAGGTCCAGGAACATGCAACATGCAGCCCTGTGGCCCACATCGATGGTGGAGATTGCCGTAGTCCTGGGCAGGAGTGCCACCCAGCACTCCTGCCCAGCTCACTGCCCCACCTGTGCACCTGTGCGGCAGGCCCCAGCGTGCCCTTATTCGCCTCCCTCAGATGGCTGCCCCACCGCCAGCTGGTCGGGGGCTGCTCAGATGTGTCGTTGGGGCCTTCCTGGGCTCCTCGTGCAGGCTGCACTCACCTGCCAGCTGGTGTGTTCCTGCAGATGGCGCCCCTCCCCTGGGTGCACCTGCGCTCCCATTCTGGGGGCTCGTGCCCCAAGCCTGCATGTGCCCATCAGTGCGGTCCACAGCTGGTTGCCTGTTGCCATCACCTCCCTGCTATCAGTGCTTGCTGGACATTCTGTGCGCTAGGTTCCTGCAGCTGTGATGGGTCTGCTCCCCACGCATCACTTGCTAGCTGTGCCTTGTTGCAGTCTGCGGCCTTATTGCGTGTCCTTGGAGATCCCCTGCTTCCCTCTCCAGCTGACATGGCATCATGGGGCCCCACTTTCCTTGCTGCTCAGACCCTCTGCCTGCTGGACCATGGCCGGCAGTGCTGCCCCTGGGCTCCCATGCCCTGGATCGCCTGGCACCCCCCATAGCTGGACCTTCCGGGAGACCATGGTCCTATGTGACCTGTGGCATTCCCCAGCTGTGCAACTTCTCCTATGCTTCCCGGACACCCTCTCAGGTGCCTATGCAAGTCTGAGCTCCGGACTTCGCTACTTTGACTATGAGGTGAGAGGTAGCACGTGCTGGTTCCATGCAGAGGCGCTTGGCCTCCGTTCCTTTCCTGATGGGTGCATTCTGGAGATGAGGTGCTTGCATGTGGCATGGTCTGCAGTGGAGAACGTGTCTGCCCTCTCGGTCTGTGGCCTGCCTGGGTTCACGACCTGTCTGGAGAAGGGGGGCCCTGCCCTGGCTGTTTCCTTCTTCTCCTGCATCCATGGGGCCTGTGGCTACCAGTGGTCACGTGTGGTGGTGTATTACCATCTGTTAGAGCTTGGACACCTGCCATGTCCCCCTGTTGCTGACTATACCTTGTCAGGGCCCACCAGACCGGAGCTGGCTGCGCTGGCTGCTGTGTGGTCCTGTGCTGATGTTCAGGTGGGGCTCGTCATGCTGGATCCATTTGAGGCCTACTACCTCATTTCCCACCACATGTCAGGGCTGGGCTACTGCCGGGGCATGCTTCAGTGGCCCCACTATGTGCATCTGGTGGGCCAACTGGTCCCAGCCCCCTTCATGACCCTGTGCAGCTGGCTGTGAGGCCCCCTGTGTCTCAGGTGCCTCGGACCACTCTGGTGCCTTCCCTGGCTTGTTTCCCCTCCCCCTGTGACCCTGCTCTGTCCCTGTGGGGACCCCTGTGACTTGGGGTGTCTGTGCTGCTGTTGGGTGGCCTATGCTTCCTGTGCTGTCAGTGGGTTTCTGGGTGCCTTTCACTGTGTCCTGGACTGTTCCCAGCCTGGTCCCCTCCCCTTCCTTGGCCCAGGGCTCCCCACCCCCGTGTCCATGATGCTGTGTGTGTTGACCTTCCTGATGTGCTCCCCTCTTCCTTCCTTTCCCGTTTGGGTGTGTTTGCGCCTGGGCGTGTGTGTGTGTTCTGTGTTCTTCTGTGTCCTTGGCTTACCTGTCCCTGTTGCATGTGCCACCTCAGCCGCTCTTCTCCCTCCTCCCCCTCCCTTCCCATTTCCCTTGTGTGGGTGTTGCCTTTTGGCACTTTGGGCTTCCTTTGCCCTCAGTCAGCCATGTCTGTCTCCCACCCCGCCCCGGTGTCTTCTGGGTGTTCTGACCGCGGTCCGGAATTGGCATACCATCCGTTGTGCTGCCCCGGGTTGTGGTCCATCTGTCCATTTCCTTGCCGTGGACCTGCTCCCGTCATGTCTGTTCAGGGATTTCCTGGACCACGGGATGGGGCTGGCTGGCTCGCCATGGTTGGGAATCCACTGTGGTGACCTGGGAGCGCATAACGTCTGACATTACCCAAGGAGGCCAGAGGGATGTCTGCCCTGTTCCACTTCTCCTGGTCTGGGCTGTCCATAGGGGCAATGCTGGGGATTACCTAACCACACCATGCCTTTTAAAAAAATAAGTGGGTGGCACTGCTGCCTGCTTTTTGCATTGCTTGGCACCATGGAAGCCAGAGGGATCTGCCTTGCTCTATTTCTCCTGACCTCAGCTGTGGCTAGGGTTTGCTAGTACCACCATGCTAGTTAATATACTTTAAAGTAGGTGCTGCTGCTGTCTGCACTGCTTGTTGGCAAGTTGGCACCATAGAGGCCAGAGAGAGATCACTTTTGCTTTGGTTTTTGTGGGCACTGTACTTTGGCTGTGGGTTCAACTTTGCCATGATGTGACCACTGAGCTGGGGCATGGGGGTGGGGGGATAGTTTCTTTCTGGTTAATATATGGTGTGTGGGAAGGGGGCCTGCCTTAATTAGGTGAGCAGTGCACAATGGAGGCCTTTTGAGGGGGTGCATGTCTGGTTTCTTGTGGGTGTTATGCCTACTGGGCTGGCATAATTATTTTAAAATGGGTGCAATGTGCTGGGCCATGCTGTGGGTACTGCTGAGTTTTGGGGGCTTTTTGCAGTTGCCAGGGCCAGTCTGCACATGCACACCCTTTCCAAATGGTGTGGGCAGAATTGGCACCATTTTGGAAAAGAATGCCCCTGGCAGCCATTTTATGTATGCTGAGTGATTGTTTTATTTTATAACGAGAACAGAAATTTTCTCCCTTTGTTTCCATCCATTTTCATTACCTTTGTCATTCATTGTTGTATTTGAATTACTAAAATTAATGGGGCTTGGTTCATTTTAGAAATTAAAAAAATGAAAATGAGTTGCACAACCCTAATAAGTAACATGACCCCCTACGTGGGAATCCTATGTAGGGGGGTTATGTTCTATCTCCCCCTCACAGGACATCTTATCTGCAGAGCCCTGTGGGGTCAGGGATTAGCCCACAGGGATGGGGAAGGGTCGCCACTCTTGCTATATGCAGTGCTCCCTAGCCTGTGGCTTACAAACAATGATGCCCTTTCATGTTGCTTTTAACAACTCAGTAAATGTATGCAAAATATTGGGGGTGGGTGGGAGAGAGAGAGAGAGAGAAAGGGAGAAAACAAACACCTTGAAACCAGCAAGTAAAAGGTTAAAAAGCATCTGGTGCTCCTGAGGCTCATGATAACGATGATGGTACATCTGTGTTTGTGTCCATGTGTGTCTGTATGTGTCTGTGTGTGCAGGGGCTTGACGAAACCTTGAGCTGCTGCTGCTGCAGGAAAAAAAGTTGCACTGTTTTTATTAGCACAATAGCACTGGGTAAAAACAAACATGATGACCCAGGATGGGAACCCACCTCTGACACGTCCCTGAGTGGCTCAGGCCACCAGACACATATGAGTGCGACTGGGAGAGCCTTTCTGTTGCCTGGGTGGCCTGGCCCCAGCGACAGCCGAACAGACCTATCAGTGGCTGGCTCCATCCCCACACCTCTCCCAGTGCCATGATGGACAACCATGGTGGCCAGTCATGGACTGCCATGGAGGCCCCCCAGACCAGGCCGGGAACAGTGGGCTAAATAAATGTGATAGCCCACCGTAGCCCGCTCTGGCCATTGGCTGAGGCAAAAGTCTGGGCTAGCCACCAACATGCCCAGAGTCAATCCAGGCTAACATCTGGCAGTCTGATAACAAATGTGACAGTGGCCTGTGGGCCAGAGTTAAGTGGGTTACAGTGGGCTACTGTCATGTTTGTATTTTCCCACTGTTGTGCAAGTGTTCGGTGTGCATCTGTGCTAAATAGTACAAAAAGAAGGAACGAATACCAAAAAACGGAAATGACTGGTTCAAAGCAACTAAAATACTTAAGTGACTGAATTAAAATACTTAAATGACTGAAATGAACAAAATGACAGAAGAAAAATACTGAAATGACAGGACGACAAAATGAATATTTACTGCAGTAAATGAAGACGGAAAAGAATAGCCGTTTGCAGCTTCACCTGAAGCAAAATAAACAGACTGAATTTGTCAAAATTTGTATTCACACAAATAATTTGTTTAAGTCCTAGCTCAGAGCAAGAGGCAGTAGAACCTAAAGGAAGGTCTCTGCAGTGCTTAGAAACTTATGCCCTTGGGCAGACGTGTCCCTTCAAGCACAGCCTCAGTCACTGATATTAGTGTTCGTAGCTATATGCGACACACTGCAAGCAAAAACTACCCACTGCCTTCTCCATCTAGCCACGAATAAACCCTCCATTTCTTACCCTGTGTAGGTGGCATGAGCGGGGATATCTCATCTACTGATGTAGGTCAGCACAGACTGTGGCCCAGCCTTGGCCGACCATGAAAACCCTACTAAATGCTGCTTTGTGTCTGAATCCATGATATACAAAGAGCCCTTTGACTTTGCTGCAAGTTCCATCATGGGCCCAATGAGATACAAGGCAGCTAGATGCATTACTGGAGTAGGTAACATGTTGCTTGGAGCTGGGAGGGCACAGTTAGGTGGGTGGGTGATGGGTGCTTCAACAGACAGTAAGGGTAGCTGGGGTGGGTGATGTGTGTAGGAACAGTTGGGTGAGTATTTCGTTTTGTGGTGTAAAGGACTAGGGGGTGGGGGTGGGTGCCATTATGGTGTGCATCTGGTTGGAACTGGTTGGCAGGCAATGGGACTGATCCCAAGCCTGTCGACGAGCGCGCAAGGCACACGTGCTGCACACATGCAACTCCACATGCAACCTGCATGCATCCCTGTTATGGGGTCTGTAGTTTGTGCATAAATCATGTGGAAATCACGTGGAATTCACATGCGCATTACTAAGCTGTGTGCCCGTGAGTTCTGGATCACATCCAATGTCGAGGGGTAGCTGGATGGATAGTTGGTGGTGTTGTATTGTAAAGAGTGGCTGGGAGATGACTGGTGTCATTGAGGCATGACGGAGTAGTTGGGTGGTGGTGGGTATTGTGGTGTTCCGGGGAGCTGGATGATGATACATATTAAGAGTGTCTATGAATAACTGGACAGGTAACAGTAGAGTTGAAATGGATAATTAATGTTGATTCCACTTCTGATGGATCTGCCTGTTCCAATCCACATCTGGCAAAATGGGGACCAACCTTATTTCATTGAACATCTGGGTTGGCTGCTCTGGTTTCTGAACAGCAGGATGGCACCATCTTGCAGATGCACAAAGTGGTATTTTGAGTATTGCTCGTGCACAAGGTGGCACTGTCAAGCTGTTTGACAACTGGAGCAGCAGGATGCCACTTTCTTTTTCCAACACATGTGCCAGATGATGCCTTTCCACTGTTCAGGAGCTGGAACAGCCTTCAGAACAGTGCATAGGTAAAAGTCAGCATCAGATCTCCATGCACCATTCCGGAATTTGTGAATAATCTCTGTGGACTAAAAGGGACTACTTTTAATGGAATCAAATGAGATGATAGTCCCCTCCAGTCTGTTTTTGGTCCATGTAGCCCCCAAGCAACCCACATGTTTAGCACGTCCAGCCCAATATGGGCAGCCTGCTGTCCATCATGTGCTTCTCAGATGAGAGACAGACAGAGAAATTACTGGGGGTAGGGAGATCTTTAGTGTGGCTCTCAGCTGAGAAACTGTGGGGGAGAGAGACTGCGGGGGACAGAGATCCGTAGCATGCCTCTCAGTTGAGAGGTGGTCATGGGGGACGGAGAATGTTACTGCTCCCACCTCTCAGCTGGCTCAGTGCGCTAGGAAGGACTTTATGTGTTCATGGACCTGCATGCCAACGAGGCTGCAGGTGAATCTAGTTGCTGAGATGGGGACACTTGGACGTCCATTAGCCCTGATTGGCCCACACGGTGTACCTGCAATGTCCCTGGATTTTGCTGTGAGTGGTGGCTCTGTGATGATCATGTGGAGGCCATGTGATGGACACATAATAGCCTGGTGAAGGCTAATGTGGGCTGTCATCTTGTTAGATTCTAGTATCTACCCTTTGTTTCAGCCCTAGGTAGCAGATGTTCTGGTGTGTAATGGTGTCTGGATGGTGATAAGTGTAGGGATGTGTAACAGAGCAGAGTCCGTGTGGGCCAAGGGCCCTTTAAGAAGCAAGGTGAGCCTGCTGACAAGAGTTGACTGGGCTTTGCATGTGACTGTGGGGTAGTGGCTTGACAAATACCAGTCCCGTTGGACATGTAAAACACCAATTAGACAAGAAAGAGAGAGTGGTAAAACACTGGGCCTTTAAGGCTGGAGAATCTAGAGGACTGGCCATGCCTTCTTTGTGGTATAGACAGTGACAGTCTGCAGAGAGAAACATTATAACATTCTTGTGGTTTTAATGTCATTATAAAAGTGATTGTCGATACAGTTTTCAACGTTTTGGCACTTCTGGTTTGTTTCCAGGTTTCAGAACATTTTTGTAAAACATCTTTTTCAAGGTTTTATTAAAATGTTATACATAAATAATGTTACACAATAGTTATATTTACCATGAGTGCAGGTAGAACATTCTACAATGGCGGCTTGACTGTCCCACTCACTTTAAACTCTGGAGTGGCTTGACTTCACTTTAAACTCCACCCACTTTAAACTCCGGAATGGTTTGTTGTCCTCTCAATTTAAACTCTGGAGTGGCTCGACTATCCCACTTACTTTAAACTCCACCGCCAGTCAGATCTTATAATTTTATAATCATTTAGACAATCAGGAATGGAATATCCTAATATAACATCACAACAGTGGTCATCTGAAACCAGACTGATTATGATGATAATGTCATTCCAACAAGCCAGGTAAGAACAATTTCAGAACAATATAGTGTGGTTGTTTAAAAACAGCCAGAGAGCAGTCTGTGCCTGGCTACAGACCAGGGTTGAACTCTGCTGATGAGCTCCTTGAGGAGCATTGACCAAGGTCCTGAACCCAGGCTGAGCTGAAAGGAGAAGCCAGTTAGATGGACTGAAACAGACGCAGCAATCAACACTGGCCACGGCACTGAGGAGAGCATTGGGACTAAGAAGTGCTGTGACCTGAGTGAAGGCCTTGGACAGTGCAGCCAGCCAGAAGCAGGTACCTGGCTGGGAATAAAGACTGTGGTGCCAGAGTGCTGTTCCCCTGGCATTAGAGTATAGAACTATACAAAGACTAGTGAGTAATGATGCTAACAATTTGTGTATGGCAGAGATGTTAATGTTGAAAAGATGATTCCTTATGAAGGACAGAGTACTTTGGGGCTCGATCTTGCAAAGACTTACCCAGCCCAAGGCCCACACTATTACAGGATGGCTGGGTAGTGTGGTGTTGATGCCATAGCTGGCAAAGTTGTCCAGGTTGGTTGTTTTTTTTTCCTGGCCAAGAACTGGTCTGTTGCACCTCTGTACAGATTTGTTGTGCACGATGGAGAAGTGGTGGCCTCTCTGTCCTCCGAGCTCATGCTACCTGGTGTGTGCCATGGAAGAAGAGTAGGATTCATAGATGAGATCCATTTTGCTTTCCTTGACAGCAGCTCCTGTACCATACTGATACGTTTGCATTTAGAAAGCACCTTTCTGACAACTAATAGCTTAATACCCAGTACAATGTCTACCTTGCAAAGCGACAGAGGAACAACTGTTCTCCTTTTGTGCAGACAGCTGAATGCTGCTGTTTAATGTATTCATATTTAGTTCAGGGCCCTCAGAGGACTGGTGATTTATCTCTGCTTCAAGGCTTCCTATTCGGCACTGATATTGTGTGTCAGAGAGCAGAAGGGAAGGATTAGCTGCACCTTATCTCCATTCACATGGTAGCGACGCTCCCTGATAACTCGCTAATCCACAGAGATAAAAACATTGCAAGCAGATTTCACAGCCTTTAGGATGGAATGTGTGGAGGGATTTGTGTTATTCTTGCAAATGCAGAAAATCATACAGTTTTCCTGTGTGAGCCTCAAACACTGTGTCACCGGGCCAATTAGCTCCTGGGATCCAGCTTATTTCATAGAGCATTAACCAGATGAGCAGGCAATGTGATATAATAAAGAGAAAAATAAGATCAGATGAGTGAGACCTTTAATGCACCATTGTGTGGAATCACCAACCATTTCTCCTACAAACAGACTTAGGAGATAAGCTTATTTTCTCCCCGAATGGTTTGTTTGTTTGGATGGTTGTAAAAAAAAGAGATGCTAACCTTGGGGGGGGGGGGGGGGGGAAGCACCAGTCGACTGAAGAGTGAATGATTTTCTTGATCCACACCTTTAATTTGGTGTATGAAGAAATAGCAGCTGTGCATGTGGCCATCATGTTCAATTATGAGGTTAATGCACCATTAAGGTCACACAGTTAAACACGCAACAAATGGAAAGCATCAAATATAGGGTTGCTTAACTGTAAGCAAGACACAGCTGTTTTCTGTAAGTTTTTGCAGACCCAACCCCAAATCACTCGTATCATGCAGTGACTGCTCACTCAATATTTTTGTATTAAGAGGTGTCACAGCACAGCCCTGAACCCTTGGTCCCTGGGTAGTAACTGCTTTCCCTTCTGTGCCACCATTCGGCCTGGTTGGGAGTTGGTTTCTCCCTTGTCTTTCCTACCTGCTTTCTCTCCCACTTGCAATCTGTGTCTGTGCCCGCCGGCGTCTTGATTGGCTGCTAGCCTTATATAAGGTACGCTGGGAGCTGCAGGATGTTGGTGGGGCATCTGTTGCTAATTTTGCTATTGCTGACTCTTGCTGCTGCTGTTCTGGCCCACACCCATGTGGATCCTTCTCTCCTCTCTGCTAGGGATGAGCATTCAGATCTAATTATGAATCTGGATCTGTTACCGATTCAGATTTGTAATTTTCGGATCTGTTAAGGTTTGGATTCGGATCCTATTGAAGTCAATGGGAAATGTTCCCATTGAAGTCAATGCGAGCCCAACCTACCCCACCCCCACCTCTCAGGACCCTATTCCCCCCCCCCCCCCATCCTCACTCCCTGGGACCCTAGTGGCTTTGTAGGACTTGATTGAAGCTCCACTGGCCCGCTGCTGCTGTGGGGGGCTTCCCAGCAGGCTTCCTTGGCATGGTGCCCGTTCAGCAGCATGCATGTGCAAAATGTCCTCTGGAGCCATTTTGCACATGCACAAAATGGCTGCCACCCTTAACCAAAACAGTGGCAGCCAAAATGACATCACCACCATTTTGATTAAGTGCGGTGGTCATTTTGCACATGTTCTGCCACCCTTAAACAAAATGGTGGCAAGATCATTTTGGCTGCTGCCATTATGGTAAGGGTGGAGCTTTAATCAAGCCCTCCAAGGCTGGTACATACATGCCAGGGCCCTGGGGGTGGAATCCATAACTCTAGATCCATAACTTGCACAGAGTTCAGATCAATCTGCAATGGCCTATTTCGGGCTGTTGTGGATTGATTCAAATTTGTAATGGACATCCCTACTCATCTCTGTTTAGGCTGTGTCTTGCATTATTAGTTTTCTTAGTTGTGTTCCTTCCTTTCTCCTTGTTTAGCTTGCCCTTCCTTTCCCCTCTGTGTTGAGTGTATTTCCCTCTCTCTTGTTCCGCATCTCCCTTGTTTAGTACTCTGCACGTTTGTCTTTTTTGTAGTTGCAGTTCTTGCTTCCTTATATTCAGTATCTTGCTGTGTGTGCTGTTCTTTCCCCTCTCCCATCCATTAGCACCCCTGTTCCCCTTTGGTGTAGCCATAGTCCTTCTCTGCTTAGTTCCTTGTTGTGTACCCCCACCCCCAGGGGTTAGGGTTGTTGTTGTTATTGTGCCTCCTCTGCTTCCCTGAATGCTCATAGTACCTTGCTTTGGTATCTTGTTCACTTACATAGCTCTCTGGCCTTCACTTAGTTCCCTGTTCAGTGCCTTTGTCCCCTCCATAGTTTCCCGCAGCTTCTCATAGTTATTCCCTCAGTGTATTGTTTCCCCTTCTTAGTTCCCTGGTCTTCTGGCCTGACCTATTGTTCCCTGGCTTAGTTCCTTGTTCAGTGCCTTGTTCCCCTACGTAGGCTCCCTAGGCTTCTTATAGTTCCCCCCTCAGTGTTTTGTTCCCCCTTGTTAGCTTCCCATTGTCCTAGTAGTTCCTTGTTGTGTGTCTTATGTTCCTTTTGTTTAGTGTCTTGCTTGTGCTGTATCTCCTTACAGAGCTTTGTGAACTTCTTAGTACCTACCCTTCTATTTTTTTATACTTGCTATCTGGTTGGTGTGCTTCACAGTTCCTTGTAACTCTTACCTCTCCTTTGTCTGGATACTATGTCTTCTATATGGTGTTCCTCCTGGGTCTTGTCTGCTGGCTACTAGCTTTGTGGCCTTTTCTACTTATGTTTTTCTCTACCCATGGGGAAATTATATCCCCTATTTAATTCTGAGAGGGTTACCTATGATGATCTCTGGCCTCAGTGTGGCTTCTCCAATGACACAATTCTGAGGGAAATCTACCTCGTGGCTCCTTTCCTAGCCACTTGTTCTGGTGGGTAGTTGGGTTGTGTGAGTGTGTCTTTCCATCCCCAAGTCCCTCCTCGCTAGGTGCTGCCAGTGACACTCCTACCTCCCCATCCCCCAGTCTATGACAGGAGGTTCCATTCACAAATCCCAAATCTTGCCATCCCCTCAGGATCAGCACCTAGACCAGCTCCTAGTGTGCTGTAGAAAATCTCCTTCCCTGCCCCTGGCTCATTACAAACTGATTTGATATTGGAGATTGTTGTTCTTATATCCCCAGAAGGGGCATGGCCAAAAGAGTCAGCAAGTTCCCTTAAATGGGCAGAGACCTGCGCTTCTGCAGTTTGACTCCATGGGGGTGACTTGTTCCTTGAAGGTGCTTATCCCCCAATCAGGATCTAGAGCTGCAAGGACACTTTCATGACTCCGTCACAGTAACCTTCATTCTGTCTCTGTGCTTGAGTGTTAAGGTGATCCAACCATTCAATGATCCCACTGTTATTTCTGAGGTCAGGTAGTCTATGGAATACCATAACATTTCTTCTGAAACATGCTTCATCACTTGCTATTTGGATCTACTCTTGATTGCTCATGGTAGCAGTTCCCACTCTGTAGTCCATGAACGGCCACAATATGGTTTGCAGCTCTTCTATGGAACAGCCACAGGAATAGCGAAACAGGTTTTGTTCTCTAATGGCGCTGGTGGTGCAGCCATCCCAAAGAGTAGCAGCCGCATGACAATCATCCCCACATCCCACTTAAAAATGATTGTAGCAACAGCAGAGAAAAGTCACCTTCCTTGTGCTGCTGTGATCTGTCTTCAAGTCTTGTGGGTGCATGGTGGGTTGACAGTGGTCCCTTAGTCTAGAAAGTTTGGGAACTACTGGCTTATGTTATTTTCCTTATCTTAACAACCCAGAATGGTGCTGAAGCCAATATAGAATTTTCTATTTATGGATATTATTAACATTTTAGGATAGCTATCCATATATCTGAATCATGTCTTCAAACAAAACAGATATTCACACAGCCTGTTGTTCAGCCCTTTGGTGTTCAGTTTTTGAATTATTCAATTACTTCATTTTGGTTACTGCACAGATGTAATAGCAGTAATAGTACTAAAATAATCAAATAACTGGATAACCAAACATCCAAATAGCCAAATAAACAACTCAGAACTGCCAAAACGGATATCTGATGAAGGTGGGACTAAACAGAAGTTATTATACATATTGGTGAATACAAACAGAATCAGGCAAAATTATTGGCTATGGTATTCACAGCAGATATTAATTTCAGCTCCACCCCAGGCTGTTGTTATTCATCTTTATTTTTCAGATGTTGTGGTCTGTATTTCAGTCATTCTCAGGGGTCAAACATTGCCAGCGTACGCCCCGGGAAGGGCAAGGCACGAATTATATTATGGACGCACTTGGGAATCAGATAAACGCCTTATATAGTTAGGGCAACTGTTATATGGTTACGGTGATAAAAGCAAACAAAGGATGGCTCTGTACCTCTATGCACATTGTGCGTTAGGCTTCGTTAGCGATTGACATTTTTGTTTTATTAAACCTGTTTTCTTTTTACTAATTCTGCCTTAATGGTTGTTTTTGATACAAGGATAAAGAATTATTGCAAGCCCAGAGATGCGAAAGATATAATTCGCACTATGGAAGTGATTATAAAACGGACAAAGTTTATATAGCTAAAGTTTGACTGAATAAGGTTGTTCTATTAAGCTGGTCTCATAGGATGACCTTCTTTACCTGTGTGTTATGTATATTACATGTTTTGCTTGTATGTATTCTAATTTTAAATGGCTATGGCTAAAGCTAATTTGCCAAATAAACTACTACTCAGTCATTCTCTCTGCTCCCCTGGGTAGACTAGTTTTATTTTCTTTGCCAGGCAGATGCACCTTAGAAGAAAACTTTGTTAGGGATGGTCTCTTGACAGCTGCTTATTGGAGAAATACACCTAGGGCTGGTTTGTTTGTGTCAGCACAGCTGGTGGTAGAGCACCATGAAACTATGTAAGTTCAGAGACAGGTCTGTGAGGCACGGGAACAAAGTTTCTGCAACACATTTTGGCTCATCTGGCTTCCCAGCCTGTGTGAAAACATAGGGCTGTTCGGCCATGGCCCTAACCTCCACTCTGCCCCATTATGGATCCTTTGCACCCATGGACATGTGCACAGAAAGTCATTCCAAAACTTAGAGAAAGCCAGGACATAGAGGCAAAATGAATATTTGAATATATTATTTATTTATTTATTAAATTTATACCCTGCCCCATCCTGAACCCAGCTCGGGGTGGCTTACAATCATAAAATACCATATAAAACAATCCAATACCTAAAATACCATATATAAACATTTAAAACATATAAAACAACATATGAAACAGAGCCTGGGACATAAATTACTGGGGGTAGGGGGAATAAAAATCAACTACCCACCCCCCTCCCCAAAGGCCCGGGCGAACAACCAGTTCTTGCATTTTTGCCAAAATACTAAAAGGCTTGGGGCCAGGTGGGCCTCCTCCGACAGGGAGTTCCAGAGACGTGGTCTGGCCACCGAGAATGTCCTCTCCATTGTGGCCCCCGCTTAACGCAGGGAACCTCCACAAAGGCACCCCCGGCAGATAGCAGGAGTCGCTCTGGAGCGTGGAGGGCGAGGCGGTCCCTGAGGTATGAGGGGCCGAGACCGTGCAGGGCTTTGTAAATCAATACCAACACCTTGAATCTGGCTCGGTACGCTATCGGAAGCCAGTGCAGAACGTGGAGCACTGGTGTTATGTGCTCCCAGCGACCCGTCCCCGAAAGGAGATGGGCCACCGCATTCTGCACTAGCTGCAGCCTCCGAACCAAACACAAGGGAAGCCCCATGTAGAGTG
>QEPC01006987.1:293722-312949 GCA_003113815.1 Sphenodon punctatus
CTCTCTCTCTCTCTCTCTCTCTCTCTCTCTCACACACACACACACACACACACACACACACAGAGCTGTGGGAAGTGTGGATCCTCTGTCCTGCCCAAAGCCAGGCCTGTTCTGGCCCAGCCCAGAGGCTCCCACCTACCTGTGCTTAGAAGCAGGTGGTAGATGGCTGTGTGGCTGACTCTGAACAAGGATAGGTTCCAACTTTCCTCCTCCAGAAGCCGACCTCACTGCGTGCAACACATGGGGCCATGAGGCATGAATCAAGAAGCAGGGCAGTCCCATCTGATACAGGACTGTTGGGAGGTATGCAAAAGGGGTTTGCCAAACCATGCTTAGAAACCCTGAAAGTGGAGGTAGCTCAGCACATTTTTCCTTACCTCACAAACCCCCACTGGCATGGGCTGTCCTCTGTGCTGGCTCTCCCAAGTCCCACAGTCAGAGATCAATGTGTGTGAATGAGCCTTAAGTGTAGGGATAAAGCAGGAAAGTGCTTTAGAGTGGGGGGGAGCTCCCAATACCCCAGTTGGGTTACTCTCTAGGAAAGACAGTGGGGTTCGCCCAGCTCCCACAGACAGTAGCTGAAATCCAAAAAGGCATTTCTTTCCCACTGGAGAACCTCTCATACGCTTCCCTAGCAGGCCAGGATTAGCACATCTCATGATTATTTAATGGCAGCCTTGCTGCCTCAGCGGTCTGCAGCCAGCTGGGTGCCAGTAAGTCATGTGACCAGGGAGGAGATGGCTGGGAGGACAGGCCTAAATTCATCAGGCCCCTAGCTCAATTAGATAAAAGGAGTAAATCAAAAAGGCGGAGGCAAGAATCAATGCCTCTGACAGATGTAGGCCTTTCAGAAGATGTGGCACCTGCCCTGGGTCTGATTCATCATCCTAGCAAGACGGAGGCTTTCCAGCATTTGTAATGGGAACCTATGGTATCCCTTGGAAATAAGATCCATACACAAAGTCAGAGTTGCTTCTTTAAAAATGACTGCAAGTGCATGATGGACATGGTTCCAGGGCCAGGGAGAGTCCGAACAGCATATAAGGTTACCTACAATCTCCCTCCACACTTCCACCTGGAGAGGGCAGGTCATTGTCAGGAGGGGCAGGGGCGGAAAGGGCTGTCATGCCCCTTTCTGATGTAACCCAATCTCTTATGGAGTGTCATTAGGTCCTGATGCTTCATATGAGTGGGGCTACAAAAAGAGGATGAGGACGTCCCTATGGCCTGCCTCATTTCTCATGTGGCTGACGCCCACTGCTGCCTTAGAACCCCTCATTGCTCCAGTTTACTGGGGATGTGCCTGGATGACCCAGAGAAACCAGGGCTTCCCTCAGAGACTGGAGTCTCTTGGTGTTTTTAGGCAAGTGCCTCCACACCCCTGTCTCTTATACACATCTAGATGTGTATAAGAGACAGATGCTATACTTGTGGGTGGATGGGACATTTGCGAAGATGGTGCCCCTCCCTAAAGACTAATGAGGGATTGCGAACTGTGAGTAGAGCCATGCTCCCCACAGATATTTGATATACTTTACTTGATTTTGTTGCTCTCTGAGACCACCAAATTGTATTTTTGTATCAAGTTTGGGGGTCACACAGGCAAAAATAAAATAATTGGGAACCCCTGAATTAGAAGCCTGGGTTTAGGAAGCTTTTTTCCGTGCCTTAGTAATTTTTGAGGATTCCCTCTGGAGTTTTCTCCTCTATAGAGATGGGATTTGGGGAGGATCTGTTACACTGTCAGTTGTTATCCCTGTCAGTGTCACTGCTCCACTTGGCCGCTGACATCTCTGGGTCCAACCCAACTTCCCAAAGTTTAGGAGTCAAGAGATGCCATCTCCTCCATCAATGTTCATGTGTCATCTCCACATCCTTGCTCAATAATATACAAGCTCAGCAAAACTCATAGACCATATCAGGAAAATGTCAGTCTCTTCTCTTTCCACCACAAGCTCCTCTGGGTCACTGTCTGTCTGAGCCTCCCCACTGGATCCAAAGTCCCTCTGGGCCCACACAGCTGGAGAAGGGTGTGGCATGGCAAGGTGAATCAAGGACTTTGGGAGACACAGGAAGAGACATAGGGAGGAGGGAATGGGGCAGGAATCAGGTTGAAGGGGTGGCGCCAGCAACTGAGGGCCTGGGGTCTGGCACTACATAACAGCGCTCGCTGCCACCACTGCAAAAATAGAAATGAACAGAGAATTGGCATTAAAAGTAAGAGGATAGAGAGCTTTGGGAATTAGGTATTTGACTCATTTCGACCTAAATCCCTCATTTAATAAAACCAAATCCTTCCATGTTCCTATCTTTAAAGTCTCTCTAGGACAGACAGCTTTGCCAGACGGGGTAGGGCTCAGGAAAGGGCCAGGCTGTCCTGCTGTAGCTTCAGTGAGAGCCATTTGAGGCCAGTGGTGCCCAGTAGCAAGAAAACCTGTGATTAGGATTGTGCCTTGAGTCTTATTGGTTCCAGATTTCATAGTACAAGAGCTTCAATGATGAGTTTGGCAAGAGTGCGGGGGAACCGTTTTTAGGACTGGAGTTTCACACAGAGCTGCCTCAAGTCAAGGACAATCTGGGGTCCCAAGCACACTCCACATGGTCCCATCCCTATGCTGAGACCCCTGCTTCCTTCTGCTTTGGTTCTACCCCTCTTAGTGAGGGGATGCTGCTAGAATCCAGCACCTCTTTCAGATGATCATCTTCATTAGCACTGGTGTCTCCCAGGCTGAGGTTGCTGCAGATGGACTGGTAGCCTACTTCAAACCACTGGTAGAATCCCTGTCCTGAAAGAGAGAGACTGCTGCTGTTGTGGACAGCACAAGAGTATAGAGTTGCAGTGATCAGCATCTGGCAGTCAGGGCCAGCCTTAGCACAGGTTGCTCCAGTTCCTGCAGTTTTCTCTACTTCCAGGGGCCCTGCAGCGGCCCTTGTGTTCATCAGGACCGAGTGTGGGACCCCCATTTCCTCACAGTGGGGCCCCAAACACAATCACTTCTAGGGCCCTGTGACAGATGCCACCGAGGGGCGGGGCCAGGGAGGAGGGAATGGGACCACGGGGTCCCCACCTCTTTGCGCTAGAATTCCACAGTTTCTAAGGCCAGACCTGCAAGCAGCAGCTTCCCCTAGTCCACCTGCAGCTCTTTCCCATGTGACGGTGGGTGACTCTACTTAATGCTTGCCATCAATCCAGCTGCCTACCATGGGTGTAAGTATTATGTTTCATCTCACAAACCCTGAAGAAACCCAACCCACATTGTGAACATGGGTTATTCCCCAGAATAAATCCGGGGAGCTCCTCAGCAGAACTTCAGAGCAACCAAAAACATGACGGGCAATCAATGTCTGTTCACTGCTGCCCCCACCCCCCACCACTGGAAATTGGTCAACCAGGCTGCCATAGAGACATGGGAACTTTGAGATGTCCCCCTAGGTTCTGTCTGCATGTTTGTCTAGCTTCACTTTGGGCTTCTCAGTTTCGCTACCTGGGTCGGAGATCAGGACTCTTTCAATTTCCTCTTGAGCTGGGGCTTGCTGGGCTTGGGATCTGCAGGTTTGTTGGGCTTTCTCAGTTTCACTTCTATTTATTCTGCCACACATTAGTATCCTCTTGGTGGGCAAAGTCCATACGGTGGCAGCACAACATGTATTCATAATGACCTTACAGTAAGTACCACAGGGTTGATTTCTCCTGTGGTTAACATAACATGTAGATACACCCAGCAGTAATGGATTAGCCAAACCCCCAGTTAGAGCTTAAACAAATAGTGGAGTTTGTATTGGCAGATATTATTGAAGTTTTCAGATAGCTATCCAAATAATATCTGTAACCAAAATGAATAGTCACATTTTTGCTTATTGTATTATCCAGTTTGGTTGTTTGGCTCTTTGGTTATTATGTTATTTTGTTTCATTCTGACTACTTCACAGGTGCAATGGTAGTAGTAGCACCAAAATAACTGGAAAACCAAATAACTTAGTTGAAATATCCGGAATGGATATCTGATAAGCAGGAACCATAGCAATTGACTCATTTTGGCCTAAGTCCCTCGTTCAATAAAACCAAATCCAGCAGATCTCGATCAAAGTAGGAGAATTTGACAAATAAGATAATCACCACAGATATTCATTTCAGCTCTAATTCAACTTTTGCTGAAGTAATCACCCTTGGTTTGCCATGTATCCAGACTAGAGCTGCAACCAGGTACCCAAATTGACCCAGCCCTCTTTGGGCACCATCAATGCCTGAATGGGACCCGATGGGGTACTCAAACATGCCAGCTAGCCTTTTAAAGTGACAGTCCCTGGCCGGGACTGCTGCAGAGCTCAGTTTCTCAGCGGTTCCAGCTCGGGCCTGTCACTTTTAAAGGTCACATCCCCCTCTACAGTATCACTCACCTGACAGGCCCCAGCAGGGCCTGTAACTTTCAATTTCGGCCACTCCACCCTCCTACAGTGCCTCTCACCTGAGAGACGTTTGGGGGGGAATGGGGGAAGTGCCGGCCAACCTTTGAAACGGACAGGCCCTGGATGGGACCACTGTAAAGCCAAGTTCTGCAGTGCTCCCAGGCTCCCAGCTAGGGCTTGTCAGGTTCTCTGGGTAATGCTTGCATTTTCAGGCATCAGGCACCCAATTGGTCCTTGGTAGCTCAAGTCATCAGGTGCCTGATGAGGTGCCTCAAAATGCAGGCATTACCCACGGGTACAGTTTTGCTCCCCCTCTGGATTCCTGCTTTCAGTCTGGCTGCTATCCCAACTGAGAAGTCATTAATCCCATGCAAGTGCCTCTTCACTCCCTGCTCAACTCTCTAGCGCCACAAGATTTGAGGAGGCCTCCTAATCCGCTGTGATGCTGCATGATTGTATTGCCTCCATTCCAAGCCCTGGTTGTGAATGTCAGTCAGTGCGCTCTCCAGAGAGATGGAGAATACTTTGGCCCAAGTCAGGAACGCTTTACGGCGCGGCTCTGGCCTTAGAGCACCTCTGGCAGCTTTAATTTACAACTTTGTGTTTGGGGTGAGGGAAGGGCTAGTGTTATCCTAACAAATAAAGAGCAAATCCAGAGGCTGCTGAATTAAAAGCTAAGCAGCAGCTCCTCTAATCACTCCCAATAGTCCGGGGGATCTGCCCTCATTTAGAGAATGATTTTTCACTTTAACTTACTGCAGAAACCTGCTTTGGACTAATCCTTCTCTGCCCAAGGCCTTCAAGCATATGGCCTGTCAGGCTCTTGGCACTGGGGTGGGGGCCCTGGGAGGCCTCCTAATCCAGCTTTTGCCAGTTGATAAGACCGTGTGCTCTTTTGAGCAGTCTGGTAATAATTTTAATCACCCAGGTCAAGCAGGCTCCCTAGCCAGCCTTGCGTGATGTCTCACTTCTTCCTGGCACGGAAGGCTCAGCTGCCTGTGGAGATGGCAGCGTCATCTTGAAAGGAGGCTGTCTTTTGAGCTGGCTGCCAGATTATTTTTGTGGGGTGCTAGTATATTGGTTTTGGAGCTCAGTGCCCATCAATGAGAGACAGTTTGTGGTATCTCAGAGAGATGATCTGCTCTATGGCCTTGCTCCGAGTTGTGCGGAGCACTTGAGGTTAGGGGATGCCTCCCACTCAGGTTGTGGCTGTACCCACCCAGATTCGTATTAATATGAATAACGAGTGCGGCCATTAAAACCCAGTTATTTGTGTCCTTGTTTCATTCTGGGATGCTTTGACAATCTGGTAACCGCCTATACAGGATCATGGTCCCACCCGACCGGTAAGTCCCTTCAGCATCCATGTCACTCATGATTTTCTGTTCTTTTCCACTCTGGGGAAAGGTTCTCAATTCTTCTTGGCACTTGCTTTGGTTCTCTCACAATTGGACATCTCCTCGACTGGTCATGGATGTTATCTGGGGGAATTAGCTTCCCATGGGGTTAGTCCCCCTATAGGCCTCTGCCCACGGTATTCAGGTCTCCACCTGAGCTCAGTTCACAGTCCACAGGTCCTCTTCTGGATGGATGGTGTTCTGCTGCATTGGGGGTAAGTAGTCCAGAGGCCTAGGTGGTTGGGGCATCTGTCACAGTATCTCTCACTCCTCATTTCCTTACACCCAGCCCCTCATCCAGTAGGTGCCTCATATTCCTGGAGCTCTAGTCCCTGGACTGGCTGCAGTGCTAGCTACCGCCCTGGTATCCTGAGGGGCCCTAGCCCTAGCCTCTCAGGCAACTCCTTTGTGTTTCCTCTCACAGCTGATCACATTTCCCCTAGGCCTGGAGGATGAGCATCCTCCCTGCCCCACTTTTTCACCTGTCTTGTTGGGGATCCCACAGCCCTGAGTATGCCCTCTTTGCTGTGGGCTACTCTGCCTGTCCTAGGGGTGTGCTTGTGTTTTTCGTTATATGATAACGAAAATGAAAATTGTCCTTTTCATTATTGCAATAATGAAAACGACAAAAAATAATAACGAAATCAATAACGATAATGAAATTAATTATTGATTACGTTATTGCCTGGCAGTCTGGCAGGTGTTTTTTGAAGGGAAATGTGGAGAGGGGAGGAGGGAGCAGACATCACAGAGCCAGAAACAGTGTTGAACTCTTGAATTGGGAGGGGAAGGACCTGATGGATGTATCTCTGGCGAAGGAGCAGCGCAAGCAGATCCCAGCAGTTGAATGGTACCCTGTGATTCCTCAATGCCTCTGCCTCCCAGAACCAATCAGGGGAGCTCTGCGGGAGGGTACTGAAACCCTTACTATTGTAGGGCTGGACTGCTCCACTCTGTGTTAGCTCTCTCGCTTGTCAGGGTGCATTTGCAGAAGCTGCTGGTGCTTGCACTAAAAATTAGGGAAGGGAATTGTGTGTGTGTGTGTGTGTGTGTGTGTGTGTATATATATATATATATATATATACACACACACACACACACACACACAATTCCCTTCCTTACCACCCAATCCTTATTCCTTAGGTACACACATACATATAGAGAGATAGATTAGTTATAGTAGATATACCTCTGAGTTTTCCTTTTCCCTTTCCCTGTCTGTCTCCCCCTGTGTGTGTGTGTGTGTGTGTGTGATTATATGGGTTAGGTGTAGCTGATTCTGTATAAATAAAACTACATATTGTGTACAGCATATATTGTCTGCAGTTCTTTCTGTATCACAGTGAGAAAGGGAAGGAATTCAACTTCTGACAATAATTCTTCACTGGCACACGAAATCGATACCAATACCAAAAATAAAATCTTTGTTTGAAATCAATACCATCAAGAATAATGAAAACCAAAATTTTGTTGTTAACAAAAACGAAAATGGCACATTTTAATAATGAAAATTATAATGAAAAACAAAAGATGACATAGGGCCCTGGTGCACACCCCTACCACCCAGGCAACTGGCACTTCAGAGAGTCCTGACTCTGCCCTTTCCAGGCCCACCTCAGGCCTCCATCTTGAGTTTGCATATGGTCCTGACTTGCCCTGTAGCCCCCTTTTCCCTGGGGACTGAGTTGGCTAGTATTTCTTGCTCCCTCTGGTGTTGCTTGTCTTCTTTCCTGGGCCAACCTTGGCCAAGCCCTCAGAACTCGCCCATCTAATCACTGGGCTTTCCTCAGGCCCCACCGGAACCCTCAGCTGGTATACTACCCAAGCTGTCCTTGGATGGGCTGCCCCCTCACCTCTGGCAGGCTATCAGCAGTTCCTCCCTTGCCCTGTTCCCACCACGTACAAGGAGGGGTTGTTCAACCATTAGTTAGGGATGCCCCAGCCAGCTTGCTCCTTCCTAGCATCCACTAGGGCATGCCCTAACCTCTAGGGCCCTCATGAATCTCTTCCTTATCCTCACCCTAGGGTGGGATCAGGGCTTCTCAACCTGCTTTTGCCAAACCTACTCTACCCCTAGGCTGTGATGCTAACACTATCTTTATACTCCCAGCCCTGGACACATGACCTCAACTCTTCCAGTCACATGATCTCACCCCCTGGACTGGACTCACTGTTAACTCTTTCAGGACTAGCCTAGGCAAACAAGTGATGAAGTGCTTTAACACTGTGGGTCTGCTCCTGCAGCTACTTGCCTGGCGCTTCACCACATCGACGGTCATACACTGAACTCACACACATCACACATGTATACTTTTGCATGCATTCACTCACAGATGTGCACATTCTCTCTCACACACATACTCTCATTTTCTCTCTCATGTACTGACTCACTCTCACTGTCTCATGCACACTCACACTGTCCCTCACACACACACACTCACTTTTTTCTCTCTCACAAACATGAATACTCACTCTCTTGCACACAGTTTCTCACACACACAAAACACTCTCTCTCTCTCTCTCTCTCTCTCTCTCTCACACACACACACACACACACACACACACACACACAGAGCTGTGGGAAGTGTGGATCCTCTGTCCTGCCCAAAGCCAGGCCTGTTCTGGCCCAGCCCAGAGGCTCCCACCTACCTGTGCTTAGAAGCAGGTGGTAGATGGCTGTGTGGCTGACTCTGAACAAGGATAGGTTCCAACTTTCCTCCTCCAGAAGCCGACCTCACTGCGTGCAACACATGGGGCCATGAGGCATGAATCTAGAAGCAGGGCAGTCCCATCTGATACAGGACTGTTGGGAGGTATGCAAAAGGGGTTTGCCAAACCATGCTTAGAAACCCTGAAAGTGGAGGTAGCTCAGCACATTTTTCCTTACCTCACAAACCCCCACTGGCATGGGCTGTCCTCTGTGCTGGCTCTCCCAAGTCCCACAGTCAGAGATCAATGTGTGTGAATGAGCCTTAAGTGTAGGGATAAAGCAGGAAAGTGCTTTAGAGTGGGGGGGAGCTCCCAATACCCCAGTTGGGTTACTCTCTAGGAAAGACAGTGGGGTTCGCCCAGCTCCCACAGACAGTAGCTGAAATCCAAAAAGGCATTTCTTTCCCACTGGAGAACCTCTCATACGCTTCCCTAGCAGGCCAGGATTAGCACATCTCATGATTATTTAATGGCAGCCTTGCTGCCTCAGCGGTCTGCAGCCAGCTGGGTGCCAGTAAGTCATGTGACCAGGGAGGAGATGGCTGGGAGGACAGGCCTAAATTCATCAGGCCCCTAGCTCAATTAGATAAAAGGAGTAAATCAAAAAGGCGGAGGCAAGAATCAATGCCTCTGACAGATGTAGGCCTTTCAGAAGATGTGGCACCTGCCCTGGGTCTGATTCATCATCCTAGCAAGACGGAGGCTTTCCAGCATTTGTAATGGGAACCTATGGTATCCCTTGGAAATAAGATCCATACACAAAGTCAGAGTTGCTTCTTTAAAAATGACTGCAAGTGCATGATGGACATGGTTCCAGGGCCAGGGAGAGTCCGAACAGCATATAAGGTTACCTACAATCTCCCTCCACACTTCCACCTGGAGAGGGCAGGTCATTGTCAGGAGGGGCAGGGGCGGAAAGGGCTGTCATGCCCCTTTCTGATGTAACCCAATCTCTTATGGAGTGTCATTAGGTCCTGATGCTTCATATGAGTGGGGCTACAAAAAGAGGATGAGGACGTCCCTATGGCCTGCCTCATTTCTCATGTGGCTGACGCCCACTGCTGCCTTAGAACCCCTCATTGCTCCAGTTTACTGGGGATGTGCCTGGATGACCCAGAGAAACCAGGGCTTCCCTCAGAGACTGGAGTCTCTTGGCAAAACTCAGAGATGTGGCACTCCTAGTCACCCCCCAAAGGCCCTTGTTCTTATTGGCTTCTGCTCTTTCCTGGTGGGCCCTGGCAAGTGTAATTCTCCCTACAGTGGCCCACCTGGTGTGCTAGTATCTAGGGGTTTGGGGTGAAAGAAAACAAGACGGTAGTGAGCTGGCTCCCTGGTCACCCCTGGGAGGGCCATTGCAGCCACCACTCCTCAGGTCGGCAGGGAGGGCAGTTTATATGAGCAGCCCCCACCCCAGTAATCCAAGCATAGGGGTTGCCATCATAGGTCCCTCCATGGCATGGGTTGGCCGAGGAGCCATCCAGACAGGACAGGACAGGACAGGACATCCAGACCCCTGCTGTACAGCAGGATTGGCCCCCTGGGAAGAGCTGCCACCAAACAGCTGATGGGTAGGGTGGCCATACCCCCTCTTTAAAAGAGGACGCTTATGAAAAATACATGGTGCAGAGCTGCAATGGAATCAATGTAGCCTTCAAACATGTATTTTTCATAAGTGTCCTCTTTTAAAGGGGAGGTATGGCCACCCTCCTGATGGAGGCGGGGGGCGCACCCTCACCTGACCTGGGTGCATGTGCCAAACAACTGATCAGGGGGGCTATGCCAGCCCCCCTCTATCAGCTGTTTGGCAGCCGGGGTGAGCTCACTCCTCTGGGCCTCATCCTCTGACCTTACCTCACAGTGAAGCTGGACAGGGCCTAATTGATGGGAGGGAGACAGGTAGTCTGGTTTAGCCCAAGTGCTCAGGTCTTTACATCATTGACTGCCGACAGCCCATGCATCCCGTAGCAGCCGGCCACTCACCTTGAGGCCATAGAGAGCGAATGTCTAATGGTAACCTACCAGAAGAGCAGGTGACTCCTGGGCTACTGCGGTCTGACGCAGGCTACTGTTTGTTTTCACCTTTTGTGTGGTGTGTTTGTGAGGGCGGGGGTTGCAGCTTCCATGGGGAGAGCAGTGGGGATAAGAATTAGGTGCCGGTGGTTGCCGGTGGGTAGAGCTCAGGGCCGGCCCAAGGGTTTCAGGGGCCATGTGCCAAGCCTTGCTGCTGGGTCCCAAAGGCCGGCCGGCACTCGCTAGAATTGTGGGGAGGGGGTGGGGTGGGTTTCAAGGGATGGGCGGCTGGTTACTTACCTGCAACTTGACTGTGTCAGCTCAGTTCCGCAGCGTATAACTGGCCAGGGATTCCCAGAGAGTTTACGCCCCCCCCCCGCCCGAGCACTGACTCGGAGACTCCTGGTAGGGAAAAAAACAAAAACCGGCGGCGTCTGTCAGTCTCTAGCCTGCAGTGGTGCGGGGCCCCTCCCCACCACAGGACCATGTGCCTGGGCACTGGTGGCACATGCCTTGGGTAGGTGGTCAGCACAGCTTCCCTAGGTGTCAGCACCATTTGGAGGCTGCCAAACCTTCTAGTCATTGCAAAGTATTATCCAAACAATGCCAAATTCAGGTAAAGTCTGCCAAAGCTTTAGCAAAAGGGCCCTGGGCACTAAAATGCTGAGGAATAGCTTTATGTGTGCACGGTATTATCTGGTTTGTCAGTTAGCTGTTGTGGTAGTCAGTTAACAGCTGTATGACCACCAAACTACCCAGAATGGTGGATGTTAACCATGGATAATAAATGTATTATTTTTTCTGCTGTAATGAATAGTATTTCTCTTGTGACTGAATCAAAAAGAGCAACTGACTATAGTTCAAGTGGTGGAGTCTGGAAGTGAAGATCAGAGTTTCAAATCTGGGTTATTATGAGATATTAAATTCACACTATATTTAAAAGTTTGTTACGTTCTTTTAACTATTTGTTAAATACAAAGGTCGGGTCAGGATGCGGGTTAGGAGGGTGAGGTCACTGGGGAGAGAGAGGAGACAGAACTGTCTGGCCTTCGCTTTGGACCATTGTGTCTCTATTTCCTGTGAGCCTGAGATTTGGTCCTTGATTTGAGAAATATGCACCGGCCTGTTTATAAGACTCATGTTGAAAATAATGGCATCGTATCTAATGCTGAGGAGATTAACTGGAACATTTTTATTTTGCTGGATTTTGATTTTATGTCTCATTCCTTTTTGCACATTTCAAGCAGAATGAATTTCATCTTGAACTCTGGCAGCAGAACCTTCTCTGCAAAGTCCTTGGAAAGTTAATTTCAAGAATCTTTATAATTATCATAGTGTAATTATTATTGGGGGCAAAAATACATTTGGAGATGAAGGAGTGAGGAACAGTCAGTGCACAAATCTATAGTAATTAGAAGCTACGTCTCAGTGTATTGGGATTCCCCGGATGACCATGCTGCCATCGATCCTCTTGGTGCATGTTTCATTTTTAATCTTTCATATTCTCTTTTAAAGCTTCCTAGGGAATTTAAAAATAACCCTATTTCTTTTTCCTCCCTCATCATGAAATGTGGGTATGCGGAAACCTTGGTCCAGATCCTGAGATCACTTACATGCAGTGGTGTAACAAGGGGCCTGAGTTGAGATGCCAGACTCCACTCCCTAAGCTATGCTTCTCTATCCCAGACCTCCCCATAACTATCCTACACAGCTGAGCATTTCCCCCACTAATTCTGTATGCTCTGTGGCATAGGCTGCCCTGCAGCGTGCTTGCCTGCCCATGTCTTGCTTACAGGAGTGGGAAATATTTCTCCTCCTGAAAATTGGACAAGTCTGATGTGTCTCCTTCTGGATAGAGCTGAAACAAGCAGTCTGTTTCGTATTCACAAGTGTTACCTGCATTTTCAGAGATCTGAGCACTATTCATCACAAGAACAAATACCTGAATGGGTACTCAGTTGATATCCAATTCTATTTTTTACCTCTTTTGCAAATACAATTGGAATGGAACCATCTATCTTCTCTTTACCTCAGATACTGTCTCTTCTGGGCATAGCAGAGCTGTTCCCTCTGATTCCCAGAGGTGGCCATCTTGATTTCCCTGCCTTCTGATGTCAGTTTGTTTGCTTCTGCCTGTGCACTCCTGACTTCTGGTTGTGGATGTCTTTGTTGCCCCCACCTCCTTCTGGGGTTAGGGTGTTCACTTCTGCCAGTGGCCATCTTGGATGAAACAATTAGATTATGAAACAACTAGATGTTTCACAAGCCTTATTAATTCCTGGAGGAAAAAGACTTTATTTTTCCTCATGGTCTTTTAAAAAGATAAATATTAAGAGTTGAAGATTGAATGGGTACCTGAATGGAGAGCACTTGGATAGGGTTTTGTGCTCTTTTTGGCCCTTTTTAAATGGACCCGGGAGGCGCTGCGGTGGGGGGGGGGGGGGGATAGGTGGAGGCAGTGGTGGGTGTGCAGTGGGTGTGCAGCCTGTCACATGGATGCACACCCATCTCCATCCATCTCCATGCATGGAGGCACCTCTGTTTCCCCCAATGCCGCCATGCGTGGGCGATGGGTGGAGATGGGTGGAGCGCGGGATTGTGCACGCACCACCACCCATCCCCACCGGTGGTCACACAGATGCCCCCCTCACCCAGCCAGCTAGTTGTCCACGTGAGCAAGAGGGCAGGGCATCTCATGAGAAAAGGGTCTAAGGCAGGGCCAGATTGGGTAGTGCTGGTTTGGTGTGTTTGGGTTTATTAGAGAATAGAATACCTATTTTATTTCTACTCCTTGGGTATTTTGTGGGTGCAAACTTCTGCCCAGACTGGAGAAGCAAGACAGTTTCTACAACCTTCATGCATCAGGACAGGTGGGACTGACTGCCTTGCCTGCCTGGAAGGGCTGAGGGCTGGGCTGGCTTCCTGTGCTTGGGAGAGAACCGGGAAGCCATGGCATTTCCTGGAGCCCAGAGATGACAAATGAAAACCCAGAGACTTGAGGTCAGACCTGGAGTAAGGAGTAGAAATGGATGTATTGCAAACCCTTGGTCCAATCATGTCCAATTTTATTGGAAGGTGGATCTAGATCTCATTGTTGAGTTCATTCACACAAAATTCTTCAAATGGTGTTAGCTACTCTGGAATAGCTAAGGCCACATTCTGATGAACAGAAGTAAACTGAAGTAACTACTTTGATTTAATTAACTTGAAGTAACTACTCCTCTTTGGTAGCATTTAGGTGAATAGTATAAATCAAACTTGTACAGCAGCAATCTCCTCCCTTGCTGAGATGTAATGATAACTGTATCGTGGTTGCCACCCTCACACTGATATATGTTCACTCAAACAGTTAATTCGAAATACAGACCAAAGTGGAGTATGTACTCATCAGGAGTTTATATTTCTCTTCCTATTCCTGAATAATGTCAGTTTAATGCTGTGTTCGTGTGAACACTTCAGAAGTAAAACTGAATTAAGGTCTAACTATATCTAAGTAACGGTTCATCTGAATGTGGCCTAACAGGCTTGGACCACGCTTCAAATGAATGGTACAAATCCCCATTTAAATACACTATAACCACCTTGATTATGAAAAAACAGGTTGCTTAAAGTCTGTTGATTCATAGTTAATCCAGAAGATCTTATCTTGAGAATGTGTCCTTTGTGATTCATGCTCAGCTAAGGTAAGGATACAAATAAAAGGAACTAGACGAAGGCTTGTCCCACAAACATATCTTAGGCAGGGTAATTAACTTTGGAGGAACTACTACTGTCCTCTACCTCCCATTCCCACAAGCAGGAGTAAGCAGGGGTTAAGAAGCACCTCCCCTTCCCTGATTTTCCTCCTTTGGCTTCAGCATTGTTCTGAGCAATTTGTTGCCAAACTGCACAGGGTAGGAAGCTGAAGAAAACAAAAGGCAGAGTGTGTTTGGTGTGTTTGGGTTTATTAGAGAATAGAATACCTATTTTATTTCTACTCCTTGGGTATTTTGTGGGTGCAAACTTCTGCCCAGACTGGAGAAGCAAGACAGTTTCTACTACCTTCATGCATCAGGACAGGTGGGACTGACTGCCTTGCCTGCCTGGAAGGGCTGAGGGCTGGGCTGGCTTGGTATCTGTGCGAACAGAACGGGGTTCAGATGTTTGGTCGTTCGGTTCGAAAACTGAGTTCGGGTTTGGTCATTCGGTTCAGTGGAGTTCGGCCCCCCCAAAACGTTCGTTGGAGTTTGGACCCACTGTGAGGCTTGGGGCACTTCAGGGACCCCCAAGGGTGCCCATGGAAGCATGGCAGGCTGTCAGAGACCCAGCAGCAGCAGTATCAGAGACTGAGAAGGCACCCCAGGTTGCCCGGGCAGGCAGGCTCGGCGCTTGGCCCCTGGGGGTGCCCATGGTGGCATTGCAGGTCATTAGAGACCCAGCAGCAGCAGCAGATACTGGAAAGGCTGGGCTCTTGGCACCCCGGGTTGCCAGGGCATTGCAGGCTTGGCTCGTATTCAACAGAACTAAAGAAGCTCAAGCCAATTGGTTAAGCCTTGCCCGGTGGTATCACGTGGACTCCCAGTAGCAGACATTGGATTTCCAGGGCACAGAACCCATGGAACAGACAGCATAGGTGGCATTGGCAGCAGCAGCAGCAGACATTGGATTGCCCGGCAGCAGAACCCGTGGCACAGACAGCATAGGCGGCATTGGCAGCAGCAGCAGACATTGGATTACCCAGGCACAGAACCTGTGGAACAGCAGAGATGGCAGCAGCAGGATTTGCCTGTGCGCAGCACCCGTGGAGCCAGGATGGTAGGATTTGCAAGGGAAGAGCTCCCATACAGCAGCAGACAGCAGCAGCAGGATTTCTTGGGCAGAACACCCATGGACCAGCAGACAGCAGCAGTGGGATTACCAGGCCAGTGGTATGAGAGGTAGGCAGGCTGGGGCAGGGTTTGAACTTTGCCTACAGGGCGGGCGGACAGGCAGTGTGGCATGTGCAGAAGGCAAGCAGACTAAGGCAGGCTTTGAGCTTTGCAACCTGGGCGGGCAGACAGGCAAGCGTGGCATGAGAGGCAGTAGGAAAGGCAGGGCACACAGATAGGCTGACAAAGACGTTTTCATTATTATCAATATTGATACCAATACCAATTTCAAAGATTTTATTTTCATTATCGGTATCAATATCAGTATCATTATTGGTATCGGTATTGGTATCATTTGCAGTTCTGTAGAAACAGAGTTGCTGCACTCTGAAAAAATTGTTCATTGTCGAATTATGATAAGAAATGAAAGTTTAATAATGAAAAATGTGGAAGTTTAGTTATTGATAAAAATGAATTAAAGTATGTATGGCAAGGAATTAAGTACATATATTACATTTATATTGATGAGGATAAAATATTAAATATTCCTCAAATTCTGAAATAATTTCCATGTTTTTTGGCGTTTATCTCTTGTTTCAATGTATGGAGTTGAATGTTTTTTTAATTGTAATTGGAATTAATTTGTATGTTTTTTGGAGTTTAAAGCTAGAGTCAAAATGATTTTCTGATGTTTTTGAAGAGGAAAGTTTTTAGTTTTAAAAACTGTTGTGCATTTAAGGTTTTTTTAAACTGTAAAGTTTTTTGTTTTGGTAAATCTATCTCTAACTAAGCTAACTCCTAAAGCTATCTATCTATCTATCTATCTATCTATCTATCTATCTATCTATATACATACACAGGGATGGGAGAGGGGACACAGACAGCTTACAACAAAAAACACAGGGAGGGGTTCAAAACTGAAATGAAATCTAAATCAATCTAATCCTACTCTAAATAAATCCAAAAACAGGGGAAGGGAATCAGGGATGGAATATATACAGGGAAGAGGGGAGGATTCAATGGAGGGTAGGGAGAAAGAACACAGGGAGGGTTAAAAAATAAAAATAACACCTACATCTATCTAATCAAATCTAAATAAATGAAACAAGGGAGGTAAATGTGTGGGATGGGTGAAATAGGAGGAGGATGGCAATGGATTAGGAATAGGAAGGAATACAAACTGCTGGGAGAGGGAGACTTAAAACGCCTGCTGACAAGATCACTGGCTAGCTCAGAAGGTGTTGGAAGAGGGGAGACCAATGACTTTTGTTACTTGCTGCACCCGCCTTACCACAAACCCCATTGGTTCTGTGCAGCCTAGCCCCATGTCCAATCGCAGACTGCAAAGCCAGTGGTCTGAGGAAAAGAAGGATGGTGATTGGGTAGGCTGACTGCTACTCCAAGCCTGGTGCCAGGAAGTGGTCTTCCAGTCACGTTTTTGCTGACTGAACTCATCTGAACTCACCCAAACGATATTGAACTGTTCGGTCGTTTCCAAGTTCGGATCGAGTTCGGTTCAGTCGGTTCGGGTTTGGTCGTTTGGTTCAGTCGTCTGAATAGACCGAGTTTGGTCCAAACTCCAAACATCCGAACCACGTTTGCACATCCCTAAGAGTGATGATCGGTTGAGGGTAGGGTGAGGTGGCAGGATAGGGAATGCAATGCCAATTTCCTCCCTGTCTATCTTTTATATAGATAATAAAAGATACCATGTTAGATGCCTGCCACTCTTTAACTCCACTTCTTTGCAGAGGAGACAGCCACTTCAATCCTTCTGTGACCCCTACTGTTTGTGGGAACAAAAGGAAAGTTAAAATTAAGGAGGAGATACTTACCTCCAGAAAAAAAGTATCCATATCAAAAAGTCCAAAGTGGCACTGAGAACAAGAAACAGGAAGAGGGAAGTGCATTGAATAAGCCCCATTGGGAATGGGACACAGATTCCCTTTGAGAAAAGGGCCAAAAGAGTTAGAATTTGCCCCCCCCACCCCCCGTCTTATGGAATAAATCTTTGAAACACAGCTCTAATCTTCACAAGGAAGTGATATTTTAAACCTAAGCAGGTGTTCTCCGGGAACATTTTGATTCTTTGGGATAGATTATCTTGACAAATTTACTGGTGGCTTCATGCATCTCAATAGCACCCAATGAACAGCATTAAACTTTGTGAAACGGCATTAAATTAGCAGTTAAGCATTTGAGGACTCGGTTTCTTTATATTGTTTAGCCAACCATGTCATACAGATTGTGAAAAGTGCTTTAATCTGCAATGTACAGGGTTTCCCTGGGGATTAGCAAGCAGCCCCAATATGTTAATATAGCAAAAATGGATGATCCAATTAAGCCTGCAAAGCCATGGCGGAATGGAGGGTCCATATGTTGCCTTATCCTTTTGGTTTGCATATTCAGGACAAAATCCTTGGCAGCTTGTGCTATGCAGTAGCCTTCCCCGCTCCTTTGGAACCATTTTGCAGCATGAGATGTGCTGCACAGGGTTCAGTTTAAACAACAACAATAATAATATAATAATAATTATAATAATAATTAATATAATATTTTAAAATGAAAACAGATGAAAGCAAACAAAAATCCATTGCTTATTCATCTGTTTTCATAACAATAGTTACGAATACAAATGGAGCTTCATTTGTTTTCGTAACTAATTGAAAATGCTACAGATGTACATCCCTACTAGCTACATTTCCCATCAACCACTAACAATTCAACATGGTTTATCAGCACAGTCCTCTTGCAGGATAGCCCCTGTGCTAGCAATTAGCATGGGTGTGACTCCCATTCACTTAGCATTAGGGATGGGCGAACGTGGTTCGGAAGTTCGGAGTTTGGAGCGAACTCGACCAGTTTGGTCGACCGAACCAAACTTCCGAACTGAACTCGATTTTCAAAACAAACTGAACCGAATTTCCGAACTAGGCTCTATTCTCCCATCCCTAAAAGATAATATTCCATTTAGTTCAATGGGGTTTGAATTTCCAAACTTTGTCCGGAAGTTTGGAGTTCAGACTGAACTCGAATAGTTCGGTCGACCGAACTGAACTTCTGAACCGAACCGAATTTCTGAATTGAACCGAACTTCCGAACTCAGTTCTGTTCACCCATCCCTACTTAGCATAGGCCCCATATGTTCTTAAACTTGGTTTTGCGAGGTGGCAAAAGATAATACAGAGAACAATTTACTTGTGAAAGAATATAAAAAAACTCAATTTGACCCAAATAAAATGGAAACCTGTGCATCAAGCGTCTGTTATATTGTGTTAAGCAAAATACCAAAGTGCTCTCTGTGAATGATAAACTGTAGTTATTCAAATTTTTGGATTTTTAGAAGACATTTCCATCAAGAATTCACAAAATCCATTAGCTTGCACTGAAATGAGAGTTTCTGTAGATTATCTTATTTCCCTATTATTTGCCTTGATTGACCCCATTTGTTCTCTCTCTCTATTTTTTACAAGCCCTTCTTTAGCATCATTGACCCATCTCTTTTGTAGGTGACCTCTCCTTGGCCCTTTTCACACAGACACTCTAAGACTGATAAAATGGGTGTTACATCTTATTATGCATGTTGCAGGGCACCCATAGAGCACACCTGTAGCCCTGCAACTTGTATAATAAAATGTAACACCCATTTTATCAGTGTTAGCATGTCTGTGAGAAAAAGGCCCTTATTCTCATTTTATGTGACAATGGGTGTCTTCAGACGTTACGTGAACACGGTGAACCACGGTGAATACCCACCTGTGGTCACCGTGTCCCGTACGTCTGTTTGCGGCGCGCCAGATGTTGGCCACGGTCAATCCCCACATGGGGTCCGTTTGAACCACGCTTCCCGGGCTAGC
>QEPC01006987.1:327224-347066 GCA_003113815.1 Sphenodon punctatus
GGAGGGGAAGGATTGGGAGAGAAGATAAGGAGTTCAGTTTTTGACATCACACATTTTTCACACATCACATTTTAATTTCTATCCCGCACTCTTTCTGGAGACTCGAGGCGGCGTACAACATAATAAATACATTTACTGGTGTTCTCTCCCACGCAGGGACCCAGCGTAAACAATAACATAGCATACATCTCAAAACAACCCCCCCCCAACTAATATCTCCTCAGACCATGCCTACATATCAGGCAACTGGTCCCATCCCTCCCACTACCTATACCCTGCTGCCACCAGGGTATACAGCTGGCTCCACCCCTCTCTCACCGGGGAGAGTCAGCCATCTCCACTTCCTCTTCCATATGATACAATACCCACCCCTCAATAATACAACCCCAACAAGGAAGTCCATTTTGGTCAACACCGGCCAAGGCAGACCCCTCAACAATATTAAATGATCAATATTAATAATTAAACAGTTCCCCATACCCCCAACACTCCCTCCCACTTAATCACAACAATCACACCCCTCCACCCCTGACTGGCCCCGAAGGGTCCCAAAGGACCGCACCCTTTGGCCGCGGCTGACAGCCCCGCGGCCGCCAGCGCGTTGTTCTTAATTCCACTGGAAGGGGGTGTGTCCAGGTGGGAGGGGTAGGGCAAGCAGCCGCAGCCACTTACAGTCTCTGATTCCCCCCTGTAGGTGTCTCTCCTCCACCCAGAGCCCGCTCCGCAGCCACTGCCGCTGCCACCAGGGATGGTAAGTGGGGCTTCCTGTGCGGCCACCAGCGCGTTGTTCTCAGTTTGAGTTGGCATTGAGACATCCAGGTGGAGATATCAGAAACACAGTTGGTGAGATGAGCTAGGGGAGAGGGAAGGAGTGGAGAAAAAGAGTTGAGTGTCATCAGTGTATAGGTGGTATTTGAAACTGTGGGAAGCAATGAGTTTGCCTAGGGACTGGGTGTAGATAGAGAAGAGGAATAGGGCCAAGGACAGAGCCTTGAGGAACCCCAACCGAGAGGGGTAGGGAGGAAGAGGGGGAGGAGTTAGGTAGGGAAACATTAAAGGAGTGGTCAGAAAGGTAGATAGAGAAGAGGAATAGGGCCAAGGACAGAGCCTTGGGGAACCTCGACCGAGAGGGGCAGGGAGGAGGAGGGGGAGGAGTTAGGAAGGGAAACATTAAAGGAGTGGTCAGAAAGGTAGGAGGAGAACCAGTCGAGGACAGAGTCCTGGAATCCCAGAGAGTTAATCGATTCAAGCATGAGCGAGTGGTCAACAGTGTCAAAGGCAGCAGAGAGATCAAGGAGGACAAGAATAGAGTAGAGGCAGTTGGATTTAGCCACAAGAAGATCATTGGTGATCTTACCAAGAGTGATTTCAGTGGAGTGAAGGGGGCGGAAGCCAGATTGGAGGGGGTCAATGGAGGTCAGGAGGTGGGAAGGAATGGGGTCCAGGGGGCATGTGGAGGGGTTGGAGGAGGAGAGCAGGGAGGAGAGTTCCTCAAGGGAAGCATGAGGGAAGGAGGACAGGAGAGAGGTGGGGGGAGGAGGGAGAGGGGGGAGTAGTAGGGGGAGATGATTTGGAAGCGATTTCCAGGCAGATCTTGTCAATCTTAAAGGTGAAAAAGAGACCAAGAACCTGAGTGGAGAGAGAAGAGGGAGGAGGAGGACAGGGGGGGTTGAGAAGGGAGTCAAAGGTGGAAAAGAGGCGGCCAGGGTCCGGGAGGGGGAGATGTGGGGACAGTGGAGAGAGATGATAGGTTTAGTGGGGGGCAGGAGGAGAGGGAAAAGGAGTAGGGGAAGAAGCAGGGGAGAGGGAAAGGGGAGAGGGGTGAAGAGGCAAGTGAGGGGGTGAGAGAGGAGGACAGGCATCCCTGTGGGTTGGCTCCAGAGGGGGATATGGGATGGATCTTGAAGTTGTGCTGGTAGCCGCTTCCACTGCCTTCATCCGCTAATGGCCTGCCAACGGCTCTTCGCCCTTTGGCCACCACTGGAGATGCTCAGCTCACCTGGGGGAGGGGCAGGGGAGGAGAGATGGAGTCATGAAGCTGTAGAGGATTCTAGCAGGGGATCCAGCAGCCTGTAAATATAATTCAACTGCTTATAAAATTGGATTCCATTATCCAATCCTTTTGGAATATTGTACACTTAATGAATTCCATTTGAGGTACAATCCCTCCAAGTTACAGCCAGATATAATGAAAAACAAAAACGTTACAGCCAAAAATGTGTTTTCCATTGAAACCAATGGAAAACAAAAGCAAAAATGAAAACAAAAATTTATATTTATGAAAATAAAAACTACAGATTTAAATAATGAAAACAAAAACAAAAAACAAAATGGGCACCTGGTGCACACCTCTACCTTAAACATAGAGAGCTCTGGTTTATGGAGGGCGTGCGGCAATCAAGAGGGAACATGGGATGGGCGAACAGAACCGAGTTCGGAAATTCGGTTCAGTTCAGTTCAAAAATCGAGTTCGGTTCGGAAGTTCGGTTCGGTCGACCGAACTATTCGAGTTTGGTCTGAACTCCGAACTTCCGAACAGAGTTCGGAAAGTCAAACCCCATTGAACTAAATGGAATATTATCTTATATGGATGGGCGAACAGAACCGAGTTCGGAAATTCGGTTCGGTTCAGTTCGAAAATCAAGTTCGGTTTGGAAGTTCGGTTCAGTCGACCGAACTGGTCGAGGTCAGTCTAAACTCTGAACTTCCGAACCACGTTTGCCCATCCCTAGAGGGAACCCCCAACACATTGGCCCATGAGTAACTAGAAATCGTGGGCATAATTATAGTGGGAGATGCAGCTCCCACAAATGTAAGGGTTTGGGGGGGTGCTGTAGCCTCATCCCCAACTAAATTTGCCCCATTTCTCAATTCCTTAACTTTACAGAAGTCCCCCTAGGTAATTGTGGGTGGCAGAGCCTTGCACAAGCAAGGGTAGTAAGCACACATCTGCTGCTGCTTCTGCTGGAGCTGATGTCTCTCGTTCCTCACCCAACTGACAACTTATGCTCTTACAAAGCTGGGATCAAGAGAGGGAGCTTTCCAGGTTAGCCACCCTTTCTCTCCCCACAGTTTTTCAGGAGTAGAATTAGAGCTGAAACAAATACCTGCAAAAACCAAGTAGATGTATCAGAATTGCAGTACTCAACTCGACCCAGTAACCGCAGATACTACTTGGTAGGGATGGGCATTATGGATTTGGATTAATCCATAGCTGACTGTAACAGGCTGTTACAGATTAATCTGTACCAGTTACAGATTCGAAGTTACAGATCCCCACTTCCATTCCCCGGGACCCTAGCATGTACTTATTGGCCTTGGAGGGCTTGATTGGAGCTCTGCCAGCCCACTGCTGCTGTGGGGAGGACTCCTGGCAGGCTGCCTTGCTGCAGCATGCAGCTGAGCTCCCTGCTCCACAGCGCACATATGCAAAACGGCCACCACCCAAAAGGGTGGAAGCCAAAATGATGTTGCCGTCATTTTGCTTAAGGGCAGCAACCATTTTGTGCATGCTTAAAATGACCCCAGTGGAGAATGTGCATAATGGCTGCAGCCCTTAATCAAAATAGTGGTGACATCATTTTAGCCACTTCCATTTCGGTTAAGGGTGGTGGCCATTTTGCATATGCACAAAACAAACCTGGCAGCCATTTTGCACATACACGCTGTGCACCAGGGACCTCAGCAGCACACTGCAATAAGGTAGCCTTCCAGGAGACTCCCCCACAGTAGTGGCGGGCCAGCAGAGGCACATCAATGAAGCCCTTCGAGGCTGGTAAGTACCACTCCAGGGCTCTGAGGGATGGAAGTGGGGGAGGTCAGACTTGGACTACAGATCAGTTTCCCATTAACTTCAATGGGAAAAATCAGAATCCGTAATATAATCCATAATGGATCAGAACCTGTCATTTAATTTGAATGCCCAGCCCTACATTGGTACCTGATTAGTGACTGATGGGCTATTTGAGTTACCTATTTGTTGCTTTTCATCCCAATTTTCTGACTTCCTGTACTGTTTTTCTGACTTCCCTTCCCAATTTTCCTGAATTGCTGTACCGATTTTCCTGAGTTCCTGTACCACTTTACCGTTTTACTGATTGGTAAAATGGTAATTCCCATTATTTGTGGGTAAGGTGCCCGACTTGGTCCTCAGGTACCAATCGGGCATTCGATAGACTACTAAAAATGTGGGTATTACCCACAAGTAACAAATGCACTACCCATTTCAGCTCAAAGCAGAATCTGTCAGTTGGAACAGGAGGGGAGAGAGCTCACTGTGTGGCAGCTGTGTGCTAAGAAAGCCTCGTCCTCTCTGCCTCTCCCCCCATGTGTGTCAATGCTGTGCAGCCTTCTCAGAGTTGCCCCCTTCTGCAGTTCCAGGGTCATGATGGCATCCCTCCAAATTTTAGTCCAAGATTATGCCACTGCTTGAAATAACAACATAAATCCCAAATATGGGCCCCACAGGGATTCAGTGTGTGATCCCATAACTGAACTTCACATGAAGCCTAAACTACAGCCTTGTAATTCCTATTTAAGAATAGGGATTTCAGTGCTCATAGACCGTAACAATCTTTACCATCACCATCTCAACAACTTCATGAAGCAGATCATTATTATTGTTATTCCCATTTTATAGATGTGGAACCAAGACTGTAGGACAGCATCTTGCCAAAGGTTAAGGTGAGCTTTGAACCCTGTTATCCCAGGTCCAAGTCCACAACACTTTATCCACTAAACTACAATGTGTCTTCTGTGGTTCGCTCTTTGCTATAGTACTTTCTCAGCTGCTTACAGGGGTGTCTTTATTGCAGTGCATAGTGATTGCTCCCTGGAACCCATGAACAGTGTCTGCAAAGCATTTGGTGACCCTTCTGGATGAGAATGCTGCAGAAATGTGAAGAGATGTGAATGTTAATGAGAAGCTGCTTTGACACTCAGTGCAGAACAGCAGGGACTCTGGCATTGTACAGGGGAGTTTCTTATTCTTGGCAGCACTGCATGTCCTGGGTCCTAGAAAACACATTGATCAAAAAGAAAGTCAGAAATCATTTGGCAGAGACTGCCGTTTCCAGTCCCTTTCCTTCCTGCTACTCGAGAATCCGCTCCACTTGCAATCAGCCAAGCTAATTTTAAGAGGTAGCGACGGGGGGGTCTTTCTTTGCCTCGTGGTATAGTTTCGATATAGACTTGTAGCAGAGATCTGACTTCCCTTTTGCTTCAATGGGGTTTAAAAGCCTCAATGACCTTTTCCAGAAGCCAATCTAGAGAGGGCAAGTGCAAACAAAAGGGTGGGGAAATGGCATCATCAGATGACAGAATCTTTCCCTGGAGAAGGGACTCTGGTAGGGCTACCACCCCACTGGGTTTGACCTCTGAGTTTTCATGCATCATCTTCAGGTGAGGTCCCCATTTACCTGGGTTGTCCAAGGTCACTTTTAGAATATTTTTTCTAGTGCAGTGGGAGGCTTCAGACAAGGTCAAGTCAGAAAGGGGGCAGGACAAAGAGGTTATCTCACTCCTTTCTGTTTTGGCCCCTCCCACTGAGGAATATCATGATGCCATGAAGCTAGGGGTCATGGCCATGTTGGAAATGCGTAGGGAAGTCCCTTTGCCCTGCTGAGCTTCTCCCTTCAGGTCAATGTTTCTTAGAAGGTGGCTAACCTAGAATCTCTACCTGCTAGAAGGGTTGGTTTGGGGCTTTCTTGGAGGAGCTGAATCCATACCAACAGAGTGTGTTGGGGCGCTAGGTGCTGAGAGGGCAATAAGTTTTTATTCACAACTGGCATGTTGGTCAGTGACAACTTCTCCAGCATGGTGGCCTTCAGGAGCACCACTGAGGGATGGTCAGATTCCTGGACAGGCTGATCTTAAGTTACCATAGGACAGCCTGGTATGACCACTCCAGTCTCCTCTAATTTTTCTACTTTTGAGGTCTCTTGAACTCTTTTCCCATGATGGTAAGGTGCATGGTCTCCTGCCCTCCCAGCGTGGCCCTGCACTTTATCTTCATGCTGGCCCCAAAAATTCTAAGGCTGGTCCTGCTACTGAGTAGAACTGAAATGAACAGCTAATAGGTCAAAACCAGTACCTTGAATTTATTTATTTATCTGACAGGTTTTTTTATCCCACACTCTCCTGCTAAGAGAAGCTCGGGGCGGCTAACAATTTACTATTAAAACACAATAAAATAACACAATAAATATAATAAAAACAGACATAAAAACCCACATTGTGGGGCATAATATACAAAACAAAATAAAAAAACAAAAACCCTCCCACCCTAGCCCTCAGTCCCCTGCCCATACTCATCTACCTCACCAAAGGCCTGGCAGATCAGCCAGATCTTGCTCTGTCTTCGGAAGGAGGAGAGGCTTGGGGACACCCAGGCCTCTGCTGGAAGGGAGTTCCACAGTGTTGGTGCATCCACCGAGAACACCCAATAGTGTACAGAACACTATTGAGAGCTAGTGCAGCATTTGGAGCACTGGTGTGATGTGCCCACAGTGGCCCACTAAGTCCAATGGAGTTTAAGGAGTGTACGTCTCTGTTTTTTCCAGCTAGTGTATCTGTTAGGGATGGGCGAACGCGGTTCAGAAGTTCAGAGTTCGGCCCGAACTCGGCCTGTTCGGACGACCGAACGCGAACCCGAACCCGAATGCGAACATACTGAACAGAACCGAACACCGATTGGCAAAATGGCCAAACAGTTCGGTCAGTTCGGATCACGTTCGGGTGAGTTCGGGTGGCAAAAAAAGGTTAACTGTAAGGTGACAGGGAGGGGTAGTACTAGTCACTGAGGAGCAGACTTCCAGGCACCAGGGGTGGAGAGGCTTGCAAGAAATGAAACTATCTGCCTCCCCACTTCCCAACAACTTCTGAGCTAGTCACTGTTCCTGAACAGCAGGCGTTGAGTAGAATTATTAGATTGCTTTAAGTTTCATTTCTGTTTTGTACTGAAATGAAACTTAAACCTTAAACTGAAACCTTGTGTTTGTGATTCCCACCCCCCCATCCCATATAGAGAGAGATAGAGAGATATAGATATATATATAGAGAGAGATAGGTTAGGGATAGTAGTTGTAGGAGCTAGCTTAGTGATAGAGATAGCGTTAGTGATTTAGTTTTAGTGTTTGTAGGAGTAGGCCTGTGTACTTATTAGATAATCCATTTAGTTCATAGCATTTAGAATAGTTAATAGCAGTTAGATTTAGTGTAGATAGATATATATAATATTAGATAAAAAAATAATAAAAAACCCCATATAAAACAAACAAACAAAAAAACAACAAAAGAAAACCATATAAAACCAAATAAAAAACCAAAAAACCATATAAAAAACAAAAAACCCACCCATAACATTTCCCGAATGCGGCCGAACCGAACGGCAAATGGCCGAACAGAACAGTCGAACTGAACGGCTGAACCCAAACACGGTGAACTAACCAAACTGCTGAACCGAACGGATGAACTGAACGCAGCCAAACCGAACGGACGAACCCGAACCACTATCTCTTCGCCCATCCCTAGTATCTGTTCAATGGGTTCTATCATGCAATAAAGTACAACCCTTAAAATAAGGCTTCTGAGGCATCTCTAGCATAAGAGCTACTTCAAGGAAACCAGTATTGAATGCAGGGTGCTGCACTAGGGTGACAATGGGATTTATGTTTGAGTGCAATCATTTGCAGATTTCTTTAAAGTCTTTCACATAGACTTTGTGGGGTCATTATCCCAGCCTCCTACTAGGTCTCCCTAATGCTCTTGGGGACTGGAACTGTGACAGGAACAGAGATCTGTCTTCAAATTTGATAAGGAAACTCCACAATAGTATTTAGGACACAGAGGCATTTGCAAAGCTCAGCAAAGCTAAATGAGTTCCCAAGGCATTTATCCAGGTGCCTCCCATTCCCATTTGAAGGCCATTGAAACGATAAAGAATATTGAGCCAAGGAAGTGAATTTGCAACCAGAGAATTTTAATAAACAAATGGGTAAGAGGAACAGAGGAGGGCTGGTTCCACAATAGAACAGAGTCCCTGTGTCACTGCACCGGGTCCCATGTGTGGGAGGTGGGGGCAATACAGGGGTTTCATGAGTAAACTTGAAATGAGAAGCACTGGTGTGAAATATGGGCCCACAGAATATCAAACATCAGAAGCCCCAGCTAGGGAGAGCCTATAGTGATTCAGGAGAGGCACCCTATCACATGGGGCCCCAAGCTGCTGTGCAGGAGGAGGTAGCAAATAAACCAATAAATAAATTAAATAAAATAAAATAAGTGAGCTGGAAAAAAATGGCATATGCCTACAAATTGCCTCATGGCCTGTAGTGCAGGGAGCTCCAGTTTCTAAAGAGGATGTTATGTTTAGCTAAACATAAAAAAAATAATTATGCTAGCATTTCCCTTTTTCTTATGGGTGAGTCAACATAGGTCCATCAAATATTTCTGTGTTAGGAGGGGCCCACATGATCACTTTATGCAGGGCCTCACCCTCTCTGGATCTGGTACAGAAAAAGAGTCATCCCATGGCACTCAGCAGTATCATACAATTTATTTATTTATTTATTTGTTTATTTATTAAAAATTTGTATCCCGCCCCTCCTGCCCACAGGGCAGCCTGGGGCAGCAAACAGCATCAATAAAACAATAAAACAGTTTAAAACAGTTAAAAACACAATAATGCAGGGGGGAAAGACCCTACCCCTCACCCCCCTCACCGAAAGCCTGGCGGAACAGCCAGGTCTTACATAAACACCGAAATAGCAGGAGAGTGGGAGCCAACCAAGCCTCCTCCGGGAGCAAATTCCACAGCAGAGGGGTGGCCACCGAGAAAGAGCTAACATTGGTGGCCACCCACCTCACCCGGGGAACATCCAAAAAGGCTCCCACGGACGATCTCAAGGGTCGCACGGGCACATGGGGAGTGAGGCGGTCCTGCAGGTAAGTAGGGCCCAGACCGTGAAGGGCTTTAAAAGTTAAAACCAACACCTTGAACCTGGCTCTGTGATTTATAGGCAGCCAGTGCAGAGCCCAGAGCATCAGTGTCATTTGCTCCCTGCAACCCACCCCTGTAAGGAGATGGGCCATGGCATTCTGCACCAGCTGCAGCCTCCGGAACAGCTTCTCGGGCAGCCCCACATAGACCGCGTTGCAGTAATCCAGTCTTGAGGTGATGAAGGCATGGATGATAATGGCGAGGTCGGAGTCTGAGAGATACAGCCGAAGCCGCTGAACAAGATGTAGCTGCCAAAATGCACTCCCCGCCACAGCCACTACCTGAGATTCCAGGCTGAGCCGTGAATCGAGGCGCACACCCAGACTCCGCACTTGAGAGACCATGGGAGGGCAAACCCCCACAACAAGAGGAGATTCAACCACTCCCAGGTCCCCTAAGCCTTCACCCACCAACTTGTCAGGATTCAAGTGCAGATTAATCAACCTCATCCATGCCACCACAGCTGACAGGCACTGGGAAAATAGGAAGACCGCGTGACTTGGGTCAGTGGAAAAGGAGAGGTAGAGCTGAGTGTCATCAGCATACTGGTAACACTGCATGTCCTGAAACCCTCTCACGATCTCCCCTAATGACTGCCTATCGACGTTAAACAAGAGGGGGGACAGAATAGCACCCTGCAGGACTCCACACGTGAGGTCCTGGGGGGAAGATGTACACTCCCCCAAGACCACCCGATGACTTCTCCTGGCCAGGAATGAAGGAAACCAGTCCAAGACCGTTCCACAAATCCCAGCACAGTCCTATAGGCGGGTCACCAACACCTCATGATTGACTGTATCAAATGCAGCCGAAAGGTCTAGCGCGACCAGTAAGGTCTGACGACCCTGGTCCAATGCCAGATGGAGATCGTCAACCAAGGCCACCAATGCAGTATCCGTACCATACCCAGGCCAAAACCCAGACTGAGAGGGATCAAGGAAACCGGTGCGGTCCAGATGTTCCTGGAGCTGCCGTGCCACTGCTCATTTAATAACCTTCCCTAAAAAGGGAAGGTTAGAGACCGGCCGATAACTGGCAGGAGCATCAGCATCAAGAGATGGTTTCTTGAGCAGGGGCCTAACCGCAGCCTTCCTCAGGCAGTCAGGCACCCTGCCCTCCCGAAGGGAGATACTAACCACCCCAGCCAGCAACGGCCGTAACATCTCCTGGCTGGCTTTTACCAGCCAGGACGGTCATGGATCTTGCTCACAAGTAGTGGCATGAACAGATCCCAACAAGGACTCCACATCGGCAGGTGACACCATCTGAAACCGATCCCACAAAACAGGACAGGACGGGGCATTCATAGCCCAAAGATGATCCTCTGCAATAACTGTGGTACCAAAATCGTGGCGGATGCTAGAGATCTTATCTACAAAGTACTCGATAAACCGGTCACAGCAGTCACTGGATTTCTCCAGGTCCAGGCAGAGACAGGCAGGACTGACCAAGCCCTTCACCACCCAGAAAAGCTTCACTGGACGTGACTTTGCAGATGCAATAAGAGCAGCAAAGAACTGTTTCTTTGCTGCCTGCACCGCCACAGCATAGGCCTTTAAACTGCTCTTGTGCTGTGATTGATCATATTGGTCGTGAGTCCAGCGCCACCATTGCTCTAGCCACCTGCTCTCCTGCTTCAAACCCCGCAGGCCCTCAGTAAAGCAAGGAGACCTGCGGAAGACTCGGGAGGGCAGCGGATGCCTGGGAGCCACTCTGTCAATGGTCTCAGTCAACAAGGTGTTCCAGAAGGCTATGAGATCATCAACAGAATGGGTGTCAAGGTCCAGGGGAAACTCCCCCAGGGCATTCCGGAACCGATCTGGTTCCGTAAGTCTCTGGGGGCGGACTGATCTAATAGGTCCCGCACCCCGTTGGGGGCTGACATGCGCCAGGATGCATGCTTTAAGGAGGTAATGGTCAGACCATTACAAAGGTTCTACCCCCCTAACTTCTACTAACTGACCCCCCCAACTCAAGGCCGGTGCAGAAAACCAAATCCAGTGTATGTCCCTCCTTGTGTGTGGGGCCGCAGATGATTTGGGACAGGCCCATGGTTGTCATGGAGGCCATGAACTCATGCCTCGCTCCTCCAAGATCGGCATCAGCGTGGATGTTAAAATCCTGAAGGGATCTCTAATCTAGGGGTCCAGAGGATCACATCTGACATCCGATCAGCAAGAGCATGTAGGGATGCCGCAGGGCTATTAGGTGCACGGTACACCAACAGCAGCCCATATCTGTCCCTGGCCAAATCCAACACAAGATGGAGGCACTCAACACCTGGTGGAGCCTGCACCGGATACCTCCTAAAAGTCAATGCATCCTTGATAACAATGGCTAACACACACACCCCTCCCCCGTCCCTCCAGCCAAGGCTGATGCTGCACAGAGAACCCAGCCGGAACAAGATCGGCCAGAATAGGGCCTGATTAATTGTCCAGTCAGGTCTCTGTAATACACACGAGGTTGGCGTCCCACTCCGGGATTAACTCCCGGATGGTAGATGATTTATTGACAACTGACCTTGCATTCAACAGCACCAAACCAAGGCCTGGGGTCTCTTGGGCCTCGACCCACAACCTACCCGTGTGCGGGTTTGAGAGGGGAGTGGGCACAAGACACCGCTCCCTCCTCACTGATCAGTCAGAGCTTCAATCACAGTCAGAGCTTCAGCAAGGATGTCAGCATGTCAGAAGAATATGTACCCTCCAACAGTAACTTTTTTAGTAGTGGGTTTTGTTATCTTGTACCACCTTCCCAGCAGTGTAATGTTTGCAATGGGTTCAGCAGACAAAGGGCGTAATTAGCACCATGTTAATCCCGCCAGAAAAAGAGATACATAGGTTATAACAACCCTGATTGCTGTTATTGTTAATCATCCACACAACTGCTTATTTATTCCCCTGAATTTCAATGGCCCTGCCTTCTCCCTTCTAGAGATGAAATGATAATTCCTGGTGAATAACATTTTTGTAGAAATCAACAGATTCATTGTCTCCTCCCACAATGCAGAAACTTACTGAGTTTTCACCACAGAGCATCCTTCAGTAGGTACTTTAATTACTTTCTGTTTCTTCTGGTACATTCTGGTACGATGGACACATTAGCGGGAGAAAGAGGCTGGCATAGTACAGATAGACTAGACACAGCGGGTGCAGCAGAGCTTCCTCTTTCTCCTTTCAACCGTTCCTCCCCACCTGGATTGGGAAAGAGAACTTGGAGGTGAAAAAGGAATGGGGCGAGTAATGGTATGACACCATGACATAAAAGTACCAGAAAGTCATGGGGAAATACTGAACAGTCACAGAAGTACTGAAAATTGCTGAAAAATTATAGAAGTTACAAAAATAGTAAAAAAATAATAATCACCACTTGCAATTGCAATGGAATCACAAAATACGCCTTGGACTTAAAAATTCTACTGAGCATTCGGCAATGACAAGATTTCCTGTCAACTCAGGAATGGCCTGTTTCAATTCAGCACTACTCTTTATTTCTCTGTGGTATTTCTCAGAAAACAAAGGATATAAAGGAAAGCCCTGTATGGAGTAAAGGAGTGAGTTCCTTTCTCAGGACTCCCTAGCCACAGCTCTATGATTATTTGGAGGCAGGAAGTGACAAACAGGAAATGATGTCTCAGGGACTCATGCTTGCTCCAGGAAATTCCAATCACATACCATTGCTACCTGAAAGAGTCAGATCCTCAAATGCATCAAGTGGGAGAGGATAAGGAACCATCAAGTAACCCAGGAAGTGGTAAAGATTTCACACAGCACTGAGAATGTCAGTTTGTGCCACTACCTGCTCCAAAAGAATGGTGTGAAGAGGGCTGAAACTTGTGCTCACTATTCTCGAAAATCTCATAGAGAACTGAGTTCTAATATCAACAAGATTTTTGAGAATGGGAATGTGTCAAGAATTGCCTAATTCTCAACCCGTTCTCACGAGATTCTCGAGAGTAAAAAAAACCTCTGTGCATGCACAGAATGGCTGCCACGGCAATTCTGCGCATGCGCAATCCCCCAGAAACCTCCCAGCAGCTATTTTTCACATGTTCAGGACATTTTTAGGGTTTCAATTATATTGCGAGATTCCCGAAAACCTCAAAAACTGCTCTGCGCATGTGCAAATGGACATCAGGGGGGAGGCGTATGTGCAGAATGGCCATGGTGGCCATTTTGCACATATGCAGAGCATTGTTTTGAGGTTTTCAAGAATCTCACAAGATTCTCGAAAACCATAGCAAAATCTCATGAGATCTCGCCAGGGTTGCACAAATCTCATGTGATTCTCGCAAGAATTATTTTCATTCTCGTTAGCCTGAAGTGTTTGTTTGTTTTGCATATGCATCTGAAAATGCATGAAGAAGCCTTCCAAATTTCAACCATTATTTAAGCATGCAGATGAGCTGGAATAGGAAGAATGGGTGACTTATTTGGGTGTTAGTGTTGTCACAATAAATGGTTCACAGTGGTCTGGGTGTCTGGCAGCTTTCACACATTACAAAATGGAATACTATAATAACTAGAGATAATATTGGGTATTATAATTCCTCAATTTTTGTAATATGTGAATGCACTATTCCCGTTTTATGCTGCAAGATCTTGGGTCAGCCACCAATGCCAACCCTCTTTTACAATGACCCAATATTTTGTAGTATAAAAGGGGAATAGTGCATCCAAACACTACACAAATTGTGGAATTATAATACCCGGTATTGTCTTGAGTTATTATAGTAACCCATTTTCTAGTGTGTGAAAGTAGCTTCTGGCCAAGGTAGGATTGAGAAGTCTCACCAGGTGCAGGGGTCAGGGTGGAGAGTGGAGAATGAGATCAGAAAAGTTTTGGATGGTGGCAAGTGTAGATTGATGTGAGCAGCAACACTGGACGGTTTTGCACGGACACCCCCCCACCCCCCCCCCCCCGCGCGCTGGGTGTGCAGACGGGTGTGAATTAGGGGGGAGACTCCATGGGTGGAGATGGGTGTGCTCCTGTGGGAAAGGGAGCACACTCATCTCCACCCACCGCTGGCGCACACCCATCCCCCCCCCCCCCAGCAGCACCGTGTGAAAACAGCCATTATGTTGGTTGTGAGAAGCCTTCAAATTCAGGGCAAGAATGACTTGAAGCAAAATAAGAGCTACAATAAGTGTTGCTCCATGTTTAGGGACAAGACAAGGATGTCAGGATCGCTGACCAGAAGTTAAGCAGGCTGAGACAAAGTTGAAATTCAGTCAGGAGAAAAATTCCAGTGATCACTCAGTCTCTGAGAATCAACATCACAGTCGGAGGGAAAAGTAGAGGTTGTGTCAAGGTTGTGTACAAGGGAGGGCGGGGGGTGAGAAAGCCTTGCTCCCACATTTTCTGATATAGCCATGCCTGATACACCTATGTAGTTTTGTGATATCACAGCGTCTGTGGGAGAAAGGCTATGACCTCACAGTGTGACACATCACAGTGTGTCATCACGGTGTGCCATGACATCATAGTGCTCTGTGGAGACAGGACTTCACACTGTCACAGGGAGCTTGGCCTGGCCTGAGGGATTTGGGATGGGCAGGTTCCTGAAATGAATCAACCCCGATGGACTAGCCAGGTCCCATTCAGCTTGGTTCTGTCAACGGGGTTCTAGTCTGAAGACAGCTGTTGCCCAAAGCCTAGCCCTGTTTTAATATTATTATGATTGTTTAAAATTTTATATGATTGTATTTTTATGTTTTAAAATTGTTAGCTGCCCCGAGCTGTTTTCAGGAGGGGTGGGTTATAAATCCATTAAATAAATAAATAAATAAATAAATAAAATTCTGGAGGAGAACCTGAAAATGTAGGTAGTCCCAGCCAATCAGGACAGGGATCATGCTTGTCAAAACAGAGCTGACAAGTGACTTGGTCAGCAAGTTTTGAGTGCCACAAGGCTGGTGCAAAGAGCAGCTCTCTGAGCAAGTCCTGGAGCTGGCAGACCCCACTTTATTTATTTATTTATTTACTTTAAATCCTAAGGCCCCTACACATCAGGGGTAAACAGATGGATGGCAGCTCCACTTCTGCCCACACATACTGTTTCATCCCAGGTTTGGCCAGTTCATGTAAAGCTGCCCACCAGATGTTCAAAGTGAAGCAGGCTAACATCCCAGAGCACACCATATGGAGCAGGCCGGCCAAACCCAGGGCAATGGCCGAATGCGGAGTTACTGTCCATTCGTTGGGCAGACCCATGGTGCAGCTTCACACCTGACCATCTCTTGCCCCATTCAGTAATATGGGCTTGCGGGCGCCAGCCTAGTGTCGGGGTGAGCGCCTGTGACTCTATGGTGCACCTAGGGAAACTGCCGGTTTGTCTGTGGCAGACCCAGGCAAGGCTGGAAGCAGGCAGGCATGGGGGTGCGCCTCCGGAGCAGCTCTGGAAGTGACTATAGCTCTGCATCCAGCTAAAAACACCCATTATATCAAGCCTCTTCCCTGCCTTTCTGGTCAGGAAATGTTAGTGGCCCCTCATTAGGTAGTTTACTATAAGTCTTTGCCTCTTGGATTCCAAGGGAATCAGCTGTTGCATAAACTGGGATGATATTTACTGAGTTCAGGGAGAGCCGTGCCCACTAATGCCAGGGTAGAATATGGCCTCGTTCCATGCCTGGTTTGCATCTGCTATGCTCTTGTGCCTGTGTCAATTTCTATCCCCAATGTGGGATCTCACACACACTTTCAGTATGAGTGACATAAGCTGGTAGTTGTTCCGATAATGAACTGACAGCTATTGACCAACAGCTTGAGACTGCACTAACACTTCCCTGGAAATGAGCTTCTAATTAGACAGTCTAGGCTCTGAGAAATCTAAGGGCAGACTGTAGCAGCTCAGGAGTTGGGCTAGACTGAAGTGGCTCGCTCCGTCGCACACCACCATTCACCATGTGTTCCTTCATCTGTGTTGGAGACAAAGCAGTTCAGATGATCTCTTTTATTGGGCCAACTCCTATTAGTGGGATTGCCTCTTCTCCCAGGTTTGACTGGAAACTCTGGGTTTTGACACAGAGTCATTGGGCTCTAGGAGAAGCTCTGATTTCTCTGTGGCAGCCAGGAGCACCTACGTTAACTTCTCTCCCGACCTTCAAAGGCCTCTTGACAAGCCTGCCTCTTCTGTCAGGTTTTCTCTAGCTCCTCATTCCTAGAGACTGCTCACTGATGTTCCCTCTACTGCCTCTCATTCAGGGTCCTCTTCTCCTCTGTAACTAAAAAGCACATGTATCTGCAAATTCACAACTCCCTATGATCCCCTTTCCATTGTCTCCCTTTCCTTGTCTATCCTAGATTGCAATCCCCTCAGGGCAGGGAGCTGTCTCTAATGAACGATTATTCAGTACATTGCTGGTGCTATAGAACCAGCCACGTCTTGGCTGTTGCCAGTGGCGCCTTTTACCAACTACATCTGGTGAAGAGGCTCTGTCCATATGTCTCGGACTCCAGTCATGCCACTATCATCCATGCATTCGTCACCTTGAGGCTAGACTATTGCAATGCACTCTATGTGGGATTGCCCATGGTGATGGTTTGGATTTGGAAGCTGCAGTTAGTGCAGAATACAGCGTCCTGTCTCCTCATGGGGATGTGCTGCAGGTAGCACATAATACTAGTGCTCCAAACGCTGCACTGACTGTCTATTGTCTTCCAGGCCTGCTTCAAGGTCCTGGTGTTGACCTTTAAAGTCCTTCACGGTCTAGGCCCTACTTATTTGAGAGATTGCCTTGCCCCCTGGACCCCAGGTTGTCCTCTGCGGTCATCCAGGGGTGTTCTCCTGGAAGTGCTGTGCTGTCAACGAATTCGGATGGGCAGGAGGGTGTTCCCAGCGGCTGCGCCATCGCTGTGGAATTCTCTTCCGGTGGAAGTGCACCTCAGCCCAAAACGTCTTGCCTTCCAACAAAATTGTAAGACCTGGTTCTTCCACCAGGCATTTGGCAGGGGAGACGGGGAGGGTGGGAAGGGCTCGCAGGGTTAGCCGGGTGGTTTTTTGTTTGTCAGAAATTTGGGGGGGGGCACACACTAAGTTTTTGTATTGTTTTAATATTTATTTTAATGTTTTCATGTGTTTATATATATATTTGTTATACTTTTACTATTTTTTACATTTCTACCCCGCCCCAAGTTGCTTGACGTGAGAGGGGCGGGGTAGAAATGCAAATATAAATAAATAAAATAAATAAATAAATAATAGTGTCAGAGGTGAATACAGCACAGCAAGCATCTGGCCAGAGCAGGACTTCCCTACATTGCTAGAGGCTGGTTCCCCCATGACTATCCATCCTCACCCTTCTTGACTTGGTGGCAGGTTGTCCCATAGCGAAATGGCATCTCTCTGCCTCTTGTCCCCTTCCTCCTAGGCACAGGCAAAAACTGTCTTCATTGCTGTTAGACAAGGATGTTCCTGTGGTCCTATGGATGGCTTTCATTGATATTTAGACTTCTTAGGGCTTGCTTCTGTCTGTACACTAGATATGATAGGGCTGTGTGGGAGTGAAGGACAATTGTTAAGGGAAAGCAGATTTGGGTCCATATTGTACTAAAATAACAATACTATGAATTATTTCCCACAGCAAAACAGACTGGGAGCTGCAGGCTTAATAATAGGCTTACTGAGCAGAACCTCTCTGTGTTATCAACATGAGACAGTGGGTATTATCAGATGGACAGGGAACCCGCCAGTGTGTGGAGCTGCTCAAGGGGCCCACCCTTGTGGCTGCCAGTTACCAGTTATGCCCAGAACCACATCAGACGGACTGGCAGTGTCCCTGGGCTGTGGTCTGCCCATGTGGCACCCACCCCCCTGCACCATAGAGTTGCAGGTGCTCACCCAACACTCTAGGCCACTCCATGGTGCTGAACGGGGCAATGGATGGGTACGCGCTGAGCTGCACCCTGGTTCCTCCTAACAGATAGGCAGCAGTTTGAAAGACCCTTTCCACACGGCAGGCTCTGGGATGTTGCAAAGCACGCCATGTTAGGGCACCTCAGAGCAGCCCCAGCCTGCTCCATAGTGCAATCTGGCAGGCATCCTTCAGACGGACAGGTCAACCCATGGGTGACGGGGGCATCTGCGGGCATCCCCAGAGCTGCTGTCCATCTGTTTACACTCAGAGAGAGAGAGAGAGAGAGAGAGAGAGAGAGAGAGAGAGAGGATTTAGAAGCAGAGAGAGCTGTCATCCGAATTCATGATTTCCCACCAGGCCTGGTGGGCTAGTGGTGAAGAACAGCAGGTGTACAAGTGCTAGCAGGCCCTGGCATTCACTGGCAAAGAGAATTCTCCAGCAGAAGCGTGGGGTAGGCTTCCCAGATCTTTAGATACAAAGAATGAAGCAGCAGAGGAAGTTGGAGTGAGATAAGCACTTGGGGAAACTCTCTCCCAGGACCTAATAGCACATTTGTGTGTGATAGACTCTAGAGATAAATCAGAAATTCCAGGCAGGCCAGATTCCATCTCCAGGAGAACTGCCTCTGATCTGAGTCTGGCAGAAGATGGACTGGCCATGATCCAGCCCTGCTCCGCCAGAGCTCTGGACTGGCTACCTCAGCTTCCTAACACTAGCAGTGACCCATATTGCAGATGCACAATAATCCAAATGTTGTTTTGCACAGGAGAAAAAGACAATTCAATTCAGGCATGTGGGCTACTGTCCAGGTACAACAGGCCATGATCTAAGCAGTCTGCACATGTGCAACAGGTATTATGTCCCATTCAACTACGAACTGAATTTCATTTTGTCCAGAAAATAGTATTTTGATTATTGAGCATATGCAACATGGTGCACTGCTTTTGTTCGGAAGTCAGAGCAGCTTTCAGAATGGTGCATTGAAATACACTGGCTTAAAAAATATCAGCAGCAGACATCTGTGGATAATCTGCATTTCAAATCTGTAAGAACTGCTACACTTCAGTTCAGTCTGGTGCTCTCAGACTCCTGTCACTCTGTACCTCTATCACAGCCAAATGGCTAATTCACACAACACTTTAGTGGCACAAACCCACATTCTGAGTGTTGTGTGAACTCCTTGCCACTCCCTGTGCTCCTTCATGATCTGATATTTGTCACCTGATGCAAGGGATGGGCCACTGAATAGCAGGGAATCAAAAAAGCAACTGTGTGAGTGCACTGCTATGGGACAAGGGAAAAACAGGCCCTTTTTACATGGGCTGTGACTGCGTGGGGGTGCACCATGGTCCGTGTGCGGTGGGTGAGGGGAGGGTTCTGATAGGGTGCACCCCCATCCCCACGCATTCCCACACACAGAGGCACCTCCATTTTTTCTGGTGCCTCCATGCATGGGGATGCGTGTGTGCAGGAGCACACACAACCACCCCCACGGGATTTACACGGGTGGTACCCACTCTAGAACACACTGGGTGTTCTAGCATGGGTGCTGCCCATGTAAAAAGGGCCAGTGATTAAGAAACAAGTGGGGCGTTTGCAAGTGGGAAAGGTGCTATGTGAATGAACCCACATTGAAAGCTCATTCACTGAAAGCTAAGAACTGGTGAGAATTAGAGGCCCAGGGATGAGTATCCCAACTTGACACCTACCTGGGTCAGATCATAGCTGGAATCAATCAGCATTGGGACCCTAATGAGCTTAGGTTCACAGCACAAAGTTCACCCCATCCTGACATTATTCCAGAACATTCAGGAGCCCAGTAGGGCTGAGACAAAAGCAAGTGTTCCCATTCTGCAGGGAAATACCAACCTTTTGGGAGTGCTTGCCAGTGTTTGTTGGTACTTTGTCAGTGTCCAGTGATTCCGGGGAAACCCGGAAGTTCCCCGGAAGGCCTACCAGCGTCTGAAGCCGGCACTCAGCCACAGC
>QEPC01006987.1:347166-359164 GCA_003113815.1 Sphenodon punctatus
GTGGAGCCCAAAGGCAGTTATTTGGGTAATAACTGGGGCTCTAGTCTGGAGCTGGGTGTGTGTGTGCTGTGGGACTCCAGAGCTGTACACTGTCTGTGCTGCAGGGTCCTGTTTGCTGAAAACCGCATCCCTTGGTCTTTAACCCTGAAAAAGGGAGATGGGTGTTCAGCAGGGATGGACCTGTCTAGAGCTAGTGATTGTACAATGCCAGGTATGAATGACGGGGGACAGTTTTCTGTAATAAGGATGCTGGAAGGAGGAAGAAGAGGGGATGGGGAGGTGGGGTAGGGGGCCAGAGTACCCGACTCCAAGCATTAGTAATTATTTCCCTCCACTCATCAAGTTAACGATCCCACAGTCTGAGCAGAATCCTGCACTCCAGGGAGATATGAGTCAGCAGCAGGGATTTGATAGGCTCAGGACTTGTTTTCCCACCAAGGAGAAGAGTCTGAGAAAACCCCAGGAGAAATGTGAGCCTGCTGCTAGCTGACATTCCCTGTAGGCTCTGGGAACCAGCACAGCAGGCAGGAATTCCCAACTCTTTATCTCACTCCAGCAATCATCCTCGAAGGCTCCATTCTTTGTATCTATAGCTTTGAGCAGCTCCCATCCCATCTCCTCTTTACTCATTGCCCTTACCCCATTGCTATCCCCCAATGGACTCATTCACACAACACTCTTCCCTCTTGCACACCCACCACTTGTTCTTGAATCTGAGTTTGTCTTGGTCTGTGGCAATCCATTCATATAACCATAGAATTGAAGGGATCTCTAGCGTTACCCAGTCCAGCCCTCTGCTCTAAGCAGGATATCCTCAACTTACAGTGTCTTGAAGAGATGCTTGTCCAGCCGTTTGGTGCCCATTTTGTTTTGAATTGTTCAAGTTTGATGGGTTTGCCTATTTCAGTATTTATCTGTTTCAGTCCTAAAGATAACTAACCCATGGAATATATAGAGTACAGTCGCACAAGCTAGCGTGGACTCAATCCCGACTCCTGTGCATCCATGGTGGGTAAGTGCAGCCACCACACTTTGGGCCAGTGGGCAGGGCTGGCCACAGGGTCTGCTTCCCTGTGGCCATCACCAGCCCATCTATGGCCTGGATTGACCCAAGGAGCCAGCCAAGTGGGGTTGGATGTCTGGGTTCCTGCTGTGGTGTAGTATTAGGCCTACTGCCACTAAGAAGCTGTTGGGGGGGGGGAGAGAGAAGGCGTGTGCGCCTCCCCCAGTAACAGCTGATTGTGGGGGAGGGGTGTTACATGAGTCAAAAAGCCCCCCCCCACTCGGAAGGGGTGTGTAGAAAGAAACAATGGGACCCCATGTGGAAGGAGAGCAAAAACTGATCAAGCTGGCCTCACAGAAATTCCCTTCAGATGACCAGCCTCATGCAAAACACCCAGCCTAAGAAAGAAACAGAAGGAACTGGTACTTAAATGATATGGAGCAATTGAGATACCAGGCAACTCCCCCTTTTGTGTAACCTCCAGAGACAGGATCCTCCCGCCTAGCACCGTACCCCAGGTAATAGGGGTGGGACATCAGGCAAAATACCGGTTACCGGTTTTACCGGTTACCGGTATGCAAAATACTGGGTTACTGGATTAAAACCGGATTACCGGTGCCGGATTTATTGCACTGATTTCAATGGGGAACGGTCCCTGTTGAAATCAATGGAAAATAAATAAATACCTCCCACCCTCCCCTTCCCAGGCTGTGCGGGTGGAAGGGGGGGCATCCACCCACCCAACCTGCCCAGCCTGGATTTTTTATTTTTTTATTCTTTTTACCCTAAATCCCTACTAGTGTGGGCTCCGGGCCGCCACTGGCGACCCGGAGTCCACACCAGCAGGTACTAGGGTGATCCCTGGGGTGGGGGGTGGTTTAACACACACACCACCCCAGGAATCACCCTACCTCCCCACCCAGGGATCGCCTACCTTTGGTGCTCCGGACGGAGGCGGCGGCGGTCCGGAGGCTTCAACGCTGGCTGTGGCTGCTGGCTTCAGCACTTTCTAGGCCTTCCGGGGAACTTATGGGTTTCCCAAGAAGGCCTAGAAAGGGCTGAAGCTGGCAGCTACAGCCAGAGCTGAAGCCACTGGACCGCCACCTTCGCTGCCACCGGGAGTGTCAAAGGTAGGCGATCCCTGGGTGGGGAGGTAGGGTGATCCCTGGGGGGGTTAAACCACCCCCACCCCAGGGATCACCCTAGTACCAGTACACCTACCTGCTGGTGCGGGCTCTGGGTCGCCAGCGGTGGCCCGGAGCCTGCACTAGCAGGGACTTCAAGGAAATTTTTTAAAAAAAAAAAAAAAATTCAGGGTGGGCGGGGTGGGGGGGGGGGTGTCCCCCCTTCCACCCGCGTAGCCTGGACTGGGGAGGGATCCGGTACCGGTACCCCCCAAATACCGGAATAATCCGATACTGCCGGTACACCAAAATACCAGCAGTATCGGATACCGGATGATCCGAACTTCCCACCCCTACCAGGTAATAGTCTGCCTGTGACCCTTTCAGTGAAAAACCCCTTAAGATAAGGGGATATTCTCTTGCCCCTCCATCTAGCCTGACATTTGCATAACTGATATGACCCCCAAACATCCTTCTCCCTTTCTGGAAATGCCCATTCAATGGGCATTTCCCGTTCAATGCCCATTGCGAGCCTTTGTCTAGTCCTAGCCACCCAGGAAGTTTCTTTCTAGTATCCAAATACCCATTGTGAGTTTCTGTGCGGCTTTTGTCCCCTGGTCCCTACAATTTACCCAGGCTTCCCATTGTAGAGTTGAGTTGCTTTTGGACATAGATGCACACGGGTCTCCTATGTGAATCCTCTCCAAGGGTTTCCCAGCCCTAGGTCTGTCCCCCTCCCCCTCGCGACTCATCACAGGATCACTGGGGATCACCCGTCCCCTTTGCAATGGCAAAGGAGAGGTAACCCATTTTCTACCTTCCTNCCCTCTCTCTCCCTTCAAACTCAAGCTTGGAATTTCCCCCTGCCCCTTGGAGACTTCTTTGCCACCCGCTTAACCACTCTCACTCTCTGTCCCCCTTGTCTCTAACCTTGGGCAGACTAGGCTACTTTCTATTCTTCATGACCTGGAGCCCCCCTCTACACTGCTTAGTTTTAAAGTTTAACCCTGTAATCATCTGTCCAGACAAGGCAGCACTGTTTGTATCCTGTTAGCCCAGATAAATAAACATCCCCTCTTTCTTTGAAATATTCCTTGTTTCTCTCACATCTTTTTTTTTTTTTTTTTGGGGGGGGAGAAGAGGATAGGCCAATGGGTTGTAGCATGCCACGAACTCAAACTGAATCCCTAGCACGCGGGAAGCCTAGGCGACTGAAAAGATTAATTCCCCCCAATTTTAGCTCTTGCCTGGGCACTGGGACCTTCCCCCTCTGGGACCCTTGTGTTCACATGTGGAAAAAGGATCACATGGTAACAGAGGAGCCTGTGAGGAGGACGCACACCCCTCCCATCTACCTAACAGCTGGTAGGGACGGGGGCTGGTAGGGGTGCATGCGCTCCTCTGGGCCCCTCCTCCCCCAACCAGCTGTTAGATGTACGGGAAGGGCATGCACTCTCCTCCCAGGGCCCAGTCCCCTGATCCATTCACCTAACAACTCATTGGAGGGAGGATGGGCCCGGAGGAGTGCACATGCTCTTCCCAGTCCCCCCACTCCCAATCAGCTGTTAGATGGGTGTGAGGGATGTGCAAGCTCCTCACAGGGATCCCTCCCCTTATCCATCTAACACCTAACACCTGATTAGAGGAGGAGGGGCCCAGAGGAGCACACATTATTCCTAGGCTCCCCTCCTGCATGATCAATTGTTAGGCACCAGGGAAGGGGGCATTCCTCCGGCCCAATTCACAGGAGTTGTCCCACATTGGGCATCCTTATCCAATTCTGGGCAATATTATTATGTGTTGCATCCCTGGCTTTTTCCCAAGGAGGCATCATGTAGTAGCTAGCTGCCTGCACTGCCATGGGATGGGATGAGCATCTGGTGGCCACTGGACATACGAGCCACTGCATCGCATGGTAACATTGCTCAAAGTTAGGGTGGCCATACCTCTCATTTAAAAAAGGATACTTATGAAAAAAAAGTGCAGGGCTGAAACCAATGAAACCCTGAAACATGTATTTTTCATAAACGTCCTCTTTTAAAAGGGGAGGTATGGCCACCCTATCTAGAGTGGGATAAGGCTGCCCAAAGTGGGATAACGTCTTGTATGACTGCACCCATAGTGAACTATTGCCTGCTTAGATACCTGTTCTGGCAACAGAAGTCAAACATGGGCATTGATCTTTAATGTTTCTTTTGTTTATTACTATTATTTATAATAGGGATGGGTGAACAGAATGCGGTTTGGATGTTTGGTCGTTCGGTCTGGGAACTGTGTTCAATCGTTTGGTCGTTCGGCCCGGAATTTTATTTCGGTTTGGCCATTCGGTTCGGTTGAGTTCGGTTTGGCCGAAGGTTCGGTGGTTACATGACGCATCGGAAACCAGCAAAACTGGAAATTCTAGTGCGTGCAGAGCTTGTGAGCATGTGTGTGTGTGTGCTGTGGCTGGCTGGTGTCTGTTTGGATTGGTTTGACTGGGTTGGTTTGATTGAATTTTTTGATTGGTTTGCCAGGTTGGCTGGTTGGTTGTTTGGTGACTGTGTGGTGGTGGTGGGTTTTTTTTTGGGGGGGGGGAATGGAGAGGAAGATTTATTATATTAAAAGGAGGGCCTGTCAGCTAAAGAAGGTGATGGAGGAGGAAGAGCCTTCCGCTGCTGCAACATCGGTGGTGGTGGTGGTTGGCTCGGGCTCGTCAACTGCTGCTGCTGCCAGGTTTGTAAAGTTAATTTTTGTTTATTGTTCCCTGGATCTTTGAGGGCAAGAAGAATACTATCCCTTAGAGCGAGTTCGCTGGCATGCGGGTGAGTGATGGGCACTGGCAGTCAGCACAAACAGTGGGCATCAGCGGGTGGCTGGCAGCAGGGTGTCTGCCATAGAGAGAGAGAGGTTGCAGCTCGTCTGCATACGCTCCCAGCATCCTCGGCTGTCATCGCTCGAGGACCACCACGACTCTCCTGGGGCTTGGCCTTCCTGCCGCCCCAAGCTCCACCGACCAGTGGGCCAAGGACTGGTGAGGCTGCAGCTCGTCTGCATACGCTCCCAGCATCCTCGGCTGTCATCGCTCGAGGACACCACGACTCTCCTGGGGCTTGGCCTTCCTGCCGCCCCAAGCTCCACCGACCAGCGGGCCGAAAAGCGCGCGCCTAAAGGCGCGCGCCTTACAGGTACTTTTCTCCATTTCTTTTCTACTGTACTTCCCCCTCCTATCTTACTCACTAACATGTCTGCCCTATTTTCTCGCCTTTTCTTTCCCTCCTCTCCTTCTCCTCTTCCTGTCCATCTTTTTCTTCCTCTACTTTTCTCCTCCCAGCTTCTTCCTCCCCCCAACCGATCACCACTCTCTAACCTCCCCCATACATCCTTTGCTCCCTTGGCTACTTTCTCTCATTGCTCCCCTTCCACTCCTGTCTCTAGCCTTCCTCGATGCTCCCCTTCTCCCAATCTTATCCCTATTCCTCCTGTCTCTAGCCTACCACGACGCTCCCCTTCTCCCAATCTTATCCCTATTCCTTGCCTCCCCCCTCATCAACTACCATTTTTCTGCTCCCTCTGGAACTGTCGCTCATCTATCAGTAAAGCTCCCTATATCCATGATCTTTTCCTCTCTCGCTCCCTCCAGCTCCTTGCCCTTACTGAAACTTGGATCACTCCCTCGGACTCTGTCACGCCTGCTACCCTCTCCTGTGGGGGTCTCTCCTTCTCTCACCAACCCCGCCCTGAAGGACGGGGTGGTGGGGTGGGCCTCCTTCTTGCTAAATCCTGTCAGTTCCAACCAATTTCTCCTCCCCCCTCTCTCTCCTTCCATACCTTTGAGGCTCACTCCGTGCGCCTCTACTCCCCCCTCCATCTACGTGTTGCTGTCATCTACCGTCCCCCTGGTCCTCTCTCTTCCTTTCTTTCTGACTTTGAGTCCTGGCTCACTTTCTTCCTCTCTGTTGATATCCCCACTCTCATCCTTGGTGACTTCAACATTCATGTTGATGACCCATCTCAGCCCTCAGTCTCTCGCTTCCTCTCCCTAGCCTCCTCCTTCAACCTCCACCTTTGGACCAACTCCCCCACCCATACTAATGGCCATTCTCTTGATCTTGTCCTCTCTAGAAACTGCTCTGTCGCTGATCTCTCCTTCGATCCTCATCCTATATCAGACCACTTCCTTGCCTCTTTCAACATTTCCCACTGTCCCCCCTCCTCTTCCCCTTCTCTACGCCCCTTCCGTGACCTTCAAGCTATTGATCCCCTGGACTTTGCCTCCTCTCTCTCTCCCCTTCTTCCTACAGTCTTCTCTTCCTCCTCCCCTGACTCCGCTGTCTCTGCTCTCAACGCCTCTCTCTCCTCCACACTTGACTCCCATGCCCCTCTCTCTTCCCGCCCTGCCTTCTCCCACAACCCCCGTCCTTGGCTCACCCCTAGTATCCGCCACCTCCGTTCTTGCACTCGTGCTGCTGAACGACTCTGGCGCAAATCCCATTCTCACGCTGACTTCCTTCACTTCAAATTCTGTCTCTCCACCCTTACTTCTGCTATCTCCCTTGCTAGACAACACTACTATGCCTCCCGCATTGAGTCCTGTTCTCGGGACCCTCGCCGCCTGTTCTCTACCTTTGACTCCCTCCTCAAGCCTCCCTGTCCTCCCCCTCCTTCTTCCCTTTCTGCTCAGGATCTTGCCTCCTTCTTCACCTCCAAGATAGACAAGATCCGCCTCGACATCGCTTCCCACTCCTCTCTTCCCACTCCCACCCCTCTCCCTCCTCCCCCTCCTTCTCTCATGTCCTCCTTCTCCCCTGCCTCCCTTAAGGAAATCTCCTCTCTGCTCTCCTCCTCCAACCCTTCCACTTGCCCCCTTGATCCCATTCCTTCCCGCCTCCTCACCTCCATTACTCCCACTGTCGCCCCTTCCTTCCTGCACATCATCAACCTCTCCCTCTCTACTGGCTCTTTCCCTTCTGCCTTCAAACATGCCACAGTCTCTCCTATTCTCAAAAAGTCCACTCTTGACCCCTCTGACCCTTCTAGCTATCGTCCTGTCTCACTCCTTCCTTTTGCTTCCAAGCTGCTTGAACGTGTTGTCTACTCCCGCTGCCTTGACTTCCTATCCTCCAACTCCTCCCTTGACCCCCTCCAATCTGGCTTCCGCCCCCTTCATTCTACTGAAACTGCTCTCGCTAAGATCACCAACGATCTTCTGGTGGCTAAATCTAAACGTCTCTATTCCATTCTTGTCCTCCTTGATCTCTCTGCTGCCTTCGATACTGTTGACCACTCACTCTTGCTGGATTCCCTTCACTCCCTTGGCTTTTGTGGCTCTGTCCATAACTGGTTCTCCTCCTACCTCTCTGACCGCTCCTTTAATGTGTCTCTCTCCAACTCCACCTCCTCCTCCTTCCCCCTCTCAGTTGGTGTTCCTCAAGGCTCTGTTCTTGGCCCTCTCCTCTTCTCGATCTATACCTCATCCTTAGGCAAACTCATTGCCTCCCATGGCTTCCAATACCACCTCTATGCTGATGACACTCAACTCTATCTCTCTACTCCCTCTCTCTCTCCCTCTGTTCAAGCTCGTCTCATCAACTGTCTCTCTGACATCTCTACCTGGATGTCTCAACGTCAACTCAAACTCAACATGGCTAAAACTGAACTCCTTATCTTCCCCCCTCATCCTTCCTCTCCTTCCTCACTGTCAATAACTATTGATGGAGTCACCATCCTGCCTGTCCCCCAAGCCCGTAGCCTAGGCTTCATCTTTGACTCAGCCCTTTCTTTTAAACCCTACATTGACTCTGTTGCTAAATCCTGTCGCTTCTCCCTCCATAACATTGCTAAGATTCGCCCTTTTCTCTCTGTCTCGTCTGCCAAAACTCTTGTTCATGCTCTGGTCATCTCTCGCCTCGATTACTGTAACCTCCTTCTCACTGGCCTTCCCCGGTCTCACCTTTCTCCCCTCATCTCTGTCCAAAACTCTGCTGCCAGGGTCATCTACCTCGCCAGTCGCTTCGACCATGTGCAGCCCCTCCTCTCTTCGCTTCACTGGCTTCCCCTTCCTGAACGAATCCTGCACAAGCTCCTAGTCTTCACCTATAAAGCTCTTCACAACCTTGCTCCCCCCTACCTCTCTGCACTTATCGCCCTCCATACTCCAGCCCGTGCACTTCGCTCCTCCTCTGTCCCTTCTCTCACCCTTCCACGCCTTCCCTGCTCCCCTAAGCGCCTTCGTCCCTTCTCACTTGCTGCCCCCCATGCCTGGAACTCCCTCCCTGTCCACATCCGCCTTGCCCCCTCCCTTCATACCTTCAAATCTCTCCTTAAAACTCACCTCTTTCGCTCTGCTCTGTCTGACTCTTTATCCTGCTGAGCCACTATTCCTATACCTACGATCGGTTTACCCTTATCCTTGCAACATGGACCTGCCTGCTGTCATTCTCATCGTAACCAAGCCAAGTACGTGCACTTGAGACCTCGCATCTTCATGAATGTTAGACCCTTTGTCTCTCCCTCTGTTCCCCTTCCTAAGTCTCTCCCCCAGCTCCTGTCTCTCAGATTGTAAGCCCTAGGGGCAGGGACCCTGTCTATTTTATTACTTTGTAAAGTGCCAGGTACACTGCTGGCACTATATAAATGTTTGTTAATAAGAAAGAGGGTGTGGGGGGCTCTCCCAGAAGTCAGGCATGAGTCAATGGAAGCACGCACCCAAACACATGCCAGGCTGCCAGCCATCTCTAGCAAGGGTCTCTCTCCCTCCAGCTGCCCTCCCTAGCCACAAGCGTCCCCCAGAAGGGCAGGATTTGCACATGTCAGCCTGCGACCCCAAGGAGGGAGGACTAGAGGCATCATCACAAATGCATGATATTATGTGGTGCTTATGTGTTCCAGTTTCAGAGATTCCAGCGAACCCGGAGGTGCAGGTCCGAGGAGCCACTGCAGTCAGACGGGAAGAAGACGTCCGACGTCTGGAGATGGTATGACCTCACGAGAGATGGAAAAACAGCCATATGTAAGGTAAGGCATGGGGCTGGAACAACAGGGAATGGATTGCCCTATGACCTGTTAGGAAGTCCCCTGCAGAGAGAGATTGGCCAATGGCCACCCACCCACCACTAGTTGGGACAGAATGCAGAGAGGGCTTGACAGACCTTTGGTCTGACACAGTATGGCAATTCTTATGTTCCTATCTTTTTATGTTCTTTATCTTTAGACCTGCGGAAAAAGAATGAAGTGGCACAGCCAAGGGACCACTTCAGGGATGATAGCACATGCTGAAAACATGCATAAGCTGAAGGTGGTGCAGCGGTGGCACTGCGGTGTGGAGCGTCTTCAACAGAAGATGGGAGGGAAGGTGAAGAAAAAGATCCGCCACCGCCAACCTTCCCCCTCTGCCAGCTTGGCTGGGGAGTCCCAACAGGAGGAGTCCCCAGCAGTTAGGGCTTTCCAGGCCCAAGTTGAGAGGCCGATGTGAAGTCCTTTATAGATGGGCTGGTGTAGCGGTTCCAGGAGGTCGAGGTCAGAGAAAAGAAGGTGGAGGCATACTCAAAGAATGTCTCCGAGTACATCTCCACCGAGTCCGACGACCTGGAGCTGTTCTTCCAGTCGCTCTGCAAGTGGCAGGAAGCCGTGTCAGGGGCCATGAACTATGCCGTTTGAAATGGTTACTCAATGGAGGAGCTTGTCAGGACCGCCCCCGGGACCCATCAAGCCTTTCTGCCTTTCCCCCAAGTTCCAGGGGACAGGCCCAGCACGGACCAATAATTTTCCTTTCTGTTTATATATGCATGGTTTTGGTTTTATACAGTTCTGTGTTGTTGGTGTTGTTGTTTGAAAAGGTTTTATAAAATTTCTATTTGTTGGTACAGCTTTGTTTGACCTTTACAATCTTTTATCCCTCTGTGATGCTTCTGGCAGGTGACAGAATCTCATTGTATTGTACAGCTTGTCAAATCCCTGCCTGACAGCAGCAACAAATGTAGCGTGCTACCCCCAAGATGAGCAAGCAGGGTCTCAACTTGCAGACAGCCCCCCAGGAGGGGCAGGGCTTGTGTCTGTGTGGGTGTTCCAGATAGAAAGAAAGACAGGCTCCTTGGCAGTGGGCAGCAGGTGGCGGGTGCTGGTGGTCACAGTTTTTTTTTTCCCCAGCAACTTCAGCAGGCATCCGCGAGTGGGTGCAGAGGAGTAGGCTGGTGGAGGGGCTAGGCTGGCGTGCAGGCACTGGGCTTCTGGATGCAGTGGAATGGAATTCAGGCCCAGTGACTGGAATGATGGTCCCAGAATCTCATTGATGGTTCCTCTGATGGGTGGGTCTGACTGATTCAGGTACAATGGAATGCCTGTGGGAGTTTAATGATGTCCCTAGAATTAGTGCATGGTTGGGCACACTTCATTCAATCATGTGATAGGAGGTAGCAGCAGGTACAGGAGCACACACAGGCAGGCAGGCAGGCAGGCAGGCACATATAATACGTTGTGTTATATTCCATCTCATTCTGGTAGGTTTGCTGATGGATGTGGGCAATGGGCATCGGGCGCATGACCACAGATGGGAGTTCTTCCTGGTTCTGGAAAGTGGCAGCTTGAGCTGGATACATCTACCTCTCCCCCTCCACCCGCATCTCTCATTCTGGCAGGGAGCCTCTCTCTCTCTCTCTCTCTCTGGCCATATAGTGCAGGTGACAGCATGGGTGGGATCATATCTGTCTCTCCTTCTAGCAGTCGGGAGAATTTCTCTCTCTCTCTTTCACCATGAACAGCAGGTTGCATAAAGGAATGGTGGAATGACAGCGCCCCTTGAGTGGAATGACAGGGCACAAGAACCCAGAGGGTGGGTCCTGACCTGGGGCTAGAGTGGCTGCTTCTAGATATTGGACACAGCCCTTCCTGCTGGTAATGTAGGCCCCAGACCCCTGATGGTGGGTCCTGGGGCTGGAGTGGCTGTTTCTTGATGCCATGGAATGATGGCCCCCATAACTTCCGGGCCATTCCCCATAACAGTCCTTCCGGGTCGCTCCCCATAACATCGGAGGCAGTCACAGGGAGTGAGGGCGGCAGCTGGTCGGGGCTCCAGAGGCAGCGCAGTGGCCATTCAAAGTGACAAGAACTTCCTCCCTCCTCCTGATGACTACAGACATTAACAACTGGTACTGGGGGTGGGGCATTGGCAGTTGGCCAGCAAGGGGCCATGGAGCAGCTCATCCTCCCACCACCCTTGTGGGGGCAGGGTCTGAGAAGGTTTCCTTCTGGGCCACTCCCCATAACATCGGGGGCGGCCATGGGGAGTGAAGGCAGAAGCTGGTCAGGGGCTCCAGAGGCAGCGCGGTGGCCATTCAAGGTGACAAGATCTTCCTCCCCCCTCCTGATGACTACAGACATTAACAACTGGTTCTGAGGGCAGGGCATTGGCAGTTGGTCAGCAAGGGGTCATGGAGCAGCTTGTCCTCCCCCCCACCCTTGCAGGGGCAGGGCCTAGGGAGACTTCCTTCCAGACCACTCCCCATAACATCGGGGGTGGCTGGAGCACGGCTCACCGGGAGGTTGGGGAGGAGGGCTTGTCGATGGGACTAGCTGATGTGAATTCTTTGTTGTTATGGATTGTGAGAAGGCCTCCCACTCTCCCCAGTGAGAGAGGGGTTGAGAGGGAGGATGTCCCCTGGTGGCAGCAGGGGACAGAAGGATGTATTGTAGAAGATCCCTGATGTGAACAGGATTGGAATGTTAGGACTGATAATAGCAGAGGATAATTGGAGGGGGTAAGATGTAATTATTTATTATTATTAGGGGGGGGAGTGTTGATTGTGTATTGTTTTTGAAATGCTGGGTCCCCCTGTGTGGGATATAGACCCTAGCGTTGCTGTATTTGTGTGTTGCTTTGATTGTTGGGTTCCCCTGC
>QEPC01006987.1:373012-384040 GCA_003113815.1 Sphenodon punctatus
CCTGCCCCTCAATGCCCGCCCCTGCGAGCACCGACCTGCCCCCAACTCCTGCCCCTAGCTCCCTCCCCACCGCAACATCCCAAACCCCCACCTCCCACAAAACCAAGAAATTAACCAAAACAAAAAACTTAACAGTTTTAAAAAAAACTTAAATGCACAAGTTTTCTTATAATACAAAAAAATAAATAAATCAGTACAATTACAACTCAAGAAACCTTCCACTCCATACATTGCAAGAAAACATAAATGCCAAAAAACCATAGACATTAATTCACAATTAAAGCAATATTTAATATTTTATCCTCATCAACATACATGTAATATATATACTAAATTCCTTACCCTACATACTTTAATTCATTTTTATCAATAACTAAACTTGAACATTTTACAATTATGAAACTATAATTTATTATCATAATTCGACAAGGAACAATTTTGTCAGAGTACATTAAGTCTGTTATTTACATGTATACAAATTGTATACAGTTCATACAATGAAGAAAAGAATGTGATTGTAGACATTATACAATTCATTGTATACAATGAAGTTCTGTAGAAACAGACTTAATGCAGTCTGACAAAATTGTTCCTTGTTGAATACTATTATTCACCCAGCTGCTGATTTCCCTGTATTTCAATGGCCCATCTCTTTCATCTGGTGGCCGAAAACAAAGGCTCAGCCAGGAGCAAAAGAAGTAGCAATGGCTTCACACAACACTCAGAATGTGGATCTATGAATGAGCCGAAAGGACTATTGCAGGCATGGCAGGTCTTCTGTGAGCTGCGGTTCTCAGAATCATGTGGCCCATTGGCCTGGACTGCCTGCCAGCCAGAAACCTGCATTAATGTGAATAAACCACCCACTGCTGGTTCCCCGGTGCTGAGCAAGGATGCTAGCACTTTATTTGTATAACAAGACATCTCCCTACGCTTCTTTGAGATGGGAAGCCCTTTCCTGTGACAAGCTGGCCTAATGAAGACATAGAAATTTTTTTCCGGTGCGCAGTCCCAGCCAAGTGTAGGCAGATAATCACTCTAATTACTCTAATTAGCACTGTTTTCCCAAGGAATTTTTACATGGTTATTCAGAAAAGCAAACGTGTGGGTGACTCAAACCTCAGAACTGTTGAGCAGCCAGCCAGCATGTGCATCCTTTAGCAGATGTGCATGGGAGAGGGAAAGGAAATGGGGTCAGGACTCAGGTTATGACCTCACCCCAGGGTTTCTGTCATAGACAGTGGGTGGGTCGGTTGCACTATTGCCTCACCTTGCCACTCCCTGCCAGAGGCCTCTCTACTATGGCCTGGCCACACCTCTGTTGTCCCAGCCCCTTACCACCTCTCCCAGCTTCCTGGTTGGCTTCCAGTCAGAAGATAAGCCTGGTTGGTGGGAGTAGGAAGCTGAGTAGAACAACATCTCCACCTCCTATTGCCCTGCTCCTAATCCCCCTTGCCTCACCTTGCTTCCCTTTACCTTTCTGGCCTTGCTCCCTCCACTGCAGCTTGTACCCTTGTTCCTTGTCTCTGATCCTCTCTTTGTGTTTGCTCCCAGTCCTTGCTCCTTGCAGGGCCGGTGCTCCCATTAGGCAGCTCAGGTGGGCATCTAGAGTGTCAGCTTGAAGGGGGCAGCTCTCCTGTTCGTAATCAAGCTTCCCTGCCACTGCCACCTGTGATAAGCTCTGGGATGGATGATATGGGAAAGGCACTCCCCTCAACTTGCTGCCTGAGGCGGCCCAGCCAATAAGCTCTACACTGGATTGGGGATGAGAGAGGTGCCCCGTAGGTGGCTCCACGCCTGATCCAGCTTCTGCCATCATCTCTCCTGCCCCTGATCCAGCTGTTGCTGCCACTTCTCCTGTAAGATGAAGGGGGTACCTCTCCTGTCCCTGATTCAGATGCCGCCACCACCACCACTAGTAAGCTTTGTGGCTAGATTGGGGGCCGGGAGGCAGAGGGGGAAGAACTACCAGCTCCTCAGTGCTTGAGAAGCAGGCTGTGACTTTGCGCGTTGCACGCTAGGTATTTGCATGAGGGGGTTGTGTGTAACATTCGCATGGGTTGCATTTGAGATGTGTAATGTATACACTGATTGAGCAAGTAGCGCATGCATCGTGCAGGGGTTTGTCTAGGGCAGCAAAATCCTCGGACCAACCATGACTCCTTGCTCCCCATGCCAGCCATGCTGCCTTGTTCCCCCTTCCCATGCTCCCTATCTCCTCTAGACCTTCCAAGCCAACCCCCATCCTGACCCATTCTTGACATCTGCCCACATCCTGGATGCTCCCATACCTGCCTCCCTTATAGACAGTGTGGTTTGTATGGTGTGAACATTTGAACCAACCCATCAGTCAGGACCTTTGCCTGCTCCAGAGCTTCCACAGGGTGTATTTCCTGGAGTTTCCTCCTATTCTGGGTGTGTCACTCAACACAACAGTGTTTTTGAATGGTCGGTTGCATAAACCCTCATTCTGAGTACTGTATGACATCCTTACCACTTCCAGTGCATATGTAAGGTGGCCACCTTCCTAGAAACTTTGGTTTGAAAGGGGTGCAGTGTCATGCCTAAAGTGGGGGGGAGCAAAGGGGCTCTCCCACCCCATCCTCCCACTCCCTGCAAAGCATCATGATGTCACAATGCTCTAAAGGGGTGTGGCTACAACAGAAAGGGGACCAGAGAGTCTCTTCACTCATCCTCTTTTCCAGAATACTGAGCATAGGTCTACCTCCCATGAAAAAAAAAGTTCTAGAAGTGCCCTGCATAATTCAAGGAAATAGAAACTTCTTCTGGAGTCCAGAAACGATGAGTCAAAACTTGGAAACTCTGACTCAAGCCAAGAGGGGTGGTGACCGTGCTTGTATTCCTTGATGCACCTTTTTTGTCTGCCACTTATTGCTCACACGGTTCTGACTCCATCAAGTAACAACAGTGTTGTGTGATTTGATCAACCCAAAGCAAGTTTCAATCCCTGATACATCATTTCCTGCCTCTGCACAGTATGGCCAGAGAATCCTGAAGCAGGGTCTCCTTCATCCACTAGGGGTGTGCACCAGGGACCCATGTTGTTTTTCGTTATTAAAATGTGTCATTTTAATTTTTGTTAATAACAAAATGTCATTTTTCATTATCGTTATTAGTACCGATTTCAAATGAAGTTTTTGTTTTTGGTATCATTATTGTTATTGGTATACACACAAAATCTAGTTGTATTTATACACACACACACACACACACACACACACACACACACACAATCTAAGCTAAACCTATGTATAATACAAAATATTCCTATCATATAGTCCTAATATATATAATAAAACAGCATAGTATATAAATATCTAATCTATATATATATACACAACTAATATCTATATAATATATGAACAGGGAGAGACAGAGAAGGGAAGGGAAAAGGAAAACAACTCAGAGGTATATCCACTATCTCTAATCTATCTCTATTCTATATCTGTCATGTAATATATATATCTAAACGATACTATCTATATCTATCTGTATATATATATGTGTGTATAGGGGGAGACAGGCAGGGGAAGGAAAAAGGTAAAATGTAAGGGTAAGGAATAAGGATTGAAAAGGTAAGGTGGTAGGGATATATATGGGAGGATTTTTAGTGCAAGCACCAGCAGATTCTGCAAATGCACCCTGTCAGAGCAATAGCTAACACAGAACCAGAGTCAAGCAGCCCAGCCCAGCAGTATAAAGGGTTTATAGTGCCTTCCCCCAGAGCTCCCCTGATTGGTTCTGGGAGGCAGGAGGCATTGAGCAATCACAGGGTGCCATTCAACTGCCTGGTACCTACTTGCACTGCTCATTGACCAGTGATTACATCCATCAGGTCCTTCCCCATCCATCACAGGCTCAGTTCAAGAGTTCAAGACTGTTTCTGGCTCCAAGATGTCTGCTCCCTCCTCCCCTCGCCACATTTCCCTCCAAAAAACACCTGCCAGGCTGCTAGGCAATAACGACTTTTGTTATTGTTATTGATTTCATTATTATTTTTGTCACTTTCATTATTGCAATAACGATAACAAAAATGACAAATTTCATTTTCATTATTGATATAATGAAAACAACATGCACATCCCTATCATCTACTCCATGTTACTTACTTCTGGAACATTATACCAAAGTGGCATCTTGCCATGCCCTTTGCAGGGTGATCCTGACCAAATCTGGCAAAGAGGCCGCGGGCTCAAGGAGACGTTGGGCCTCCACCTTTTGTAAAAATAGGTGTATTTGGTTGGAAGATATGGCCCTTTTCATAGCAGACAATTCTAATTGGCTTACACTGAGCATTGTTCCCCCTTAGGAAACCAGGCTTCATTAGGTCAGGAGCTTGCTGTGTGCAACTGCTGGTTCATAAATGCAAATCAGCATTTTTACCTGATTTGCTCTGATCCCCTCCTCACGCATCAACCTGCTGTACCCGAGCACCAAAGACGGATACAAAGAAAAGAAAATACATCCCCCGCCCTTCCCAGCTACCAACTTAATAATCCCCTATGAATATGGAGAGACTTCTGCCTGGGCACTCTTGCAGATCTGCTCATGAATAAATTATCTCTGCTTTGTGAGGCTAAATACGTTCTCACACTGGAAACATCCATAATTACCTTTGAAATATAATCATTTGTTAGACAGGGATGTTTGTGTTGTCACTTCCAGTTCTATTTTTCTCTTTTAGAACTCCAGTGCAGTCCGTGTCCCGGCCAAGCAGCACCAGATAATCACCGTTTTTCATTTTTTGTATTGTAGGAGTGGCTAGAGGCCAGGGGTGATGCAAAAGGGCTGCAAAAGCGAGGTTAATGAGCACCCTCCTCCCCCCAACACATTTCTTGTTACCCCTTCCACCACCCCACTTACTGGAGAAGTTGAATAGCTTCATGCTAGGAGTAGCAAAATCTTTGCTCCCCTGACAATAGTCTTTCTTGTTCCTTTGCTCCACTAAACTAGTTTTTCTAGTATCACCTCTGCTAGAGGTCTGTATGCAGTACATCTGAGATGGTTACCTGGTAAAGTACCCTGGGCCTCTAGATAGAATTAGTGGTATTCAAGACACTCCCAGGCAGCCTAGTTGGTAGTGGGGCTTAGTCCCCATGATGAAGCTGAACCTAAAGACATCACTAAAGGACCTCTGGCCCCCACATCCCTCCTGCCAGTCTCATGATCGCTGTCACTTCCTCTTCTCCTGGACCCCAGTTAAGAATGGGAAGTCAAGGGCTTTACTACCTGGGCACTAGGTAATTGAATTTTTTGCCTGGTTCCAATTCTGTCAGAACCAGGTGTTTTGTTTAGTTTGATCTGAACTTGGACTGACAAGAGAGGGGAAAAAGTCTTGTGCGCACTGCAGAACAGTCCATTCGGAATTCCAAAACCCCAGAACTTTTGGTTGGAATTTCAACTGGAACTTCACTAAGCCATTCCAATTTCATGAAAAGTTCAGTGAAATCATAATAACTTATCCGATCCAGCCCTAGTACACACCCAGACTTCCGGCTACCTTGTCAGTACCCAAAGGGGTATCCACATGCCTCGGCAGGTCCCCCTGGATAGTAATATCACTACTCATCTAGTTCCAAACAGTTCCTATTACAATTTGCAATTGGAAAATGAATTTGAAGTCTTGCTGATAACACCCAAATCTGTTTCTCCTTTTCATCTGACCCAGATCCTGCAGGCCCGGTGCATACCCAGTGACTGGCTGCCATGGGGGACTGGATGGGGGTGAGATAATTGAAGCTGAAACCAGACAAGACTGAGGTGATGATGGCTGACTGACCTTGTGACCTGGGAGATAGTGGGGCTGTTGTAGGGGTGTGCAATTCATTTTCATTTTGTTTAGTTAGGCAAATGAATGAAGCCTCATTTCTTTTTGTGTCTATAAAACAAAAATGAATGAATTAGAAAACAAATGAAAATGAAACAAATGTCTTTCATTTGTTTTTGTTTCATTTGTTTAATTTTCGCTTTCCTAAGCCTCCTTGGGCTGAGGCAGTTGAAAGTTACAGCTCAGAAAGGGGAGGGGGAGAAGTCACAAGACAGTCAGGAGATATATGATTGACATCTCTGCTGGCCAATTGACATTGCAAACACATCTCAGTGATCTCACATCACTGCGGGCAAACACAGAAGAGCGCCTCCTTGCACATTACTGGAAATTAATAAAAGTCAACTCTGCCATTAGTCCCCTGGGTGCTAGGGGTGTGCATGTTGTTTTTGTTATTACAATAACAATAACATAACTTGTTGTTTTTGTTCTCGTTATTCCAATAATGAAAATGACAAAAATAATAACAAAAATAGAAATGAAAATGGCATTTTGTTTTTGAAATAAATGGAAAACACTGAAAAATGTATTTCTGGCTATAACCTTTTTTTTACTTATTCAAAGGTGGGGGGGTCCATCATCCTATTGCCCAGCAGGTTCAGAGTCTGGGGGTGGTATTGGACTCGGGTCTCCATCTGGATCGGCAGGTGGAGGCGGTGGCTAAGACTGCCTTCCGCCAGCTATATCTGATATGGAGGCTGTGCCCATACATTTCCAGGCCCGACCTGGCTACCCTTATCCATGCCTTCATCACCTCGAGGCTGGACTACTTCAATGCGCTCTACATGGGGCTTCCCTTGTTTCTGGTTCAGAGGATGCAGCTGGTGCAGAATGCGGCGGCCTGTTTCCTTATGGGGACTGGGTGACGGGAGCACATAACACCAATGCTCCATGCTCTGCACTGGCTGCCTATAGCGTACCGAGCCAGATTCAAGGTGTTGGTATTGATATATAAAGTCCTGCATGGTCTGGGCCCATCATACCTCGGGGACCGCCTCACCCTCTGTGCCTCAGAGCGATCCCTTTGGTCCACTGGGGGCGCCTTCTTGGAGGTCCCCCGGATGAGATGGGGGGCTACAATGGAGAGGGATTTCTCAGTGGTTGGACTGCAACTCTGGAACTCCCCCCCGGAGGAAGCCTGCCTGGCCCCAGGTTTGCTGGTGTTTTGTCAAGCCTGCAAACCCTGGATGTTCATCCAGACTTTCGGAGAGGAGGGTAGGGTTGGGTAGTTGTGTGTGTGTGTGTGGATATGGGATTGTCTTTTTAAATGTGTGGATGAAGTTGTGTTTTAAATATTGGTTTTATGGAATTTTATTAAATCGTTGTAAGCTGCCCCGAGATACTGTAGGCATGAGGGGGCGACTAAAAAATACTTATAAATATCAATGCAGCAAAAAGAGCCTTGTTCACAAACAGCTTACAGATCAAGCAGTTCAGCTGGACATAGGGAAAATACGTGAACTTAAGTTTTCTTCTTTCTATAGGGAATTTAAGTGTTCCACTGGGCTTGAAATATATTTAGATTTATTAGAAGATCCTGGCTTACGCAGGGCTTTGACTCTCCTGCGTTTTGATTTGCTGCCCACCAAAGTACTGTTAGAGAGGCGCTCTGGAACCCCTTCTGAAAGAAGACTATGTTCTTGTAATCTAGGATGTGTTGAGGATCTGCTCCATACTTTATTTGTCTGCCCTCTTTCACAGTATTCAAGGGAGCTGTTCCTTGCCCCTGGGATTGCTTTGAGGCCGTATTCCTCCCCTAGTCAGCTACTGGTGTATTTTACAATGACTAAGCACTCCGATTATATAACTAATTTAGCCTTGATGGCCCGTGAGCTTTGCAAACTCCCCTCTTGAGCCCCTTTCGTTTCCTGGCTTGATTAGATAGCCCTCTCTGGCATGTTGCCATTCTCCCTGATTTACTGCTTGATTGAGATTACACTCCATTAGTGCATATGTATGCTTTGTACACATGTATTTCCCCTAGATTGAGGGGTTCTTGTACTTGTACCTGTGATTTTATTGTTATTCTTCTCTTATGGAACATGGTGAAAGCTAGTTTCCTTAATAAAGTATTATTATTATTATTATTCTTACTTATAAATAAATAAATTATGATGGAATTTGGGGTGCTTGTATCCCCAGTGGAGGGCATTATTTGTACCAATTTATGAAATGACTTGATAAAGGAAACCGATTTTAGAAGCAATTGAATGTTGTGCTTTTAAGAAAAGCTCCATACACATTCATGGATACAACTTCTTTATCTTCCATCCAATTTGCATAAAACCTGTGGCTATCATGTCCCTCCACAAACTTAACACACCTGCTAATTCTCAGAAAGACTGGATGAAGTGTCCTGATGGCATAAGAAATTAACTTGAGAACACATTTCCAGCTGTAGCATTTGTATATTCCATTCTGTTTACACATTATTTGGCAGGAATGTATCACATATCTTCCCTGTCATCTCTACCAAACTACAGGACAATTTGATGAAGAGACCCAGTTTTATAAGCAACTGAAGGTGTCCCCTTGAAGACCATTATTCAGATAAATAGCAGCACATGTAGTGCCAGTCAGAGGCAGGCACCTTGGCATGGCAGGTGGAGAGAGGCTGTAGGAGGAGCAACCCAAAAGACTGACATACACATTCACTGGCCATTTACTGCATGCTTCCAGCTTTACAGGACAAATGGGTGGGGACTTCAAGGTGGGCATAGGTGGTGGCCCGGAGGCGGACATAGAAGGGACATAACTTGGACTTTGAGTATAGCATCCCAGAAATCAGGATACATAGTTTACACATCCAGGCTGCCTAATTATCATCACAATCACATCCTGCGGCACTGTGACAGAGGACATACGAGAATCTCTATTGGCTCTTTCCTAAACAGATGTTTCTGACTTCCCAGTAGCAAGTGGGGGGAGAGATGTTGGGATGGTCACAGCACAGAATGAGGATATTTGGTTGACATTTCTGCTGGTCAATTGGCATAACAAACCGATCTTATACCACAGTGACACATAAGAGAATCCCTGGCATAGGCTCGTTCTTTGAATATGCTGTGCAGGCATATAAAATTTGGACCCTTTGTCACATCTTTCTGATATTTGGCATAGGTGATCATGAATATGTGATATACAACCCTGCCAAATGCCATGTACACTGGTTGGACTACAAAGATGTTACAGTCAGACACACATTTATAAGTTAATTGCTTATACCACCAGGACCCTTTATCCAATTCTTCTGAAAGTTGTCAGAAATAGTAAATATGAGAATGGTTATAAACATGCCAAGTTTCATCTACATTAAATGTGACACAAAGAAGTTACACCTAAGAATGTATATGAAGATGTTTGCAAAATAAATTAATACAACTGCTTCTAGAATTCTATTCCTTTATCCAATCTTTTTGGAGTTTAGTACACATAATGCCTTCCATTGGAGGTATAAGCACACCATGTTTCAGTCACATATAGTGAAAAACAAAAACGTTACAGCCAAAAATATGTTTTCCATTGAAACTAATGGAAAACGAAAACAAAACCAAAAATGAAAACTACAATTTGATATTTATGAAAACAAAAATGACACATTTAAATTATAAAAATGAAAAAATGAAAACAAAAACGACATGGGCCCCTGGTGCACACCTCTAATGCACTGCTTTGGATTTGCAGCTTTATTACTTGCTTCTTCCTCCCTTTCGCTCTCATAATATCTCCTGCCCCCCAGGGGTACTATCTGTGAGCTCACACCCTGCCACACTTTGGGGTGCCTAAACCAAAGCCAGTGACTGCTGCTCCTCCTGCTGCTGCTGCTGCTGGCAGTCTGTGTCTCTCAGATGTACTGTCCACCTTGGGTTAATCTTTGCAGTTGACACCCTGCCACAGTTTGAGGTGGCTAATATGACAAAGTCAGTGGCTGCCTGCTTCTCCTCTCTACATGCTTGTTGCTGCTGCTGCCCGGATCTCTCTCTCTATCTCTCTCTCTCTCTCTCTCTCTCTCCCCCCCTTTTCCTGCTCCCTGGGGTACACTCTACAAGCTGATACCCTGCCACACTTTTGGGTGCCAATGTTGCCCAGTTGGGATGATCTCTACCAGTTGACACCCTGCCACACTTTGGGGTGTCAATGCCAATGCCAAAGTCAGTGCCTGCCTGCTGTTCCCATCCTCTGTGCTCACCTCTTTCTGCTGCTGATGCCCAAATGTGTGTTTCTCTCTCAGACAAAACTCCTGCCCCCCCCAGGTACTCACTTCAACTCGACACCCTGCCAAATTTTGGGGTGCCAGTGCTGCCCACCTGGGGTGATCTCTGCAAAGTGACACCCTGCCACACTTTGGGGTGCCAATGCCAAAGCTGGTGCCTTCCTGGTGTTCCTTTCTACCTGCCTCTTTGTGCTGTGCTGCCTGAGTGTGACATTGGGCGTCTTTAGACGTAACAAAGATTGGGTGTCGAAACCCCTAAGCATGTGTTTGGCTGTTGTGTGTAATTACTATAACAATCCCAACACCAATTTGGCCACCCGTTGAACACACAATGTCACCACCATTGCATCACAAGGGCAATTTGCATGTTCTGGCTGAACACGTGACCAACATTGTGTCTAATGATATTGCGTGCCATGTTAGCAGGTAAAACATGGGGAATGAGGTGGCAGCGCTTGTGTGCTGAGATTGGGTGGGGAGCAAAACATTGATTTGCCCCAGGATGGAGTGTGTGTCTAAGCAGTGCCACATGGTGAACACAGGTCCAAATCGGTGTTCATATCAAGGCCAAAACACGCATTCAGACATCCGTTGACGTTATGTCTAAAGACTAGTGGTGGGACCCCGGGCCCATTACCGGTTACCGGATTTACCGGTTCCCGGTTCCCCGAAAATCGGATTCCCGGTTTAAATCCGGTATACCGGTACTGGATTTATTTCATTGGTTTCAATGGGGCGCTGTGTCCCCATTGAAACCAATGAAATAAATTAAATTCCCTCCCCCTCCCCCTCCCAGGCTGCGCGGGTGGAAGGGGGGACACCCCCCACCCACCCTGCCCAGCCTGGCTTTTTGTTTAAAAAAAGAGTAAGCGCGACCCCGAGGCGAGGCGAGCCCACCCCCCAGCACCAGCGGCCGCGGCGTCCCCGCAGCCGCCGGTAAGTATGACCCTGACCCGATCCCTGGGGG
>QEPC01006987.1:384273-395362 GCA_003113815.1 Sphenodon punctatus
CCCGCCGCCGCCGGAGCTCCCAAAGGTAAGAGCGGCAAGCGCACTGAGCCTTTAGTAGGGGTGATCCCTGGAGGGGGTGGGGGTGTTAAACACCCCCCCCAGGGATCGGATCAGGGTCATACTTACCGGCGGCTGCGGGGACGCCGCGGCCGCTGGTGCTGGGGGGTGGGCTCGCCTCGCCTCGGGGTCGCGCTTACTCTTTTTTTAGACAAAAAGCCAGGCTGGGCAGGGTGGGTGGGGGGTGTCCCCCCTTCCACCCACGCAGCCTGGACTCGGGGAGGGTTTTTTTTAAAAAACTTTTTTGCTGGGGCTTTAATTTTTTTTACATTGCAGCCATTTTAAAATGGCTGCAATGCAAAAAAACCCGGTACCCCGAAATCCGGTACCGGGTCCGGATTACCGGGCCGAATCCGATAATGCCGGTACGCCCGATACCGGCATTATTGGATACCGGATTCTACCGGTTTCCCACCCCTACTAAAGACACCCTCTGTCTCACACATATCTCCTGCCTATATCTCCTGCATAAACTGTGTAAGTTGATGCCCTGCCACACTTTGGGGTGCCTATGCCGAAGTCAGTGCCTGCTGCTCCTCTGCCCTTCTGCCACTGCACTGCCAGTCTGTGTGATGACGATGACTCTCTCTCTCTCTCTCTCTCTCTCATATATCTTCTGCCCTCCTGCGACATTCTCTGCAAGTTGAAGCCCAACATACTTGGGAAAGCAAGTCTCCTTTGCCAATCCCTGCTGCTTCTCAGTCCTAGCCTGCTGCATGACAGTCTCTATACAATATTCTTCCTCCAGGGGGCATTTTGTGCAACTTGAAGCCTTGTCAGAGTTGAGGCACAACTGTCTTCCCTTATGCTAATGGCTACAGCTTCAGTGCCTGGCACCCACAGCCTGCCAGTGTCTGCTCTGTCCTCTGCCTGCCTTCCGCGTGCCAGTCTGTCTCTTAGTTTCTGCCTCCCAGGGCAGCGTGTGCAAGTTTGGGGGAAGTGAAAGTGTTGTAGGACAGTAAAATTGCTATTTAAAGGCATGCTAGCCCTGCCAAGCGATTCCTGATGATTTCAATGGGAAATGAATGTAAAACAAAAATGAATTGATTTTTAAATGAAAACTGAAAACCAATGATTTTTTTAAAAAAAACCAAAAACAAAAGGGAAAATTTAGCTAGGAACTGGAGGCTCTCGGGTCCTGCTGTTCTGTCTGGGGAGGAAGTGTGTAGGAAGCACTGCTAGAGACCAGCACTTTCTGCTTCCCCCTGCTCCCTTCTCCTCCCATGGGGTCCACACTGGGGCATGGTCTTGTTAGAAAGGGGTAGGGGCAATGAATTTGTACCAGACCTTTTCTGATGTAACTCTACCACATGCAGAGCATCATAACATCACAATACTCCACAGGGGACAGGGACTGGGAGAGCCCTATTTCCCCACACTTTCCGATACGGCTCCACTCCCTCTAGGTTACCTCCCAGAGAGAGGTGGCAACCCTAGTAAAGGGCAAAGCACAAACCCTTTCCTTTGTGGAGAGGAAACTTGTCCAGGGTATTCAGGGCTGCTCACTCTCTGTTGCTGAGTGACTGCCAACACCTCTGGCTTGAGGTTACCATACCTCCCATTTAAAAGAGGACGCTTATGAAAAAACATACATTGCAGACCTGCACTGGAACCAATGCAGCCTGCATGAAAGCAGTGCAGCCTTGCACCATGTATTTTCCATAAGCACTCTCTTTTAAAGGGGAAGTATGGTAACCCTACCTCTGGCTGTCTCAGAACAAGAAGAGGCAGGTTGTAAAAGGGAAGAGTCCCTGAGGGCCACTGGCCCTTTAAGAGTGAGCTAGCACCAGCCAGGGGCCTGGCCTAGCAGAGCTGTAGGCAGAGAGGGAAGTGCCTGAGGAGAAGCAGCTGTGAAGGGTATGGCTAAGTCAGCCCAGAGAGACTAAAAAGTCAGAGAGCTCAACAGAAGGGAAGTTGTGAAGGACACAAGAAGCTGAGAGGGAACTGAAGCTCAGAGGGTGGTGCTTGAGGTAAGGGTAGACATGTGCTGCAGAGGGGTTTGTCTGGTCCAGAGAACCCAGATAACTGTGAGTAGAAGCCAGAGGGATGTGCCTGGCAATATAGACTGTGAGAACTGTGGAGGAGCCAGAGGGTTGTGCCTGGCTGCTTGGACTGTACGAAGCTGGAGAACTGTTAATAAAGGACTATGAGTGGATTCCTGGAAGTGAGTGACTAGGGCCCCAATCCTGCAAGGGCTCATGTCGGGGAAGTCCATCCCTACAACACAGGTAAACAACAGCCAACCACAGTGCTCTGTACCTTCTGATTAAGCCCTGGCTAGCCATGGCTACACATTCCAATCCTCATGCAGTAGCACACACCAGCTCCTGTTCCCTTCCAGGAGATTGTGGGGAAACAACAGAATTTCCTCTTGCTTTGCTGGATTAATCTTACTCAGTGAGGCTGCAGTTAGATTAAGCTTGTTTAATAAAAATAACCCCCCTGGTAGACTGGAGAGCAGCTTGGCACTGAGATGCTGCCTCAATAATTTTAATTAATGAGACTGGTGCTTTGACTCATTGTCTGTGCGGAGGTGTCATGTAGCCCCTGTGTTAGCCTGGACTGGGTTGGAAACCTCTGATCAGGCTGTTCCTCTTGGGGGATGGGCAGGGTGTAGAATCTGAATAACTGTGGACTGCATTTCCCAGCAGGCCATTTTGGAGCCAAAACTTGCCTGTTGGCCTCTGTAGAGGGGAGAGAGCAGCCATCTTGGACTGGAGAGACAGTGAGGGGCTGGTGGTGTGTGTGGAATGGAGGCTTTCTGCTCCAGGCCTTGTTGGACTTAAGATTTGTTCTTGTGTCTGGCAGCCCAGGAGTGATCCAGGCCAGATTTTAGACAACAAGGCCCTGTTTCTCCAAGTGCTCCAGAACTCTTCTTTTGGGAACCAGCTGGAAGCCAGGAGAAGGAACTGCTACTGCTTGTTTGCCTGCCTACAGCCCTGGGGCCTAGAAGAAGGACCGGATCTGCTGCAGGAACAGTGAATAAGGGATCTCAGCCCAGCCAGACTTGGTATTGTTCATTGGGACACCCTTTTAAGGCCGGCCAATGCAAGAAAGCTCTACCCTCCACACCTATTTGGATGCTGCGACTAAAAGGGAGGTTGAGAATTGCGTCCGCCCCCTTCCCCCCACGGGGGTTGGGGCGTGAGGCCCTTTGCCATGCCTGCCTGAATAAGGGGGCAGGACGGCAAGGGTTAAGCTTTCCCCACTGTCGGAGGCCTCAGCGGCGCTCCAAGGCGGGGAAAGCCGGTTAGCACTGGAAAAGGGGGGATGCAGCCTGTTGTGCATTAGGCACAGGCTGCACCTCCCATTGGTTAAGTGAGGCACGTGACCCCCCCCAAGGGCGGGGCCACGGGCAGAGAACTCCACCCGGGCTGCATTCCAGTCCAGCACAGCGGCGAAAACGGCAGCGCGGTATGTGTGCTGCCCCAGGAAGCAGAAGCCTCGAGGCCTCAAATCATGGGCAAAAGTAAGAAAAGCACCACAGCAGTGGCTAAGAAGAGGAGGGTGGGCTCTGACAACCCACCCACACAACCCGAGGCACCCCTGGGAGTGGGGGGAGCCAAAAGGGGGGGAGCAGTGGCTGGGACCTCTGGGGAGCAGATCCCCCCCCCCCCGCTGGAGCATGGGTCAGGAATTGCCCCAGCCCAGACTGGGGAAGGGGAAACCCCCCTCGCACTCAGGATGGCTGGGTGCGAGGCCCTTTTACAACAACTTTTGGAGGGGGGAGGTGGCATTCCTTGCCCACCACCTCAACCACCCCCTCTGCAGATGCCGGGCCCCCAACAACCAGGCCCATCAGGAATAGCTGGGGAGAGTCCTGCAGCTGAGGGGGGATCCCCTTCGCTCCCTCCCCCATGGCGTAGCGGACGCCCCATCAGTTTACCAGCCCGATACGCGGGTGAGACTGCCGGGGGTATGGGGGTGCAGGCCCGCAGGGGTCGGCAGCCCCCCCCCTCGGATGCATTAGCGGGGGTGTCTCCCCCAGCAAATTGGCAGGCCCCAGTGGCGGATGCTGGGGCTCCAGGGACTGCAGCCTCTGCAGCCGTAGTGTCCAGGCCCCAAGCAGTATATGCGGGGCTGGGTCCAGTCGATTCACGATGGGCCCTGCCCTACCCCGGGATCCCACAGTCCTCCCAGGCTTCAGCCAGTCAGGGGCGTGCCGCAGGGCCGGCCCCTGCACGGGGCTGGGCCGGGGAGCCTCTTCCTTTTTTCTTGCAGCAAGAACATCAAGCAGGGAGATCGGTGCCGCAGGGGCAGGGCGATGGAGATCTGAGCCAGCGAATGGATCGCATGGAAAGGGTTCTTCAATCATTAATTGATCAGCGCGCCCCAACACCTGTAACCCAGCAGGCGAGGCATGCTGTCCAGCTTACCCCGGATACAGGTAACGCACCCGCCTCCACCGGAGCGGTGGGCACGGCCAATGCAGGGAACTTTTCGCAGCCCCCCAGAATGGGTAGCACGGGTAACGAGAGAGCGGTAGCAGACAGCCTACAGGTTGCTGGAGCACGGGGGGCAACAACACAGCTGGTGTGGTGGGGCGGGAACTGGGTCCCAGTGACATACCCACCACCCCTTTCTACAGTGGGCGAGGGAACTGGCGGAACAGCAGGGGGAGTGCTTCCCCATGGGGGCGCGCCGAGCTCATCCTCACTTACCGGGCAGGCCCTACAAATATGGGTGCCAGCACCCGCCCCACCGCCCACCCTATCGAATACAGGGTTTACCACCCCGCCAGCAACAATGGTCACACTATGCCCCCCACCCGAGGGCGGTGGCTACTCTTCAGTCTCGGACCCTATAGGGGGCCATTTGCTACCAGCAATGAAAGAGAGGATATGGCGGGGGGAGTACATTGATTTGTTTGCCCTCCTGTTTAGTGATCCTATTCTGGATCCCACTGAACAGGATGACAAGAAGGAAAAGGAGCGCTTCAAGCGCCCCAAGGCGGACCGGAACTGGTCCAATTGGACTGCTGCCTTCTCCATATATATGGGAGTTCTGATACAGGCATACCCCACCCGAGCTGCGGACTTGCTAAAGTACGCCGACATTGTGCGGCGTGCTTACGAGGCCGGGCCAGCGGGCGCATGGCTCCGGTATGATGAGGCCTTCCGCCACAGAGCAGCGTATACACCCGCCCTTAGGTGGGATCTGCATGCGCACGACCTCTGGCTAAACTGTATGAGTGGGGCGGGGAATGTACCCAGGTCCGATAGTGGCCATCTACTGGCAAAAGGGGGGGCGTCTTCAGCAACGGAGTCCTTTCGTGACGAGGGCAAGAAAGGAACGGCACCTTCGGCAGGCATGTGTTGGGAATTCGATCGGTCCGGGCGATGTTCTCGAGCGACCTGTAAGTTCCGCCACACTTGTCCAAACTGTGCCGGACACCACACTGCCTCGGCCTGCCCAAAAGGAAAGGGTTCTGGTAAAAGAAAACAGTTCCCCGGCGGGCCGGGCAGAGGAGGCCCCAATGGTAGCAGTACGCCCCCATCTAGCAAGGGCACCAACTCCGGTTAGGGTAGCTGAGCTCGCAAAAGCCCTCCAGTCCTACCCGGACCAAATGGAAGCCGAGTTCATAATAACGGGTTTTCGTGAAGGTTTTCGGATCCCCGCTACGGAAGTTCACCAGCACCGGTTGTGCCCGAATTTGAAATCTGTAGCGGGGATGGAGGAGATAGTGCAAACCAAAATTCAGAAAGAAAGGTCCGAAGGAAGGGTGGCGGGCCCATTCCCTGTTCCACCGTTTCCTGACATGGTTGTATCTCCCTTAGGCGTCATGCCAAAGAAGGCCCCAGGTGAATTTCGTTTAATCCACCATTTGTCATACCCCCGGGGGGGTTCGGTCAACGATGCGATCCCCAAGGACCTCTCCTCGGTCAGATATGCATCGTTTGACTCGGCGGTAACCCTAGTGAAGTCATTTGGTCCCCATGCAGTACTCAGGAAGTGCGACATCAAGTCTGCTTTTCGCTTGCTCCCTGTGCACCCCGACAGTTTCCCGCTGCTCGGTTTTTACTTCCAGGGAGGATACTATTATGATAAGGCCATGCCAATGGGGTGCTCGATCTCATGCTCAGTTTTCGAGCGTTTCAGCACCTTACTGGAATGGATAGTAAAACAGCGGTCTGGAAAAAGAGGAATCATAAAATATTTAGATGATTTCTTATTCATTGGTCAGGCCGATACAAGCGAATGCATTGACTTGATGCGTATTTTTCAGGAAGTAGCAGAGAACTTGGGTATCCCCTTAGCCCATGAGAAGACAGAAGGACCTGCCACCAGGTTAACTTACCTGGGAATAGAACTGGATACTGAGCAAGCGGTGTCTCGCCTGCCCAGGGATAAGTTAGTGTCATTAAGAGAGAAGATTTCAAATTGCCTGGCGGCTAGCAAAACCACGGTCCGGCACCTGCAATCGGTTGTAGGGAGCCTTAACTTTGCTTGCCGGGTAGTGGCACCGGGTCGGGCTTTCTTGTCCCGCCTCTACGCAAGGTTCGCCGGCAACCCGCCCCCCCACCATCACATCAGGGTCAACAGGGAAATGAAAGAAGATCTCCAGACCTGGGCCACCTTCCTGGAACGTTTTAACGGTACCAGTTTTTGGAGGGAGCAGCTTCTATTGGAAGCGGAGCTACAGGTCCACTCTGATGCGGCTGGCGGGGCGGGCTTTGGGTTGATCTTCAATGACAGATGGGTGGCGGCCCCCTGGCCGAACGATTGGATAGAACAGGGCATCACCAGGGACCTCACCTTTTTGGAATTCTTTCCAATAGTGGTGGCGGTACATCTATGGCCAAACCAGCTGGCAAATCAATCTGTTTTGTTCTGGTGTGACAACCAAGCCGTTGTACACATAATCAACACGCAGTCTTCAAGGTCTCCAAGAGTGATGAAGTTAGTGAGGGTTTTCGTGCTCACTTGTTTGGAATTTAACATCCTGTTCCACGCCAGGCACGTGCCGGGTCTGGACAACAGTGTAGCTGATGCCCTTTCTCGCTTCCAGATGGATCGTTTCCGTCTGCTGGCGCCCCGGGCTCGGGCGAACCCAGATCCGCTGCCGCCGTTGGTGTGGAACCTTGGGTTGTAGAGCTGCACAACGCCGTTCTGGGATCCCTGGCACCCCGAACCAGGACAGCTTACAACAGGGCTTTCAGGGAATTTCAGAACTTCCAGAGAGAGCAGGGCTGGCTTCAGGGTTTCCCAATACCAGAACAGCAAATGTTACAATTTGCCATGGCCTTGCGGCGCCGAGGTTCGGCCCCGAGCACGATAGCTGGGAAACTTTCGGCCCTGGCCTTCGCAAGCAACCTTGCAGGTCACCCTCCACCCGACCGAGGGTTTTTTGCCAGGCGATTACTTGAGAGCTGGCAGCGGGGAGGGGGTAGGACTCAAGATCAGCAGGCCCCAATTACGTTGCAGTTGTTATTGGATATGTGTAGGGGGCTCCCCCATGTTTGTTATGACCATTGTGAAGTTACAATGTTTAATGCATTATTCAAGTTAGCCTTCTTCGGGGCTTTTTGAGTGAGTGAACTGGTAGCTGACTCAGCCAGAGACACGTCAGGTAGGGCTCTCCAGTACAATGACATCAGGATCAGCCCGATGTCAATGGCAGTGAAAATTCGGCGGTCCAAAACGGACCAGAGAGGGAGAGGGCAAGAAGTTAGACTGAACCGCGCAACAACAGACGAATTGTGCCCGGTTAAGGCTACGGAAGGGTATATGGTAGTTCGCGGGTCGGCTGCAGGCCCCCTCTTTAGGCACGCCACTGGGCTCCACGTAACCAGATACCAATTCACCGCAGTTATGCGGAAGGCCCTCATATATCTGGGATTTTCCCCATCTGCCTACGGCACACACTCTTTCCGGATAGGGGCAGCAAGCTTTGCTGCAGATAATGGTATGCCTGAACAAGGCATTAAGGAATTGGGGCGTTGGAGATCTGGGGCGTTCCGAACATATGTCCGGCAAGCCCCCACCCCCCCCACCCCACCCCCCGCGGGAGTCCCTAATTTGTTATCTCATTCCAACAGGTTCACTCCCAAGGCCGCGGAAGAGGGTGTGGATTGTCGGGCACAGCCTGGTCCGATGGGCGGGCAAGGCCGCCAGGCAGACCGGATGGGGATCGCAACTGGGTCTGGCGACGCAGGCACAGATTCAGTGGAAGGGTCGTAGCGGGATGAGGTGGCACCAGCTTCTGCCGGCAGTCCACGCTGCTGCCACAGAACCTTCGCCTGATGTCATTGTAATTCATCTTGGGGAGAATGACATCCCGCAGCTGAAAGGTGTCCAATTAATCAAGAACGTCAAATCTGATCTGTGGGAAGTTATGAAGCTCTTCCCTGGTGTATGCCTCCTCTGGACCAATATGGTGGAGCGATTAGATTGGGGTCACGGGGTACACCCCCGCAAAATTGACAAAACTAGGAAAACAGTTAATAGGGATATAGTGAAGTGGCTCACCAGTTTGGGAGGAGCGTATGTGGACACAAGGGTGTTGACACACAAGAAGCCTGAGTTGTACAGGCGAGATGGTGTGCACCTGTCCCCTCAAGGGAATGATCTATACCTTGGTGCCTTAAAGTCGGCTTTAGTTCACTCACTAGAAAGAATTGAGGGTTAGGTGGGGGCAGGGTCCGTCCGGGTAAACCCAGCGAACCCTTAGTGGCAGGGGTCCAGTACTGTGAGTTAGAGTAGTTAGAAGGAGCATAATCTAGGAGTCATCTCTGTAAGAGATGGGGAGGCCCACCTGCCGGAAAGCAGGGGAAGGCAAGCGGCTGGGCAGCCTCCCTGGGAGGAGTGTTGTGCAACGACGGCAGGGGCAAGTATGGCCCCCCGTCGGCAGGCATCATTCTCCTTACTCACAATGAGAAGGGATCCCCTCACGGCCTGTGGTGCCGCTTGGAGGGGAGATGTGTGATCATCATTTGGGGGGCATTCGAGGGTACATCGAAGCCACCCCTGGTTCAGGTTTTGGTACGTTTCTGTTAATGTTAAAGTTAAGTACTGGACCCGCATCGCTCTAGGCGATTTACCCCCACCTTAATTGGTATGTTAATTTGAAATAAAGAGTGCGGCCGTTTATAACCCAATAAAGTCGTCCTGTCTCCTTCGGTGCGTCGGCAATTGCGTCTGCCCCCTCCCCCCCACGGGGGTTGGGGCATGAGGCCCTTTGCTGCACCCGCCTGAATAAGGGGGCAGGATGGCAAGGGTTAAGCTTTCCCCGCTGTCGGAGGCCTCAGCGGCGCTCCGAGGCGGGGAAAGCCGGTTAGCACTGGAAAAGGGGGGATGCAGCCTGTTGTGCATTAGGCACAGGCTGCACTCCCCATTGGTTAAGTGAGGCACTTGACCCCCCCCCCCCCAAGGGCAGGGCCACGGTCAGAGAACGCCGCCCGGGCTGCATTCCAGCCCAGCCCAGTGGCGAAAACAGCACCCACCCCGCTGTCCCTTTGCACTGCAGGTATCACCGGCCGTCAATTCGGGGCCAGGAAGGAATTTTTACAGTTAACCTAATCAGGCCTGAATATGGGTTTTCCATTTTTTGCCTTCCTTGCAGTGCAAGAAATTTGGCTGATTTTACCCCTTAGTTCTAGGGGAGATGTTGTGCTCGTTATTATTGTCGCACTCTTTCAGGGGTCCAGTACTGTGAGTTAGAGTAGTTAGAAGGAGCATAATCTAGGAGTCCTCTCTGTAAGAGATGGGGAGGCCCACCTGCCGGAAAGTAGGGGAAGGCAAGCAGCTGGGCAGCCTCCCTGGGAGGAGTGTCGTGCGACGACGGCAGGGGCAAGTATGGCCGCCCGTCGGCAGGCATCATTCTCCTTACTCACAATGAGAAGGGATCCCCTCACAGCCTGTGGTGCCGCTTGGAGGGGAGAAGTGTGATCATCATTTGGGGGGCATTAGAGGGTACATCGAAGCCACCCCTGGTTCAATTTTTGGTACATTTTTGTTAATGTTAAAATTAAGTACTGGACCCGCATCGCTCTAGGCGATTTACCCCTACCTTAATTGGTATGTTAATTTGAAATAAAGAGTGTGGCCGTTTATAACCCAATAAAGTCGTCCTGTCTCCTTCGGTGCGTCGGCAAAAACCCTTGGGGAGGAAAGGAGAGAAATTGTTGCTGCTGTGTGTGTGCTTTATTAAAACAAGTGTCTGTGTTAGTTTACATGTTAGGCTTGTGATATTGCATAGTAGTTTCATTTGGCTGTATGTAGTCTTGGCATTGTGGGATCTGCTTTTTTAAATTTTATTTTATTCCCTGGGAGGGTGTGGATTGTCTTTGGGGGGGAAAACCACATCTCCCAGGTGGCTGCCTGTGCAAAATTTCCCCATCTTCATTCCCAGGTCAAATTCAGGACAACATCCCCCTCCAACTTCAGGCACTATGCCTCATGCTTCTATTGTGTGTGTGTGTGATTTACACAGGTATTAAGTGCATGTTGGGAGAGGTTGTACACCTCAGCCTTGACTGGCACAGCAATTACTGGGGGAACCCTTGTTCTTCTCTGTGCTGCCCGACTGACTCCCCAGTAAAGTGTCAAGTTGGCTACTTCCTAAAGAGGTGAATTACATAACCTCCAACTTTACCAATGTGGCTAGGACTGTACTAATTTTTAGACCCTTGCACTGCTTTCCCAGTGCTGTATGGTGGTACAGCAGCCATCCAACCATCCCAGAGTTCCCGCACGAGTGTTAGCAGAGCACCTTTGTGCCAAATACTGCCAAGGCTCATGCACATGCCCAGGCTGTTGTCACTGCTGAAGCCGACCCCCTTGCGGACACAGCCAGGCCTGCCAGGGCTCATTTCCCTTCATGTGGCCAAACTACAGGAACTGTGTTTCCTTCTCCCTCAGGCCCTGGAACTGCCCCATCCCACCAGGTATGTGTGAGTGACCCTGTGCATGTGTCCTTCCCTGTGCTTGGGCCTTTGTATCTGGGTCACTGTGTGTGTGTGTGTGTGTGTGTGTGTGTGTGTGTGTGTGTGTGTGTGTGTGTGTGTGTGTGTGTGTGTGTGTGTGTGTGTGT